>CM033408.1:20108374-20213374 GCA_019426215.1 Buddleja alternifolia | reverse complement strand
AGTTTAGTGTCACAAGTACATTGTTTGTGATCCCTTAGGTCTACGGATCACGTACACTATCATGACCAGTAATCCTACCATTGATAGTCACCGAGTAAATACCTATGTTACAGGATTACGGCTAGACGTGTTCGAGTATATCAATTCCATTGATATAGCTATGTTATGAGCTCCCACCATTACATAGTGATCCTCACTACTGCGCAGTGATCGACTGACACTCCTTGTCAGAGCTTATATCATACAAGTCCAGTTTTAATGCCAATTAAGACTCTTTGAC
Source organism: Buddleja alternifolia (assembly GCA_019426215.1). Lineage (NCBI taxonomy): Eukaryota > Viridiplantae > Streptophyta > Magnoliopsida > Lamiales > Scrophulariaceae > Buddleja > Buddleja alternifolia. The sequence continues at coordinate 20,213,094 of CM033408.1, read as the reverse complement.
CTGCGAATCCATTTTATGTTATCTAACACTTCTAGTGTCCCTTTCCTTATACCCTAGGAGTAGAAGGTTTCTCCAAATTACATTGGACTATATGTTTAATACTTATTAATGCTAATTAAGATTTATATGAACAAATAACATAAATAGCCTTATACAATCTAATTCCTCGTTGGCATCTAGGCCATATCCCTAACAAATACATCTACTATGCACTAAAAGTACATCACATATGTCTTAGGGATACGTTCAAAGAATTAACATGTAGCTATATAAATTACTGCATTTATGAAGTGAAAATATTTCTACTCTACACTAAAGGTATATCACATATTTCTTAGGAATACGTTCGAAGAATTGACATGTAGCAATACAAATTACTGCACATATGAAGTGAAAATATGTCTACTCTGCACTAAAGGTACATCACATAGTGATTAGGAAAATGTTCGAGGAACTAACATGTAGCTATACAAAGTACTATATTTATGAAGTGCAAATACATCTTCTCTGCACTAAAGGTACTCCACATATCGCTTCGTAATAGTCTAGGTTTGCAAAATTACCTTATGTAGGACAATACTGCAATTAATAATACAAATACTGCATGTGCACGTTTTCAATACTGCGTTTATTCATGGATATTTCGCCATATGTAAATTATTAGTACATCATTAGGGTAGTGTAGTACTTCAATTTTTCTCTTTTATTACCTTTAATTCTTGTTAACAAGCATATTTCTCATTGTTTTCACTATTTATATGTAGAAAGAGGACTCGAGATATGTCGAGAAATCGAGAAATGCCAAAGCGGTTATGTAGACAAACTAGCTGCTAGAAAACGAGAGATACCAATTCGAAGAGTTGGTGTAAAATTATGATTTGTGATATCTGTGTTGTATTAACTTGTTTCGTTTATATTGTATCACCAAAAATATTATGTTTGTTGGCTTGTAATAATTATTTTGGTGGATCATTTTCTCGGAGATCCACTAGGTGTTGCACAAAATCTACAAGCATGTGTTTTATTAACATTCCATTTGAAGAACTAGCACTAAAAGTAGCCATAATATCATAAATTATAATTAATATTAATATTAAATAATACATATTCCCCCATCCGGGCTTCAAATTCATATAGCCCGTAAATCAAAAAAATAAATTAAAAAAAACAACATAATTTGTAGCCATTAGTCATAAACATAAACCTATTCAGAGTTATCACCACCACCACCACCACCACCACCACCACCACCACCACCAACATTGACAACCTCACCCTCTGCATGATCATTCTCCATCACCATATGGTATTTGGCCTCAATCTCAGCCTCTATAAAATCATTCTCCATAGGGTCTGGATCACTATCTTGATCCTCATTCTCTACCCCTTCATATGGTTGTTGTGCAGGTGCAAGCTATACATCTACCTCAGGGATGAAGTTCTCATCAAATAAGGCCTTAATCTTTTCCCAAAGCTTTAATAAGAATACATACAAAAATAGTGATATGAAATCACTCTAAAATTATCATAAAAAGATATCATTTATGCTACCTAACCCTAAAAAATATACCTGCTGGTATGTGTTCCAAAAATCACTAAGACCAAGTATGATGTTGGTGTCTTGATGCCACGTAACTTTGGGTTCCACAAGAAGAGCTAAACATTTTATACCGGTTACATATCTCTTGAAATCATCAATCGACTTCATTGTCTGTGAACTTACGCACTAACCATTGCCAGTTTAATTTCGAGGATACATCAGCCTAAAATCAACAACGTATTCTGTGTTAGACCTCTCCCAACCATCAACATCACGATCATCTTCCTTTAGAACAACGAACATATCAGATCGCCGGAGTATGTCCAAGAGCTTCGACTCATCATTCTTGGTCCAACAATTGGATAATTATGTGCCTTTACATATTTTATGGATAAAACAATTAAACTTGGAATTCTTCTTGAGATAGTGAAAAAAGGGGGGGAGGGGGGGGGGGGGAAACCACATTATATTTATAAAGAAGTGGGAGTGATGAAGGGTTGTGAAGCCTCTTCGCTTACCATGGTGTCCTTTCATCTCCACGAAGCACGACTGGTGAAATTTAGACATTTGGTGAAGAGTGAGAAAAGAGTGTCCCGTCTTCCTGTATGAGGATGAGGCAGTTCACGACTTTTCATGTATTTTTATATATAAGAAAAACAAAGAGTCGTATTTTAGGGTTTCCCAGATTACAAGTTTCAGATAAAATATACAGAGTTGTATTGTAGGGTTACCTAGATTACATGCTTCGGATAAAAAACTTAAGAGTCATTTTTTTAGGGTTTATGGGTATACATCGAATACATTTCAAATATATTTACTGGTACACGTAGGTACACAAAGTTCAACCATGTGGTACATCTACATTATGTTCGATTAAATAATACTTCATCTTTTATGTAATCATACATCATATTTATTTTACCCATACGTCGTATTATATGTCATAATTTGTTCTTTTCTATGTAACCATATGTCTTTTTCAATGTCACCATATGCCATTTACGTTGTACAAATACGTCATTTTATGTATAATAATACATCTGTTTATATATAATAGCACATCATTTTCTTTGTACCAATTAAGACATTTTACATGTCATCATACGTCATTTTATATGTACTAAAACGTCATTTGATATGTAATAATACGTCAATTTATATGTACTAATATGCCTTTAATATGTAATAATACATCATTGTATATGTAATAATATGTCATTGTATATGTAATAATACTTCAATTATATGTACTAAAACATCATTTTATATTTAACAATACATCATTTTAGATATACCATATGTTATTTTCTATTAAATAGTACATCATTTGATATGTAAGAATACCTCATTTTTATGTAATAATACGCCAGTTTATATGTAATAGTACGTCAATTTCTTTGTACCAATAAGTCATTTTACATGTCACCATACATGAATTTATATGTTACAATACACATTGTGTATGTAATAATACGTCATTCAATATGTAATAATACGTCAATTTATATGTTCTAATACGTCATTTAACATGTAATAATACATCAATTTATATGTAACCATGCATCATAATTGTAACCATACGCCAATTTAGATGTAATAATACGTCATTTTGTATGTAATAATTTATTTTATATGTACTAATACATCATTTTATTTGTAATAATACGTTATTTTATATATACTAATACATCAATTTATATGTAATAATACGTCAAATTATATGTAATTGGTGTGCCATTATATTAATTGAGGGTAATTTGGTAAATAACAAAATGAATTTAGAATAATTATAATATGAATTTATCAAGTGGGCTGGCTAAAAAGGCTTTGGCCCATGGCCCATCTAAGACACTGTAAACACCTTCTCCAGCTCATTTGGACGGGGAGGATCTCATTTTCTAACAAGGAAAAACACTTTCTACCAATGTAGCCATACATAATCTTCAAGAACTACGAATAGACTTGATCTTATTGAAATAGTTATGTAGGCAGCTTGATCCATTCACGTGCAGTTTATAATCTAATTTTCACTATAGTCTGTCGTGAGCCCGATCGGATCCCAACTTCACATATCACATGATACACTTACTTCGAGGATCCCAATTGTCACCTCGGAACTATTTTGATTCCACATTAGTAATAATACATCAATTTATATGTACTAATACGTCATTTTATATTTAACAGTACATCATTTTAGATGTAATCATACATTATTTTCTATTAAATAATACATCATTTGATGATATGTAATAATACCTCATATTTTATGTAACAATACGTCAATTTATATATAATAATATGTCATTTTTTTGTACAATTACGTCATTTTATATGTAATAATACGTGTTAGGAAATTTCATATTAGAAGTTTTGATGATGACCGGATAGGTTTGATGTTAGACCCCAAAATTAAGTGAGTTTGATTTTATTGGAATACTTGTATAGGCTTTGAAAGTTTTTAGTTTGTTTAATGCTTTTTATCGTTTTAGATTTTAGGCTAAGTATCTGAACGCTTGTGTGCTGATAGAATTCTAGATGAATTTATTAAGTCAAGTCTAAGATCTGGGCCCAAAGTCAACATAAGATAAAGATATTCCAAGCGTCCAACAAGTGCTTAATATTATTCAGGAAAGAATGAGCGTCCATTTGATGTAGACTCACCTAAAATAAATCTGAAGATAAAAAGGAGTTAAATAATGCAATTAATGTTGAAGCATTAGTGTTCAACGGGCATTTAATTCAAATGCATTAAATGCTAATAAGAGCATTAAATGTGATAAGGACTCCTTGATGTACGGAATAGCCTTTGTAATTGGACTGTCAGATATCGCAGCCTGCCACACCAACCCTTGCAGCAGAATTTCAGGAATAAAGAACAATGGTCATTTCACTCGCCGCAGTGAAAGACACGCGCCTAGCATGTTTCCAACGGACACTTTACCTAAGAATTCCTATAAATAGAACTTCAACAGAAAATCGTAAAATACATCAAATCATAATCTTTCAAGCCAAATCTCTGTAGAAATACAGTCTTGACCTAAATCCATAGAAAAGCTCAAAACTTTATACAGCCAAAATCCTTTAGGGTTTTTAAAATTCCTAAGGACAGTAAAAAGTACCTCATACATCTTCCTTAGAAGAAACCCTCGATACTTTTGAGATAATCATTAGTTTGATTTTATCAAAGAAAACCATTGACAAAAACCCTCCAACCTCGCAATCTAAGTGAAAGACGAAGTTGAAAATTTGCCTTATTTCTGGGTGAAAGAAGCAAATAGTTCAAAGGATCTTGAAACAAAAATCTGTGTGATCAAAGAGTTCAAGCCATCCTTTGTTCTCTAATCAACTAGTTTATAGAAACTGTATGTGAAGTTTTAAAGATCATTTAGTGGATTCCTCCAAGTGAAAAGGAGAATAAATGCGTAGTTGTAATTACATCATCCAATGAACTTTACAAAGATCTTGTGTTATTTACTCTTATTATTTATTACATTTTGTTTTTTTTTTATCTTACCTTATATTCATTGAAAGCATATCAGTAACACTTATCTTGTAAATCAAGTAAAGCAACTAAGTAAAATCTGAGCGCTCACTCTTTAACTAAAAAGAAGACTAAAAATCATTTTCGTTGTGCTAATCCTAATATAATCGTTGAAGGCTAAACCCTACTTTGGTTAAGCATTCAAACCTTGTGTCTACGTTATTTTTATAAAATCATCTTCAAACAGACGCTTCCTAAGCGTCTCACTTTCTTAAGCATTCAAAATATTTTGTGAAGTACAATTTTTTTTTAGATCTGAGAAAACTTCAGGGTCTATTCAACCCCCCTTTTAAACCCTTTTCGTATGCCACATCGGACCAACAACATGTCATTTTATATGTACACATATGTCATTTTCCATATCACCATACGGCATTTTCTATATCAACATACTTCATCATGTAGTACACCATACTTCATTATGTCTTCACATGTGCTAAACCCTAAACCTGTTCACACACATGTTAATATTTAGTTAAGTATTTTACATGTGAATTTATCTATTTATAATGTTTTAAAGTTGTACTAGATAACATTTAAATTGCATTAAATGATGCATTGAATCAACAAAGATACATATCTTACACACACTAGGTATATGATAATGTTGGGTGCCCGGTTAACCATCTGTTGGCTTGATCATTAGATTGAAAATACTATGACAATCTTCTTTTTGATATTGTATCAAATCAATCATTGGAAACCTCGTCTTTATTGCGTATTCTTTAACTAGTCTAGATAAGGATCCTATGGATTACTCATGACTAGGGGAGGGTTTGGCACGCGGGAGTAGCGACTGTGGAACATTCTTAATGGGTGTAATCCTAAAATCAAGTTCCAAGTCATAGAGACTATGAGATGTAGGATATCACAGTCTCACAAAGACTTGTTTGTATGTGTCATTCTCATGAAATAGTGCCTTGTTCCATGTGCAATGACATTGGGGTCAGTGCACGCACAAAGATCCATATTTGAGTGAGTATGAGATTGAATGACCCGGCAAGGATTCCTTGTTGGTTCCATGTCGAACCTAGAGTCCTTCAGTTCTGTAGAGTGAGATTAGTCCTTTGACTTGAGATGTCATGGCTGAGACGTGTACTACCCTCTACACTTTGATATACACGTGAATTCCACTAGAATCATAATGCAGCGTAAGTTAAGTGTAGTCTGGTAGTATGACAAAATAGATGTCATTAGATACGGGATCCATCCACGGCTTGAAGCCCGGTATTTCTTATGTTGTTGTGTAAACTGAATGATAGATAAAAGACTCCAGTCGGAGCATAGTCTTAAAAGAGAGAGTAGGCTTCCTGCTTAAAAGACCAGATCATTAGTATTCCAACACAATCATAGTTTCGGAGTTATTAGTGTTTTGACCGGCGCCAAACCCTAGACTTCAGCCCAAAAAATGATGGAAATATTCGTCTCACATAAAGATCGTAACCTGAAGATATTTGCTGTTTATCATTAACATCTAGGAAGTCATGACGCTTTTTCTAGACGCCGACCAACAACCAGTATGTGCCTTGAATTAATATGGTGAAATTAATTTAAGGCTTAATTAATTAAATGATTACTTAAGACAATATCGGGATTGTCTAGGCTTTAGAGATATGACCTATTGCTAGCTTGTTAATGAGTCTAAGGGGTCACACCTTAATTTAGTGTATTACCTATTGGCCAAGTTAATTCTTGGTGAATTAATGGAGAGATTAATTAATATGAATCAATTAATCAGGAAAAATAAATAAAATAATTAAGTGGCCTTAATTAATAAAAGTCTTATATTTAAAATTGAAATATTAAATTAGGATAAGACTAATTATTTAGTGGCCTAATTAATTTAATGGACAGAAATAAAATTGATTAAGTGGATTAATTAATTTTAGTCTTGGGATTTAATTGGGTCAATTAAATTAAGAGAAGACTAATTAATTACTGGGCTAATTAACTAGTAAGTACACGGGCAATTAATTAATCAGTGGGCTAATTAAATAATTACCTTGGGCTTAAAGTCAAAACAAAAGGAGAGAGGCCCACTAGGTCATAAAGACCTAGTGTTGAATGACCACATTGGGTATAACTTTTTTTGTCTTCTTTTGTTTTCTCTCTTCTCTTTTCTTTATCTCTGCATTAGAGCCAATACACAATTCATCCCTTTTCTCCACAAGCTAAACATTCAATCTCTTTAGGCTAGCACTGAAGAGGAGGATTGAGGATACGAGCTAATTTGTTGATATACTTAGAGGTCCTTTCGCTGTTACGACACTAGAGCAAATCAATCTAAGATCAAAGTGAAGCGGAGATTGCTGTGAAGAATTCAACCGGTGAGAATTCGTCATAAGATAAACACGAGAAAAACTCCCTTTGAATCCGATGGTATCATATCTACCTAGCCTCGTTTAGGAAAAGCTCGATAATTTTTTTAAGTTATTCTTCCGCTGCATGCGCTTCCCCGGGACCGATCCCATCAATGTCATCAGAGGCAAGATTTAACATGGCTTGAATTTTCGGTGTTTATATTCATTTGCTTATATTTATATTTTTTCACATATTGAATTGGGTTGGATTTTCTGATTTAATTTTTGGATCGATATAAAGTTTTAAATTTGAAAATTGAGTTTTACTTTAGATCTGAAAAATTGAGTTTTTCAATAAAATCTGAAAAATTGCATATGTTGGAGATTAGAACTTGATAAACGCTACGCAGATAGTGGCTGTTCAGATACGGCAGAGGTGCCGCCGAATAGCTAACGTCAGCGCGGTGGCGCGTGAAGCGACGACGAAGACTCAGCGTCACGTGCAATCCACGCGAACAACGATGACATTGTTCACGGAGTCATCTTCGATGGTGACTGCACGTTTCCCAATTGCCGTGGTCGACAACGGTCACCGAGTGGACCTATAGGTTGGTGGCGACCCACCCATGTCTATGGACCTAGGGTTTTTTTATTTTTTGTAAAATTACATTTTAGGCCTTGGGGCTATTTTGTAATTTTAATTTTTGGATTAAAATACAATTAATATAAATTTTGGGCGTGGTCCTTAAATTGAAACCTTTCAAAATCTAAGGGCTTTTATTTAATTTTTGAATTTTCAAAAACTAAAATTGATGTTTTAGTGATTTTGAAAATGAAATATAATTGGATGTTTTTTAAAGTAGGCCTTTTATGATTAAATGAAGAAGTGGGCTTCTTCTTGGATTTTCAAAATATAAGTTTTTATTTAATTCTTGAAAATTAATATTTTGATATTAATTAATTCTTTGAATTGATAAATTTGGAGTTTTAAAAAATAATGCAACTTTTGGAGTTATGGAAAATTATGTTTTTTCATGGGATTTTCTAAAATGGGCTTTTAGAAAATATTAATCGATCCATTAATTGAATTAGATTAACCTTAATTAAAGACGGTAAATTTTTGTTATTAAGTGCATGATGCGAGCATGAATTATATGACTTATGTGGTGATCTGAGTCGAGCCTTAGACTAGTCGTTTTTCTCTTTGAGGTCCGTGTGCCATGTTTTTCATTTTATGTACATGAGAGGGTAACTTTCCTTTTAAATGTATTGTTGTAATTTAAAGACGAAGATGGAGGCGTTCAAGTTTGGAGGTTGTGAAGACCTTAGTGTAGGGTTCAGATTCGGCTCCTTAGGATAGATCAATCTACAACTTTTAGGCTCAGGGTGTTTTTAGGTGGCTCGACAACGATCACATTTACTAGTTTATTTTTGGACGATCCTATTTGCCAGTTTATTTTTAGCCTGCATGTGGTTTGTTTTTATGCTTATGATTTGTTTGATATGCTTGGTTGCATGATCACCTAAGAAAGATAAATAACTGAAAATGGTGAGACCTTGCATGTGAAAACCCCATACAAAGTATTAAGTTCATAAGTGGATAAATTGGGAACTTGGCTGATCCCAATTAGGTCCAGAGCCTTCCACCATTAGATGTGAAAGAGAATAGCCGAATGCTTGATATCATTGTCCACGAGTCATGGGATGCTCTATCAAGTTGTAAGGAAGTAATTTCACAACCAGGCCTTCTATTAGAATAAGAAGTCGAATAGAAGTGCACATGAGTTTCAGTTCCATTAGAAGTTGTCCATGAGTCATGGGACTAACTAACTACTGATCTGCTGTGAGAAATTGATGGGTCGGATTTGAACACGGATTTGTATATGGGCTCATGTTTTTCGGGCATAAATGAAACGTGAGGTAAAGGATCTTGAAAACCACTAAGAAAATGGATGGGGACAGCGATCCCATTTGAGTGTTACCATCTATTGGACATTAATCATTGAATGAGGTATGACATTTGATTGCTCAAGCCCACTGGAAGTTGGTAAACTTCCCATTTTTCATCTATGGGGTGATGGAGCTCGAAAAGTAGTGGGAGCACACATGTAATTAAAAGACCAAGGTTACACCTGGATATAATTGAGACTGAATGCTAATATGTTTTTCGCTTTTCACAATATATAGACCAAATGGCTAAAATTCCATTCTCAATAATCTTTGAATTTAATAAGTTAACTGGCTCAAACTTCTCCAATTGGCACCGTAACCTTGAGTTAGTCTTCAATCTGAGGGGATTGACTATGTGTTGACACAAGCTATCGAGCCCACTTCTGAGAAGTCTACTCCCAAGGCTGTTCGCAAAGCGCATGAAAAATGTCACAAGAACTGTATCTATGTGTGTTATCTCATGGTTGCCTCCATGACTCGGGAGTTATAGCAACAGTCTAAGATAATAGAAAACACGATAGAGATTATCATTGCACTAGAGGAACTATACAATGTTAAGATGTGTCATGAGAGGTATAATATCTCTTGTGAGCTATTTCTGGCTCGCATGACTGAAAGAACATCGGTCACTGACTATGTATTGAAAATGATCGCCTTGGTGAACAAACTCAATGAAATGGAAGTGTCGGTGAATCCTGACTTGGTCCTTCAGTTGCTTTCACCCGCCTACGATCAGTTTGTAGTGAACTTTAACACGAACCACCTGGTTACCACTCTTTCTGAGTTGTTGGATATGTTGCACACTGCTGAGGCAACGTTCAAGAAGGTAAATCCCGTTTTGCTTGCAAATACTGCTTCATTCTCTTCTTTTGACAAAAGTTAAGGCAAAAGGAAGAAGACTAAGAAGGCTAAGAAAATGTAAGCAAAGAGCGATGTGAAAAGGCCAAAAGAGGTGAAGGGAAAGTGCTATAGTTGTCACAAGAAGAGACACTGGAAGAATGAATGCCGGGACCTTCCTAGGGAACACAAGGAAGGTACATTTTAAAGGTGTAAGGAGAGTCGAGCCGATTCACAAGCTTAGCGAGCTGGCTTGATTAGAGCTCAGCCGAGCTTATTCATGAACTGAGCTCGAGCTTTCATTTGAGTGTTCATAAGCTCGTGAGCCGACTCACGAGCTTTTACTATTATTATACTTATATATATATATATATAGGTATATTTATGCTTGCTTAACATTATATTCAATTTTTTTGTAATTTTGTTTTGCGCATTATATTTGATCAAATGATATTGAATAAATATTTCACCTATTAAGCGCCAACTTTTGTGTATATATCTATATATATAATAATGATTTTATTATTCATGTCTTAGTTATATTAGTAATAACAAATTACTTGAATAATATTGTAAATAATAATTAAGTAACTAAGAAATTATATATTCAAAATATTATGAAAGTTCTTTTTAATCCAAGATTTTAATTCTTATAATTTTTCAGTCAGACGAATCCAATCTACTTATTACCTTTCACACTAAATATATTTGTTCATTTTGTCATGTACTCCTTTCAGAATTTATAATTATATGCATATATTTTTGTAAAGAATAAATTTTATTCTCCAAGTTCTCTTCCCCACTGACGCCCTGAGTGTTTTCCATTATTCGTTCGTCTTTGCATAATTTTTGTACAATCTCAGAATTTAAAATATTTGTTCTTTTAATAGAAAAAACTACTTGAGATTGCAAACGAGCCAAAATCTTGAGCTTGGCTTGAGTTCAAACCAGCAAATGAGCCGAGCTTGAATGAGCCAACGAGCAAAGCTCTTGCTTGACTCATTTACCTCGAGCTCGAACATGAGCTCAAAAGAAAAGGGATCGATGAACTTGGGTTCGAGTTCAAGCTCATATTTTTTAAGATGACTGTAAAATTGGCATGGCTCAGCTCGAGCTCGACTCATTTACAACCCTAGTGCATTTGTTGTTTAAAGTTAACTTGTTGGTTAACTATGCTTCTATGGTGTTATGTTGCCCTAATGGTACTCGCCTTTGCAATGTTTTGCAAGTGGTGAAAGAAGCAAGAAACCAAATGATGAGGTCGTGGTCCTAAGAATGCTGATTGGGTGTCTGACGCTGCTAAAGCTATAGGACAAGAATCATTTAGTTATGTTTAATATGCGACAATGTTTTATTTGAAGAATGTTGTATTTAAGTTTTTGCATTGATTTGAGAACCTAGATTCTCCGTCTTGGTTTATGAATGGAGAATTTTTATCCTTTATTTTAATTTTTTGTTTTTATGGTTCTAAAATTAGTTCTTATGACATATTTTGGGATACAAACTAAGTGGCATAACACTACAGCTCATATGATACAACAAATGTGAGCAATCATTGGATAGATCGAACTACTATGGTTAAGACCTAAAAGAGAGCATAAATGAACAACGCGTAGTGTACCTCGAAGAATCGTATGAGATTTGATATAACATATCACCTATATCAAAGAACATAGGATGTTTCACTTAAGTTAATCATTAAGTGGGAGCTAAGAAGGATCAATAATCCTCTTGTTTGTGGAATGTCCTAAGAGGTCTTAGGGACATTGTATCTATTGTGCCTTTAAACGAATTGGGTTATTCATTTAAAGGAATACGACCTTCAAAATGGAGGAGTTCTTTTTTCAAGGAACTGGAATGGTAATGGAACTTGAGGGAACTTAATAAACACAAACACCACTGACAGTTAGAGAAATGCAGAATAAGTGTTAACCACAAACTTGTAGAAAAAAGTTCCTTCTCCTATATATTTTTGGAAAACCATTAAGGAGATTTATAGGAAAAGGATGGAAATCTTTTCAAATTGTGGGAGCTAACACAAGATGTGCAAGCTCAGATGATCAATCTATGGATTGAACAAGATTTCCAAAATCGGAACTTGCTATTTGATGAATCCATAGAGGGCTATGGATACATTAAGGGACGGGTACGAGCCGCGTATATACACAAGGTTAGTGGAGGGTAATTCACTTATTAATACTCTATGTTGTAATGTTATGGGAATAATGTAGGAATGTGATAAATGAACAAAGAGACAATTTTCGATTCAATTATCCATGATGGACCTATAAGTCAAAAGGAGAAAGAATCTGATGTGAGAGATACTGATCAACAATCTATAAATCAAGAAATGAAAGAATCTGATACGAGAAATAAGATGGTTTTTGTCCGTTAATTTTTTTTTATTTCTCGGTTCTTTTCAGATCAAAAAGTACAAATTTTTATGCGAAGTATCCACATGAACAATGTGTATTATTAATAGATACATTGATCAATATTCCTATGATTTGGATTTGTTGTAGGAGTCAATGCATGGACATGGGAAGAGCACAAACATTTCCTATTTGGATTGAAGATGGTTAGGAGAGGGAATTCGAACTTATGTGGAGATTTGCACTCCTACTCAAATTGCAATGCATGCCTAGATTGTGTTCCTCGGTCGCAGTTCTCCCCACCCTACCCTAAAAGTTTTTGACATTACTACCGATTCAGTATTTCTCATTTTATTTATTTATTTAGATCAATTTTTTGCTGGTCGTCGCATATTGCATTATGAATCTCAATCTCAATTTTGAACAGGAAACCCACTCCCCCACATATTTTGGCAACTTGCCTCGTATTCGTCTCATGTATCCTTTATGTCTTTTTAATTATTTTTTCAGTCTAATACATGTTTTTTTACATTCATTTGTAGGACATCCATTGCCGGGATGGCTCAATGAGTGATTTCAATTATTTCTACATTTTGTTGGTTTACAAATGACACGCTTTACTTTTTACAAATGACACTCTTTACTTCTATTTATACTAATTCATTTCCCAAATGGATGATGGAGATTCATTTGATCCTACGGATGGGAGAGACTCTCTAGATCACTCCAAGAAATTCCTTAGCCTATCCTATAATCTTCCTATCATATTCACATGTTTTTAGAGAGGTCCAAACATCTCTACGACATTCTACATACTTCTACTACTATCTAGAATAATCTAAGACATTCTACATAAACTTACACTATTCTAGAGCTCTCCAATAGCATGTAAAATTATGTGAATGAGCAAAATAACACGTCTCGGTCATCTGAAAATATGTCAAACTATTCGGCCATGATAGTATGCCCAGATTGTTTCAGCCCAAATGTAATCATTTTGGACCCATACTGACTTATCTAACTTCTAAGCCAAAGTCCCGCCTATTTTAGAGGAAAATATGTTAATGATTTGAATGATTTGCAAATCGGTGGTGTAAATGAAGTGGAATATTCTTTAACTAGTCTAGATAAAGACCCAATGGATTATTATTAGCTAGGGGAGCGATCTCCAAGGGGGAAGTGGCGACTGTGGAACGCTCTTGATGGCTGTAATCCTAAATTGCTATTTGAAGTCACAAAGACTGTGAGATGTGGGATATCACAGTCTTGCGAAAACTTGTTTGTGTGTGTCGTTCTCATGGGAGAGTGCCTTGTTCCATGTGCAATGACCTTGGGGTCGATGCACGCATAAAGATCCATACTTGGGTGAGTATGAGATTGAATGACCCCACAAGAATTTCTTGTTCATTCCGTGTCGAACTTGGAGTCCTTCCGTAGTGTGAGGTTAGTCTTTTGACCTGAGATGTCATGGCTGGGACATATACCACCCACTACACTTTGATATACACGTGAATTTCAGGAGAAATACTGCGGCGTATGTTAGGTGTAGGCTGGTAGTATGACGAAACAGATGACATTAGACACGGGATAAATCCACAGCTTGAAGCTCAGTATTTCCTATGCTGTTGCAGAAGCTGAATGGTCCATAAAAGACTCTGGCCAGAGCGTAGTCTTAAAAAATAGAGCGAGATCCCTGCTTAAAAGACCCGATCATTAGTATTCCAACACAATCATAGTTTTTGAGTTATTAGGGTTTCGACCGGTACCAAACCCTAGTTTTGAGACTGGAAAAAGATGGAAAGATTTGACTCACATGAAGATCGTAACCTTGAGAGGTTTGTTGTTCATCATTAACATCTAGGAAGCCGTGACGCTGTTGCTGGACGCCGAACCATGACCAATAGGTGCCTTGAATTAATATGATAAAATAAATTCAAGGCCTAATTAATTATTTAATTAAATGATTAATTAAGACAATGTGGGATTGTCTAGCCTTTGGGAGTATGACCTGATGCTAGCTTGTTAATGAGCCTGAGGGGTCACACACTAACTTAGTGTAGTACCTATTAGCTAAATTAATTCTTGATGAATTAATGGAGAGATTAATTAATCAGAAAAAAATTTAATTAAGTGGCCTTAATTAATAAATGTCTTATATTTTATATTGGAATATTAAATTAGGATAAGACTAATTAATTTAATGTAGAGAAATTAAGTGGGTTTGATTAATTTTAGTGTTGTGATTTAATTGGGTCAATTAAATTAAGAGAACACTAATTAATTAGTGGGCTTATTAAATAATTCTCGTAGGCTTAATGTCAAAACAAAAGGAGAGAGGCCCACTAGGTTATAAAGACCTAGTTTTGGACGGCCACACTGGGTATAAGAATACCCAATGTAGTCGTTCCCTCAACAAGAAAAAGAATAGGAATATTTGTCTTCTTTTGTTTTTTCTTTTCTCTATCTCTGCATAAGAGCCAGTACACTATTCCATTCTTTTCCTCCACAAGCCAAACGTTCGATCTCTTTAGGCTAGCACAGAAAAACAGGATCGAGAGTATGAGCTAAAGTGTTGATATGCTTAGAGGTGCTTTCGCTGTTAGGACACTAGAGCAAATCAATACATGATCAAAGTGAAGCGAAGATTGCTGTAAGGAATTCAACCGGTGAGAATTCGAGAAAAGGTAAACACGAGAAAACCTTTTTGAATCCGATGGTACCATGTCTGTCTAGCCTTGTTTAGGGGAAGCACGATAATTTTTTAAAATTATTTCTTCGATGTGCACGCCTTCCCATGGCTGATAATTATTGTGATAATAATTATTGAATCAAACTAGTTAATATATTAGCACAAAATATGCTTACCATCAAGTCGACGACGCACCCCTCATCATAGCCTGTTTTCTTTCCCCCTTTGATATAACGTGACATCCGGTGAACCAACTATGAATATGCAGTATGTCCCCAAGCACATTGCCGTAGGATACTCAAGTAATCAAGATAAGGATAAACAAATTGTGCAGTGAAACAATTACTGTTACAAAAAAATAAACAACAAAACATGAAAAGAACAAAAAGGCGGACAAAATCTTCAATATCCTTATCAAAGTCCTTTTTGCATAAATAATTAGTTTTTCGTCTCCACCTTCATATCAGAGAATCGGTCCAGTGTCTCGCTTCGACCTCCGAAGTTGAAATTCACATGTGTACTAACATCTTGCAGCCCTACAACAAGCGAGAACTCGACAGAGAAGAATGAGATAGTGATATTGTTCCCCATTGAGAAGTCCCCGAATACTTCGTCGAACCTTTGAACAATTTCTTGCAATCGATTCACAGATATGCCTAGATGAGGAATGTTGAGATAGGACGAAAAAGGAGTTCGCTCCAAAAGTATGTGGTGTTCCGCCTTTATGTCCTTCTTCAACTTTTCCATGATGTTGAGGAAGTGTTGGTCCCAAGTGGCATACGAAAGGGTCTAAAAGGGGGGGGGGGTTGAATAGACCCTGAAGTCTTTTTCGACTTCAAAATGTTTCTTATAAAAATGAGTTTGGACGCTCAAGAATGTAGGCGCTTGACCGAGCGTCTACTTGAAGACTGTTTTGATAAAGGTAACTTAGACTCAAGATTTGAATACTATAACCAAGTGGGTTTAAGCGTTCAGTTCTTTAATCAGGGTTAGCACAGCGGAATGATTTTAAGTCTTCCTTTTTAAAGTTTTTAGCGTCACGAAGTTTTTCTTAGTTGCTTATCTTTAAATGATTTTATCAATGTGTTTACTTAACCAATTTATCCAATGATATGACAATAAGAAAATGACGGTAAAGTAAAGAACACAAAATTTGAAAGGTTCGTTGGGTGGTGTAATTCCAACTATGTCCTTTTTCTCCTAGGCAATACACTAAAATGATTCTCGAAGAATCACACAGAAACTTCTACACAATAGGTAGAGATAGATATGGATGACTTGAGCTCCTTGGTCACACAGATTTCTGTTATGGGACACTTCTATCCTCTTACTTCTTTCACCCAGAAATAATGCAAGTATCCAACTTCAACTTCACACAGATTGCGAGGCTTGGATGGGGTTTTGCTAACAGTTTGTTTGATTTTCGGAAACTTCAAACAATTTGGAATATCTCAATAATAATGTAGGATTCTTCTATGAAGAGGTTTGAGATATTTTCGACTGTCTTTGGAATGTATAAGACAAGCTTTGAGGATTTTTGGCTATGAAATTTGTAAGCTTCCCTCTCTAATAATTTCAGTAAAGTTTTGGCTCTTTGTGCATGAAAGTTGTTTAGGGTTTGCTGAAGGGTATTATTTATAGAGATTTTGAGGGAATTATTCGATGGACACATGTAGGCGTGTGTCTCTCACGCAGCGTGTTAAATAGACCTTTTCTGATATTCTTGAAATTTTGCTTGTTCTGATTGGACAGGAGCAGGTTTTGAACTCTGATTTCTGACAGTCTAGTCAAAAAGTGGCTTGTCGATAAGTCACAATAGCCTATCACATTTAATGCACTTATTAGGCATTTAATGCATTTTAAATTTGGTTTTCATTGGAAATCAATGTTCGTTGATGATTGCATTTAAGTCCTTCATGACTTGAGAATTTATTTCAGGTGAATCCCTTCGTTGAACACTTGAGTAGCTTGAGCACTTGATTCATAACTCCTGAAACAGTTCTTTAGCGCTTGAAGGACGCTAAGAACAACTCCATCTTCACTTGATTTCGGGTGCTGATCTTCAACTTCATCTTTAATAGACCCACCTAAAATTCTATCATAGACTCGGTATCTAATACTTAGTCTAAAATCCAAAAAGATAAAAATGACAAGCCTCATAAAATTACATTTTTCAAACGCTTATACAAATCTTCTATGAAAGCATAAACTTACATTTTATTTGGGGTCTAACATAAAATCCTAATTGTCATAATCAAAACATCTAACATGAAATTCCTAACAATTTCCCCCTTTTTGATGATGACAATACTTACTCTTTTATAGTTCAAGAGTTAGACAGCCAAAATACAAATGTTAGCGTTGAAAGGTTAGATACAGTTAGTTAAGCCTCAACAATATATTTTAGCTGAAAATGCACTTCATTATAGTTCAAGGATAGTACAAGCATTTACAACTAAAAAAATCACAAAAAAATAAAGAGACAAGAATATAGATAATGCAATGCAACAACTCTTATTGTCCTGTTTGAGCGTTGTATCTTTTAATCATCTCAGCTTTGATTGCTTCAGATAAATTTTCTTCAAGAGTAATCATTGCAGCATGATCTTTGTCTATGATCTATCCTTCTTTTGTTTGTCTCTTTGATAAGCCACATAACATTTATCCCATTTTGATGGGTCTATACCAATATGCCTTAGACGTATCCTAAACGCTCTGTTGAATTCTGTCATCTTCTGCTCCTTAGCTATACGCTTGAGATCAGTAGGCTCTGGAGGAGGCGCTCGTTCGATATGAACGTCAAACTGTTCAAGCAACGCTTGAGAAGGCACTGGATGATCGAATCTATACGCTATCGGAGAAAACCTAGAAGTTCTACGAGACCCTCCAGAAGCAGCTACCCATGAGGGGTATCTTTGCTGTATATTTAGAGGAGAAGGAGGAGGAGGGAGTATTTCTTGGTGCTTCTGAGGAGGAGGACTTTGAGCTCTTGATCTATCACTTTCCTCTTTACTATTTCTCCCTTTATTGCCATCATTAGACTTCAGAAAATGTTCTGTAAGAATGCTGACCTGATTGGCAATCTGAGCCATAGAAGCCGCGAGATCATCGATGCGGTTATCAAAATGCTTCTTCATAGTAATCTGATTTGCCCTATTAGCGTCAGCCATTTTCTGAAACGCTCTAAGGCTATCAAAAACCGCAGTTGAGCAGCTCTACGCATATGGGCTATTTGAGAGTCCATATTCTATGATTCTATCTTGGCTAAATCGGTCCTCATCCAGTGGAGGGCTTTGGCATTTTGACTCGCTTGATTGCGAATTTCTTCCAAAACTTCGTGCAACAGAGGACCAAACTCTTGACCCACAACAGCAAGAACCATTTGCGAAGCCGGTCGCTTGAACTTGGATGTGAACTTTAGTGAATCAAAGGATGGTTGATGAGCTCGATCAAACGCTGTGCCTTACGCTTCGATCGGAAGATCAGCAACATCGGGTTCATAAGCGTCAGGAATAGAGACGCTTGAACTGGTTCCTCTGCACGCTTAGAGATACTTGCTGCTTGAGGATCAGACTTTGCAATAATCTTCACAAGTACTTCCTTAGAGGCTGACATCTCTTGACGAAAGTCAGTAATGACATACAATAAGTACTTCAACCTGGTTAATGACATACTTGCATAGAGATCTAATGCATCAGCAATAAGTTCATTCACTCGGTGAAGTGGAAGGAAAGATCCTTGAACAAAGGTGCGAAATGGACTATCAATGGTCCTGACATACATAGGACCCATGATATCCAGCACATGGTTCGAAAAAATCCTTGACTGCGGCTTGGGAATCTGAAAAAGCATATCCGGGCAGTAATGCAAGGAAAAAACAATAATCCGATCGGTTAGAAGACGTAAAGCGTTGAGATTCAGGCACATAAATTCTGTAATATTCTTCCAAGTACAGATAGACGGCTTGAGAGATGCCTTGATTGCATTCTAGCAATGAGAGCGCATATTCATAGTGTTCGCTCACTTCTTTTTGGATGGATGGGATCAACGGATATCCCTGAAAAGAACGAATTCTTGAGCCATTTGGTTTGAGCAGGTTGGCAGTGAAGATCTTGTCAAAATGTGGAATGGGAGACATGATCTTGATCATCTGCCTGAGGTTTTCTTCACAATGGCTGGGAGTGATAGTTAAGTCTGAAATAAGTTTAGAGCCACTGCTGGACGCTTGGCCACAGAAATGAAGATGAGTCTCTGCAAGCCGATGTAACGCTTCACACAAAAATCTCTTAACTGATTGTCCGACGCTCGGTAACTGATCAATCAGTCCCACCCTCTGTTGACGCTTGTCCAGGCAATACTTGGCAAACTGACGCTTGTTGTCATGCATGCCTATGCCGAATAGATGAGGGGCGCTAACCAATTGTTGAAATGAATACTTGTTACCCACGTACGCTTTACACCAGTTGGTTTCATTTAAGCAATACTCAGCCCCAAAATTACAAATGGCCTTGATCCCCTCGTGGTGAATGTCTCTTATAGATTCGAATCTATGCCCCATATCCAAAAAGTAGGCTAAGTCTACATCAGCCCTGGGTGTTCTGACATATTTACGTTTGTTATGAATAAGGATGGAAGTAGGGATCTAATCTACTGGTTCATCATTGGCTATGGCCAAGTAATATGCCCGTTCCACATCAGTTAACTCCGAGCTAAATAACACCTCACAGATAGATCGATCATGCTCTATCAACATGGCCCATTTTATTCTCCGCAACTATGTAGCGTTCTTCATTGTATCCAGCGGAAATGAAGTCTTCTTCAAGAGCTGGTGGCATATAGTTGATCGAATGATCAATAGTCTTAATAGAATCCAGCTTGAAGAAGTGCCTTGATTTTGTAACGTCCTCAGGAACGCTCTGACCTTCTGAGCGTGCCTCTGTTATAACCTCTGAGGTGAGTGATGGTTGGACCCCTTATGTTATAGGATTCTCAGCATGCGGTGTAACTTGTGTTGCAATGTCCTTGGCGATGGCCACCAATTCCTCTAAGCAAAGATCCAGGTGGACGTCAATTGGTGCTTCAGCAGCAGCTGGAATAAGAGCTGTAGCACAAGATATATCCTCTATAAGAGCAGGATCTTCTATAGATGTAGGTAAAGAATGCTGTGGGAAGAAATAAACTTACCCTGAGAACTAGTCTCAACAGCAACAGTTCCTTGAGCGCTTAGCTCAACAGTCCCAGGATCATGAGGAACAGGAGCAGATGGATGCTTCACTGTTCCTCTGGGTCACTTGGATATTTTCTTCATGTTGATCCCTTCTATAGGCTTAAGCGTTTGGAAGGGAGCGACGGTTGGCTCTTCTTTAAAGTTGATTTTCTTGATAATTCCTTCCAACTTCCGTCTTTTGATTAACAAGATCTTGTCCTCCACATCCTTGTCTGTTTCTTCATCGTCATCCTTGATAGGAGATGGAACTTTCAAAGCCTTGAGCTTCTGGGAGCCCGCTTCTTCTGAACAGCCGGACGCTTCACGGCTTTTTCTGGAGCCGGACGCTTCGCCTCTTCATCAGATGCTTGCCTCACAACTAGGCGCTCAGAAAAAGGTCTTGCAGCACCACCAACTTTGCGAGGGTGGAGAATATTTGTCATGATCCTTTTTCCCAAAAACTTAGCTCTGGGTAGTGGTTGCCCAGTAGAATTGACACATTCTGCACGAAAGAGTACATCACTAAGAACAATGCTGTAGGGTTTGTTTGTAGCGCTTAAATAGTCCCTAAATCTTCTAAACATGTACTCACTCCAGTTAATCTTGATGTCTAAGAGTACGGTAGTCATCATTTGGAACTGCAGTGGGGAAACCTTATCAAAAGTTCCCACTCTACACTCGATAAATTTGCTGTAGAAATCAGCCAACAATCTGTACTTTGGGACGATGTCTTTCTTCTCAAAGTGGGGTTTATATGCTGCATCGTCATATGCACGCATCTTCGACCATGCTTCTTCGATCTGTTCCTCAGTAACATATTCCAATGCCTCACCCTGATTAGGCATCTTAAAATTCTGGGCAATGGAGTCAGCAGAAAGAACAAATTCTTTTGGAGCAATCTTCTTCGAGAAGGAGAAGAGGCAAGAAATAGAAGTCTTGTCCTCTGACAGTGTAGCATTTCTCCAGAAATAGTTCACTTCATCC
Organism: Buddleja alternifolia; assembly: GCA_019426215.1. Taxonomy (NCBI): domain Eukaryota; kingdom Viridiplantae; phylum Streptophyta; class Magnoliopsida; order Lamiales; family Scrophulariaceae; genus Buddleja; species Buddleja alternifolia. The sequence continues at coordinate 20,191,672 of CM033408.1, read as the reverse complement.
TAAATGAAATATGAGTACTTTGTCAAGAACGTCTGAAGCCAGCCTTGGCAACAGAATCCAGCATATCAGTCATATTGATTTGAGTCTGCTCATACAGATATTTTCAGTCAACAATAAGGCCTTCAGTGACCTTGATGGTATCCTCAGTAACATTAACAGATTTCTTTGGTGCCATTTGAGAATTGTTTTTGCAAGAAAGTAGAGATTCTTTTGAGAGAAAGAGAAAGAGAAAGAGTAGTTTTGCAGAGAGTTTGTGTGAGAAGTGAGTAATTTTCTGCAAGTATTTTGCTTTAAATGACATAGTTTAAAAAATTTTGAAACTTGTGTTTTCTCGTCTCATTAAGATTTTGACACATGTAAAGGTAATAAATCTCAACCTTTATTAGTTTTAACTGTGGATGCGAGTTCTTTGCAAGAGAGTGAAGTTACATTTGGTAACTCCTATATACAAAGCGTTGACGTTCGAGTAGAAAATTTTAAAATGTTTGGTATTTTCAGAGTGTGATGCACTCGCTTATGATACACTAACACGTATATAAACTCGTACTTACCCTGAACCGTCATTTTGAAAAGTTTTTAATTACCTGCCAGTTTGATGTGATAGGAGCGTGTGGATAAAGGTCAAATTTGAACTTTAAGTCTATCCATCATGTCACTAGTCAGTTTTAAAAAGTTATTCATGATTTTCATAAAAGTTTATATTAAGTGTTGAAGGGAATATGTTCAATCGCTTAACATATAGAACTTGTTGTATGATTTGCAAGATTTATGTTGACGCTTGAAATTAAATGCTTTTTAAGTTTGAGCGTCCAACATATCATGCACAAATAATAATAAGCGTTGATGATCTATGCATATAAAAAATAATTTTTGATCATTGTTGCTTATAGATATGTACAAGTACAATTTTAAGGTTCCCCTTAAATTTGATAACTTGTAATACTTTTTCAAGAATCTTTTAGACAAAAATAAAGTGGATTCCCCCTAAATTATATGTCTAATGAAAATATGATGCTTAATGATTAAGCGTTTAAATCAATCATACATAGTTCACTTCTTAAAGTGAGAAAGCATTGTTCGTTGAGATATTTGCCAATTGTTTGTCAGTTCCAATAAAGTGCATGGAGATTTCTTTCTTTTGAATAGGGTCACGAAGAAAATGGTATCTAATGTCAATATGTTTGGTTCTGGAATAAAGAACAGGATTTTGAGTCATGGCTAGGGCACATTGGTTATCACAATGGATAGGGGTCATACCTAGTATTATACCATAATCTCTAAGTTGTTGCCTCATCCATAAAATTTGTGCACAACAACTTCTTGCAACTACATACTCTGCTTCAGCTGTAGAGGTAGCTATGGATTGTTGTTTCTTACTATGCCATGAAACTAACTTATCACTTAGAAATTGACATGTACCACTAGTACTTTTTCGGTCAATTTTGCATCCTACAAAATCTGCATCTGAGTAACCAATTAGTTCAAAAGGAGTCCCTTGGATATCATAAGCCCACATTTTGTGTGCCTTTTAGGTATTTAAGGATTCTCTTGGCAGCAATGAAGTGTGACTCTCTAGGATCAGCTTGAAAGCGTGCACACATACATACCGAAAACATAATATCAGGTCTACTAGCAGTAAGATAAAGAAGTGATCCAATGATACCTCTATAATTAGTGATATCAATTTTCTTCCCACTTTCATCTTTATCTAACTTAAGCGTTTGGCTCATTGGAATCTTTGAAGATGATGCATTTTCGATACCAAATTTCTTAATCATATCTCGTCTATATTTAGCTTAGTTAATAAATATGCCATTAGGGAGTTGTTTAACTTGTAATCCTAAGAAGAAAGTTAATTCACCCATCATGCTTATTTCAAATTGTTCTTGCATCATTTTCGAAAATTTCTCACATAGACGCTTATTAGTAGATCCGAATATAATATCATCAACATATATTTAAACCAAGAGAATATCTTCGTCATTGGTAATTTTGAATAACGTTGTATCAACGCTACCTTTTGAAAAGCCTTTAACAATAAGGAAAATAGAAAAAGTGTCATACCATGCTCTAGGCGCTTGTTTTAGCTCATAAAGTGCTTTGTCTATCTTGTAGACCATATCCTTACCATGGTTGTTGATGAATCTTGGTGGTTGCTCCACATATACTTCTTCTTAGAGTTTACTATTCAGGAAATCACTCTTTACGTCCATCTGGTACACTATGAATTGGTTGAACGCTGCATACGCTAGAAACATGCGAATTGCTTCAAGACGGGCAATAGGAGCATATGACTTACCAAAATCAATACCCTATTCTTGGAAATATCCTTGACCAACAAGTTTGGCCTTGTTCCTTATCACAATGCCATTCTCATCCATCTTATTTCTATAAAACCATCTAGTTCCAATAACTCATTGGTGAGCTGGCCTTGGCCCTAGCGTTTAAACCTTACTACGCTCAACTGATTAAGCTCTTTTTGCATGGCCTCAATCCAACTAGGATCACTTAGCACTTCATCCACTTTCTTAGGTTCCATTTGAGATAGGAAGCTTGCGAACATGGCCTCATTGAATATAGCGACCCTAGTTCTCACAGGTGCTCCAATATCTCCAATAATTTGCTCTGGTGGATGATCACGCAGCCATAGTCTATCTGGTTGAAATGGGTTAAGAGGTTGAACATGCACTTGAGTACCTTCTTGCACAGGCGCTTGACTACCTTCTTGCGTAGCACTTCCAATTCACAAATCCTATTATGCTCTTGATGATCATTCTCTTCATGATCAATAGATCTTACATGATTGTCCATAGTTTTATGAGTATTCTTAGGAGGTGGCACTAAGATTTCATCATCGTCATCACTTTCATCATCAATAGTAATCTTTGACGCTTGATGACACAAATCTTCAACTCTTACATCATTCACGTTAACCTTACTCGGTGCTTGGTTAGCATCATAAAAAATAACATGAATAGATTCCTCAACCTTCGATTTGATCTCATTAAGGATGCGAAAATTCTTTGCATTTTTGGCATAGCCTAGAAAGATTCCCTCATCCGCTTTAGGATCAAATGTCTTTAGGCTTTGGGATCCATTATTATGAATAAAACATTATGAACTAAAGATGTGAAAGTATGAAACATTTGGCTTACGTCTCTTCCATAGTTCATATGGATTTTTCCCATGCTGTTTGTTGATCATGCAATGGTTTTGAGTGTAACAAGCAGTGTTGATCGCTTCGGCCCAAAACCTAGAAGTAATCTTGGACTCTGCTAACATCGTCCTAGCGGCTTCCTTGAGCGTTCTGTTCCGGCTCTCAACCACACCATTCTGTTGAGGAGTTCTAGAAGCTGAATACTCATGATGTATTCCATTTTCTGCACAAAACTTCTCAACAACCTTGTTAGTAAACTCAGTACCGTGATCGCTTCTTATTCTTGCAATCTTATGATTTTCCAATGTTTGAAGTTGCCGAATAAGCGTTGCTAGCTTGTCACATGTTTCATCTTTGGATGAAAGAAATTCCAACCAAGCAAATCGAGAGAAATCATCTACTATCACCAAAGCATACTTTTTATTGCTCACACTGATCATTTGAACGGGTCCAAACAGATCCATGTGAAGTAGTTCAATCATTCTAGAGGTAGATAGACAAGGCTTTCTCTTGAAAGATAATTAACTTGTTTGCCCATTTGACAAGCGTCACAAAGGCAATCTTTATGGAATGGTCCTTTAGGTAATCCCTCTACAAGATTTAACGTTATAAGCTGAGAGATTGTCTTAAAGTTGAGGTGATTGATAGGAGTCATTTTTACGTGTTATTAAGCCCCTTTGCGTTTATGTTTTAGGTTCATTTATCGCTTGATTTTGTCACTTGTGCGTTTAATTCGTGCATTAAGTGATTTCAGGCCTTAAGTGGATACAATCGAATAAATGGTGGAAAAAGGACGTATAAAACAAGTTTAGGCCAAGATGTTTCACACCTCTACGACCAAACAAGCAAGAAACAAGCTGGAGTTAGCCAAAATCATATTTTAGTACCATTTTCGCACACCTGGGCGCCAAATCAGAAACAACCTCCACATTGGAACGTCATTTTGATATATTTAGAGACAGAATTGGATGAAGTGGCCTTCTAAAAAGTTGTAGATGTATGTCTTATCGTCACATGGGGACTTGAAGCATCAAATTCGGAGGTCTGTGGAGAATTTTATGAATAAAACACTATCTCTGCGCTGGAAAACACGAAAGTGGCAGCTCCCATTCTTGGTAGGAGGAAAGTAAGAGAATGGTAGGTGGAAAACAAGAGAATGGTAGTTCACATTCTTGGTAGATGGAAAGGAAGAGAATGGTAGCTCACATTCTTGGTAGGAGGAAAGTAAGAGAATGGTAGGTGGAAAACAAGAGAATGGTAGTTCACATTCTTGGTAGATGGAAAGCAAGAGAATGGTAGGTGGAAAGAAAAGAGAATGGAAGCACATGTTCTTGGTAGGTGGATTTTTTGGCTATAAAAGGAGGATTGAAGACCATCCTATGACACACTTGAAAACACATTCTCCATTGGGGGAGCCTAAACACATCCTATCATTATCTTCATCATCCTTAGATTAGTTATGAAGATTATCAAGAACCTTTGAAGGTGAAGAAATCAAGAAGCATGGAAGAGATGAAGATCGAAGTTCAACCATCAAAAATACGAGGGAGTTCTTATATTTAGATTTGTTTTTGTCTATGAATATGAATCTTAATTTAAGTTCCTATCTTTTATCTTTTATGATGAAATAGATTCTTCGAACTAAGGCCATGTTGAGGCTAAATTATGATAATTGAGTTATAAATTGTGTTTTTCATATTAATTCTATTATTGCTTTGTGTCTTGATCTTGTTTGAATGCATCATATGCTTAGCTACCATATGCATGATTTATTGCTTAAATTATTCATTCGAGAGAAGGTAATTTAAGGTGCAAAGAGGATCATCACATAATCCGTAAAAAATAGGGAATTGCCCCTAGAGATAGGTAGAGATTCCCGGGTGCAGTTAGCCAGATTAATCTGGAGAAATTCTAGAACTTGAATGCATGATTGTTGGTTAGATTCTCGGATAGACATATCTAGAGAACCATCAATTAATCATAGGATTATTACAGCCGAGACATCGGGTAGTAATTATTTAAGGTTTTTTCCACCAAAGCAACATTAGTCTAATAATATGAGAACATGTTTATAGTGAAAATTGATTAATTTATGCCAACACATGTGTCTTAGTTGGTCTCTTCCATAGCTATCTTGATTTTGACATCTTGTTTCTTATATCTCACTTCCATAATATTTTAAGTTAATTCTTGTTTTAGTTTAAGTTCTTCAATTGCTTTAAAATCATAAACTAAAATACAAGTCCTTGAGGTTCGACAACCCGGACTTTATTGTCCACTTTATTACTACACACGACCAGTCCACTTGCTGTTTAATACACGTAAGGATTTTTCGTGTCAAGTTTTTGGCGCCGTTGCCGGGGACTTGTTTAATTTTAGTTTTTGATTTTATTGCAAGTTTTAAGTATTTATTTTATTTTTATTAATTATTTTTTATTATTATTATTTTTTTCTTACACTCTTAGTTCGCAATGGCTAGCAATTTTCCAGATATGACCCTTCCGGAGAATCAATTATGGCTGCAAAGCATCATTCAATTCGCAAAGGATAGCAATTTTCCTGATATGACACTACCGGAGAATCAATTATGGCTGCAAAGCGTCATTGAAGCGTGTTATGCACAAGGGTTCTTTCCACAACATTACCAAGAAAGAATTCCTACTCCGGAGGAACAACTTGATAACACCATTGAAGAGCTCCACCTTATGATGAAGGACGCACGGTGGGAAATGAAGGAGATGAATCATCAACTCAAGCAACTAACGAGCGACATATCTGAGAAAGTACCATGGGAATTGCTTGGTACCACTGAGATAGATCAAAAGGAGGAATTCAACACCGTGACGTTGAATGAAATGAAGTTGGAAAATTCGAAAGCAGATTCCTCCAACGATGAGCATTCGACTCCTATCCTTTCTGAGGGTGTTGACATTTCTTTACCGTCTCCCCTAACCGCAAGTAAATCGGTAATCGATACCGATGATGGTAAGTTGTCAATGAATATAGAAGATGATATGGTTAATATCGATAAATATGAGGTTTTTGAACATCCACTTGACTTTGATTTGAATTTTCACGCTGATGCTTTTGATCCTTTTAGTGTTGAGCACTTTCAGGAAAAACGAACCAATCATCTTCTACATCCCTACATTGTGGATTTCATCTATGTGAAAGTGATGGGTGAAGAACGACGAGACATTATCTCTAACTTGGAAGAGAGCCCACAATACCATCCTAAGCATAGGCAAGAAAAGGTAATAGAGGTATTGAGGGACCATAAAAAAACTCGTGAGTGGATGATTGCTTGGTCTCAACCTAGGGTATTTATCACACACGATGGACCAATCCTCAATACCAATATCCAAAGATTGAATCAATACCCGAGAGTGGAGTGGAGAACAAACAAAGCATTCATACGTCATCCTCCTTGAGCCTACCCGATAAAGTCAAGCTAGTGACTTTAAAACAAGTGCTTCTTGGGAGGCAACCCAAGTTTGTAAGTTTTCTTTTCTTTTTGCTTTTCTTTTTGTTTTGTTTAGTTTGTTTCTTTATGTTGTGTTCTAGCATGCACTTTAAGCATGTATATTTTCATATGCTTGATGGTTTGTTTGATAAGTATGTTGAACTTGTTATAGTAGCAATTCCCCGTTGTTTTGAGAGGCCTATTTTGATGAGATGGGTTTGATTTGGAACATATTTGTGATGAAGGATTGTTTTTCACCAATCCTTGATTGTAAGTACTCTTATACCTTTTGCATGCGTTTATGTGAGACAACATTGGGGACAATGTTGAGTTTAAGTTTGGGGGTATATGTGGGTAGTACTTTGTGGTTTTAATACATTCATATGATTGATCACCATGTGTTTGCTATTTTTGTCATGTCATGTGTACCTCGTTTAGCTCAAGTTTGGGGTAATCCCTCTACAAGATTTAACGTTATAAGCTGAGAGATTGTCTTAAAGTTGAGGTGATTCATTTTTTTATGTCATCACCAACCCGTTTTAGATTCCCTTTTAGCCTCAAAACATGTAGGATTGTTATCTATTGTTGAACCCCAATCTACCAAATACACATTGTTTGTTGTTTTACCTTTTAATTTAGTAGATTTAGTATTAGCGTCATTTATATAGAAACAGTCACTTGAAAATTTGACTTCAAAGCCTTTATCACAAAAATGACTTATGCTTAAAAGATTATGCTTAAGACCCTCAACATAATAAAAATCACTAATCATGATGTTTCCGCTATGCACAGTACCTATACCTTTGGTTTTACCTTTGGAGTTGTCACCAAATACAACCTGAGGACCATTGGTAGCTTGATAGTTGATCAAGAGATCCTTGGAGCGTGTCATGTGCCTTGACGACCCACTATCGATGTACCAAACAGATGTATCGGCTCTAGCTCTAGGTACCTGCAATCAAAAGGGCAGTTCTATTTCTTTTTAGGTACCCATTGTAACTTGGGTCCTTTTACATTAGTAGCATTAGTCTGAATTAGAACTTTAGGAACCCATATTTGCCTAGTCTTCATTATGAAAGGACTGGCCTTCTTGGGTTTTACCTTGTGATATGTGTGCTTCTTAGGTGTATAATAACATCCTCAATTATAATAGTGATCATAATCATAGTCATAATCATAATCATCATAGTATTGATAATATGATCTTGACCTTTGTGGATATTGACACTGATATTTCCTTGGCACTGGCTTAGGGTGCACTTTTGGTGCTTGACGCTTGATTCACAATGGTAAGAGTTATCCTTAGCCTTTTGAGCGTTTGGATGAACCATTCTTTGTGAATTATTTGCTTTCATCTTTTCCTTGCCTGAGTTAGTATTGATTTTCCCATTTGGCCTCGTACCATTGTCTTTCGGTTCAATAGGTGTTGACTTTTTGAATCTTTCTCAACAAAGAATACACTCTTTCCTTTGTTGTTTGCCGTAACATTAGATTTGTTTGGTTGTTTACCGAATTTATTGCATCCTAAACCGGTCTTTTCACCAAATAATCTTGTTGCTTCAGTCACATTGTCCAGATTTCTTGACGCTTTAGAGAATGATGAGACGAGCTGCTCTGGTTTAGCATGTCTAGCAATTAGCTCAGCTTCCTTCTTGACTATTATATCAAGATCACTTTTTAAATTGGTTATCTCATTCTCAAGTGATTTGTTCTTCTCAATGCATGGTTACTGAACTTGCAACTCTGCCTTGAGTGTCACATTATCACTTTTGAGCGCTGATATTATATCAAAGTGATTTTGATATAATTTGGCGGCATCTTGACAATCGTTATAATAATCTTTTACTTTGTCAAGTAATTCTTCATAAGAGAGAGGATAAGAAACTTCAGTGTTTACCTCAGGGGATGCTTCATCATCTCTGGCCAGGAGACAAATAAGCGCCGAGTCATCCACTGGCTTCTCATCATCACTACTCTCATCTGAAGTCTCCAAATCTTCAGATGCGGATGCTTGTTCTGACTGTGCTAGCAAACCTTGTTGACGAAGGTTGCTCCTGAATTGGTTTCTATCCAAGTAATCCTGCCTTGAAGGCTTAGATACGTTTGGATAAGGGCAATTTACCTGGTAGTGCCCTGGTTTCCTACAGGTATAACAAAGATTAGTTTTCTTCTTTTGTTCATTTGTTAACCTCGCAGTTTGTGGTTTTGAGACTACTGGCGCTGAGAGATTCTGTTGAGTAGACGCTTGGTATTGAATTGGCGCTGAGGGAGAAGGTGTAGAATATTGAGGCGCTTGATACTGTTGTTGTTGGTCCCAAGTGGTATACGAAAAGGGTCTAGAAGGGGGGGGGGGGTTGAATAGACCCTTAAGTCTTTTTCGACTTCAAAAAGATTTGTATTAAAAATTCATTGGGCGCTTGAAAATAGGCGCATGACTTGAGCGTCTAATGAAGACTGTTTTAGAAAGTTAACTTAGACTTCAATATTTGAATACTATAACCAAATAGGTATGAGCGTTCACTTCTTTGATCAGTGTTAGCACATCGGAATGATTTTAGAGTCTTCTCTTTTGAAAGCTTTAGCGTGCCCGAGAAGGTATTGGTAGATTAGGATAAAGTGCCAATGGAGGTTCTCTTAGCATTCTACTAGGCGCTCTAGCAGAATCACTTACCCCGTAAGCAGTTATCCAAGATGGGAGACTAAGCGCAAAAAGAGGAGATATTTGCTGACACTTCGGCGGCGAAGGAGGTTCTTGAGCTCTTGAACTGGGCGCTCTTCTCTTCTCTCCTTTTCTTTTCTCTTCCCCCTTATTGCCATCATCAGCCTTAAAATGTTCTGTAAGAAGCCTAACCTGAGAGGCAATTTGAGACGTTGAGGCTGTGAGATCATCCAGAAGCTTGTCGAAATGTTCTTGCATTGCGAGTAGCTTAGCGCTGGTAACATCATTCAGTGTAGTCTCCAAGTTTTCTAGGCGCCTGTTAAAGTTTTCTTTCATGGCAAGCTGGTTGGTCCTAGTAGCATCATTCATCTCTTGAAATTCTCGGTGACATTCACCAATAGCCGCTTGAGCAGCACTGCGCATATGAGCAATCTGGGCGCTCAAAGTTTGAGACTCAATCTTCGCCAAATCAGTCTTAATCCAGTGGAGAGATTCTTCATTCTGAGTAGCGTTATTGCTCATCTTCTCTAAGACGGATTTCAGCAAAGGTTCAAAAGCTTGACTCACTTTCGATAGAACCGCTTGAGGAGCCGGTCGCTTGAATCTGGATGTATGCTTGAGCGAGTGAAGGGGAGCTTGATATGCAGGATCAAAGACTGTACCTCGTACATCAAGTCGAAGATCCTCAGCCATATCAGAAATAATTTGTTCGGAAGCGTCAGGATTATTCTCTGGTGGAGATGCTTGAACAGGTTCTTCAGCAGACGCTGGAATACTTACAACTTCTGAAGTGGACGCTGGTGTAGACTCTTCAATCAGCTTCATAGGCGCTTCCTCAAGCGCTGACTCTGTTTGGCGGAAGTCATCAAATTTGAAGTTCCAGGTAGCGATATCTGCGTATGAGTTAGAAGTAGCTTTCAGAAGTTCAGTCAGTCTGGAGCGAGAAATGCAGGTCCCTTGAATGAAAGTGCGAAGATGACTATCTCTGGCTCGGACATACATTGGACCCATGATGTACAATACGTGGTTTGGGAAGATCCTTGACTGCGGCTTTGGAATAAGAAATAAAGTATCTGGGCAGTAATGCAAGGAAAATCCAATAATCCGATCCTTGTGAGCTTCTGGCACATACACGCGGTAATAGTTTTCAAAATACGGATACACCGCTCGAGCTATGCCTTGATTGCGTTCAAGTAGACAGAGAACGTAGGCATAATGATCGCTTACTTCCTGTCTGATAGAAGGCAGAAGTCGATAGCCTTGGAAGTTTCGAATCCTCGAGCCATTTGGCTTCCTTAGATTTTCAGTGAAGATTTTGTCGAAATGAGGAATGGGAGCCATGATTTTCATCATCAATCTGAAATTGTCATCGCAGTGGCTTGGTGAGAAGTTCAAACATGATGGTGATGAACTACCACTAGTTGATGCTTGAGTGTTGAACTGGAGAGGAGTGGTGGAAAGCCTATGTAGCGCTTGGCGTAGAAACCGTTCTATCTGTTGACGAACTTCGGGTAACTGGTCAACAGGTCCAACTCTCTTCTAATGCTTCTCAAGACAATACTTGGTAAACTGACGCTTCTTGTCATGCATGCCTATGCCAAAAAGTTGGGGAGCTTGAACTAACTTCGGAAAAGTATATCTATGGCCCACATACGCTTCAGCCCAATTGACCTCGGCCATACAGTAGTCTGTTTCTTCATTAACCATAGCTCGAACGCCTTCATGGTGGATATCTTTGATAGATTCAAATCGATATCTATCAGTCTGATAGCTGGCATTCCAGACACTGTCAAAATATGCATTAGCTTTGGTGTGGATCACATTTGTAAGAGATGCTAGGCGCTCACAACATGAATTCCTTTATTTTTTCACAGGAGAAGTGGATTGACAGACTTCAAGTTCTCTTTACTATTTGCTAGAAGAGGAAAGTGTCTGTAGCCTTCTCTGTTCAAGACTGCTTCTGATGGATTGAGAAAGGTAGGGCGAAAAGTATCATACACACGGATGCTGTAGTCTCTGAGAGCAAAACCGGTTGACTTGCTGTTTCCATAGTTTAGATAATACGCTAGATCTGCATCACGCTTAGGAGTTCTGCCTCCTTGTCGGTCTTGTTGAAGAATAAGAGAAGACGGTATCTGACCAGGAGTTTTACCAAGTTGAATGGCCAAATAATATTTTCTCTCGATTTCTATTAGCTCAGTGTTGAACACTATATCCCTGATCTGATTGTCAATGTCAATCAGCGCGGCTACCTAATTCCCAACATTAATGTATCGTTCTTCATTATATCCTGCTGGAATGAAGTCTTCTTCGAGCGCTGGAGGCATATAATTGATTGAGTGATCAATTGTCTTCAGTGGGTACAGCTTGAAGAAGTGCCTTGGCTTTGTAACATCCTTAGCAATGCTCTGACCTTCTGAGTGTGCCTCTGTTATAGCCGGAACAATAGTTGACGCTTTAACCTCTTTGGGAGCAGGTTCCTCTGCTTCGATTGCAGCAGCTTTTGTTGCCACGTCTTTGGCAATAGCCACAATATTTGTCATCTCAACATCTAGGTGGACGTCTGTTGATGCTTCAGCAGCAGCTGGAACTAAAGCCTGAGAGCTTATCTCATCAGAAACTTGAGCACTTGGCTCAACTGCAATAGCTTGAGCACTTAGCTCAACCGTCTCAGGCTCTTCAGAAACAGGAGCAGCTTGATGCTTACTTGTCCTGGAACGCTTGAAAATCTTCTTCACGTTGACTCCTTCAACGAGTTTAAGCGTTTGAGCGGGAGGAGCGGCAGCTGGTTTCCCAAAGTCGATTTGTTTAATAATACCTTCCAGTTTCCTCCGCTTGATTAGAGGGATTTTGTCCTCTGCATCCTCATCAGCTTCCTCATCATCCTTTTGAGGGAAAGAAACAGCTTGAGTCTTGGGCTTTTTGGGAGCCCTCTTCTTTGTAGCAGCCGGACGCTTCACGGCTTCTTCTGGAACTGGACGCTCAGTTTCTTCTTCTGACGCTTCGCGTACCTCTAGACGCTCAGACAGTGGTCTAGCGGCACCACCAATCTTGGGAGGATTGAAGAGATTTGTCAGGATACTTTTTCCCAGAAGCTTGGCCTTATTCAGCGATTGACCAGAAGAGTATACTCACTTTGATCGATACAGCAGGTCTCTCAAAATAAGTCCATAAGGTTTGTTTGGGGAGTACAGATGATGACAGCGTACATATATGTTTCAAGTACAACTTTTAAGGTTCCCCCTAAATTTGATAACTTGTAACAACTTTTCAAAGATCTTTTGGACATACCCTAAATATATGTCTAATAAAATATGATGCATGATGATTAAGCATTTAAATCGATCATACCTAGTTCACTTCTCAAAGTAAGAAAACGTTGTTCGTTGAGCGCTTTGGTGAAGATATCTGCCAGTTGTTTGTCAGTTCCAATAAAGTGCATGGTGATATCTTTCTAGGATTATTCCATAATATCTAAGTTGTTGCCTCATCCACAACACTTGTGCACAACAACTTCCTGCAGCTACATACTTAGCTTCGGCTGTAGAGATAGCTATGGATTGTTGTTTCTTACTATGCCATGAAACTAACTTATCACCTAGAAATTGACATGTACCACTAGTACTCTTACGATCTATTTTGCAACCTGCAAAATTTGCATCTGAGTAACCAATTAGTTCAAAAGGAGAGTCCCTTGGATACCATAAGCCCATTTTTTGTGTGCCTTTTAGGTATTTGAGGATCTTCTTGGTAGCAATAAGGTGTGACTCTTTAGGACCAACTTGGAATCGTGAACACATACATACCGAAAACATAATATCAGGTCTACTAGCAGTAAGATAAAGAAGTGATTCAATGATACCTCTATAATTAGTGATATCAACCTTCTTCCCACTTTCATCTTTATCTAACTTAAGCGTTTGGCTCATTGGAATTTTGAATATGATGCATTTTCCATACCAAATTTCTTAATCATATCACGTGTGTATTTAGTTTGGTTTATAAATGTGCCATTAGGGAGTCTTTTAACTTGTAATCCTAAAAATAAAGTTAATTCACCCATCATGCTCATTTCAAATTGTTCTTGCATCATTTTTGAAAATTTCTCACACAGACGATTGTTAGTAGAACCAAATATAATATCATCAACATAAATTTGGACTAAGAGAATGTCTTCATCATTGGTAATTTTAAATAACATTGTATCAACGCTGCCTTTTGAAAAGCCTTTACCAATAAAGAAAATAGAGAGAGTGTCATACCATGCTCGGGGTGCTTGCTTAAGCCCATAAAGTGCTTTGTCTAGCTTGTAAACCATACCCTTACCATGGTTGTTGATGAATTCTGGTGGTTGCTCCACATATACTTTTTCTTGGAGTTTACCATTCAGGAAGGCACTCTTCACGTCCATTTGATACACAGTAAACTTGTTGAACGCTGCATACGCTAGAAACATGCGAATTGCTCTAAGACGGGCGACAGGAGCATATGTCTCATCAAAATCAATACCCTCTTCTTGGCAATATCCTTGAGCTACGAGTTTGACCTTGTTCCTTATCACAATGCCATTCTCATCCATCTTTTTTCTATAACCCATTAAATTCCATTAACTCCTTGGTGAGTTGGTCTTGGTACTAACTTCCAAACCTTACTACGCTCAAACTGATTAAGCTCTTCTTGCATAGATTCAATCCAACTTGGATCGCTTAGCGCTTCATACACTTTCTTAGGCTCCATTTGAGATAGAAAGCTTGCGAACATGGCCCCATTAAATGTAGCAGATCTAGTCCAAACAGGCGCTTCAATATCTCCAATAATCTGCTCATGTGGATGATCACACAGCCATAGTCTATTTGGTTGGAACGGGTTAAGAGGTTGAACAGGCGCTTGACGATCAGACGCTTGACTTTCCTTTTGCGTAGGTGCTTCAAGTTCACTGATTCTTGTTTGCTCTTGATGATCATTCTCTTCATGATCATCAGCAGAACTTGCATTGGTATCCGAAATAACCTCACGAGTAATCTTAGGAGGTGGCACTGAGATCTCATCATCGTCGTCATATCTTCATTAGTGGTAATTTTAGACGCTTGATGACATAGATCTTCAACTCCTACATCATTCATATTAACCTTACTCGGTTCTTGATTAGCATCATCAAAAACAACATGAATAGATTCCTCAACCTTCGATTTGATTTTGTTTAAGATGCAAAAATTCTTTCCATTTTTGGCGTAGCAAAGAAAGCTTCCCTCATCCGCTTTAGGATCAAATGTCTTTAGGCTTTGGGATCCATTATTATGAATAGAACATTTAGAACCAAAGATGTGAAAATATGAAACATTTGGCTTACGTTCCTTCCACAATTCATATGAAGTTTTCCCATTCTGTTTGTTGATCATGCAACAGTTTTGAGTGTTACAGGCTGTGTTGATCGCCTCGGCCCAAAACCTAGGAGTAAGCTTGGACTTTGCTAACATTGTCCTGGTAACTTCTTTGAGCATTCTGTTTTGGCGTTCAGCAACACCATTCTGTTGAGGAGTTCTGGGAGCCGAATACTCATGATGTATTCCGTTCTCTGCACAAAACTTCTCAACCACTTTGTTAGTAAACTCAGTACTGTGATCGCTTCTTATTCTTTCAACCTTAAGATTTTTCAATATTTGAAGTTGCCAAATAAGCGTTGTTAACTTGTCACATATTTCATTTTTGGATGAAAGAATTCCACCCAAGTAAATCGAGAGATTTCATTTACTATCACCAAAGTATACTTTTTACCGCTCACACTAATCGTTTGAACAAGTCTAAATAGATCCATGTGAAGTAGTTCAAGTATTCTAGAGATTGATAGATGAGGTTTTCTCTTGAAAGATGATTTGACTTGTTTTCCCATTTGACAAGCGTCACAAAGGCGATCCTTATGAAACGGTCCTTTTGGTAATCCCTCTACAAGATTTAGATTTATAAGTTGAGAGATTTTCTTAAAGTTGAGGTGATTCATTTTTCTATGCCATAACCAACCCATTTTAGATTCATTTTTAGCAACAAAACATGTTGGGTTGTTATCAAGTGTTGAACCCCAATCTACCAAATATACATTGTTTGTTCTTTTGCCTTTAAATTTAGTAGACTTAGTCTTAGTGTCATTTATATAGCAACAATCGCTTGAGAATATGACTTCAAAGCCTTTATCACAAAATTGACTTATGCATAATAAATTGTGCTTTAGACCCTCAACATAATAAACATCACTTATCATGATGTTCCCCTTATGCACAGTACCTATACCTTTGGTTTTACCTTTGGAGTTGTCACCAAATACAAACTGAGGACCATTGGCAGCTTGATAGTTGATCAGGAGATCTTTGGATCCAGTCATGTGCCTTGACGATCCACTATCAAAGTACCAAACAGATGTATTGGCTCTAGCTCTAGGTACCTGCAATCAAAAGGGAAGTTCTATTTCTGTTTAGGTACCCATTGTTGCTTTGGTCCTTCACCATTAGTAGCATTGTTAGTTTGAATTAGAACTTTAGGAACCCATATATGCCTAGTCTTCATTGTAGGAATACTGGCCTTCTTGGGTTTCACGTTGTGTTGTGTGTGTTGTTTGGATGTATAGTAATATCCTTGATTATAATAGTAATCATAATCATAGTCATAATCATAATCATCATAGTATCGATAATATGATCTTGACTGCCTTGGATATTGACGCTGGTATTTCCTTAGCGTTGGCTTGGGTAGCACTTTTGGTGCTGGACGCTTAGCGCTTGATTCACAGTGGTTAGATTTATCCTTAGCCTTTTGAGCGTTTGGATGAACCTGTCTTTGTGAATCATTTGCCTTTGCCTTACCCTTGCATGAGCCAGCTTTAGCTTTCTCATTTGGCCTCGTACCATTGTCGCTCGGTTCATTTTGTGTTTGACATTGTGAACCTTTCTCAACAAAGAAAACACCCTTTCCTTTGTTGTTCGCCATAACATTAGATTTATTTGGTTGTTTACCGAATTTATTGCATCCTAAATCGGTCTTCTCACCAAATAACCTTGTTACCTAAGTCACATTATCTAGCTTTCTTGACGCTTTAGACAATAACGAGATGGGCTGTTCTGATTTAGCAAGTTTAGCAATCAGCTCAGCTTCTCCCTTGACTATTATATCATGATCACTTTTCAACTGGAGTATTTCACTCTCAAGCAATTGATTTTTCTTAATTCATTGTTGCTGGACTTGCAACTCTGCCTTGAGCGTCACTTTATCTTTTTTGAGCGATGAAATGATAGCGAAGTGATTTTGATATATTTTGGCGGCATCTTGACAATCATTGTAATATTCTTTGACCTTGTCAAGTAATTCTTCATAAGAAAGAGGAAGAGATAATTCAGTGTTTACCTCAGGGGATGCTTCATCATCTCTGGCCATGAGACAAATAAGCGCTGAGTCATCCACTGGCTCGTCATCATCACTACTCTCCTCTGAAGACTCCAAATCTTCAGGTGCGAATGCTGGTTCTGATTCCGCTAGCAAGCCTTGTTGACGAAGGTTGCTCCTGAATTGGTTTCTATCTACATAATTCTGCCTTGAGGGCTTAGATACGTTTGGATAGGGGCAATTTACCTAGTAGTGCCCTGGTTACCTGCAATTATAACAAAGATTAGTTTTTATCTTTTGTTCATTTGTTAACCTTGCATTGTGTGGTTTTGAGACCACTGGCGCTGAGAGATTTTGAGTAGACGCTTGGTACTAAACAGACGCTGAAGGAGAAGGTGCAAAATATTGAGGCACTTGATACTGTTGTTGTACTGGAGTAGGCGCTTGATATGAATTTTGTCCTCGATGCTTAGGACTATTTCCTTTCTTTTCATATCTCAAGAACTTTCTGAATCTATTTAGAAGCGCTAGTTCCTCATCCTCATTAATATCTGAAGCTTTTTTTTTATTACCCGATTTACCCTTGATTGATGCTATGAGCGTCCCAGACTCAATCACTGGACTGCTTACTGCATCACTAGTCGAATTCAACTCAAATTCAAATGCTTTGAGCTCTGAAAAAGCATCTTCTGGAGTTAAACTATCCTAATTGTTCGACTCTCTCATACCTGTTGTTTTCATCAAAAATCTACTAGGTAGACTTCTAAAAATTTTGACCACCATTTCTCGATTCTGTAAATCCATACCCAAAGATGTTAATTCTGTAGTAAGGGCTGTGAATCTTATATCCAATTGTTCTAAAGTCTCATTGGGCAACATCTTGAAACTGTTGAACCTTTCCTTGGCAATGGAAAGCTTGTTCTCTTTAGACTGAGTTGATCCACCACAAATTGTGGCTAACCAATCTCAGATTTCCTTAGTAGTGCTGTATGACTTAATCTTGTTGAATAAGTTGTCATTATCACCGATAGTTGTATATAGAGCATTGTTAGGAATCCCGTACAGTAAAAACAGAGAATTGCAATGGAAGATTCGAGGATTCCTACCGGTAGATCACAAAAATAGATATGATGATTTTTCCATGGGTTTCGTGAAAATTAGAATAAATAAACATACCCTTTTGATTCGTTTATTGATTCTGCAGAACAGCAATCCTCCAAGGGCTCCTGTCTCTAAAGCTTCACGCGAAACAAGCCTTCCAAAGATCCCTAAACTCCTTCTTTTCTTGCTAGAGTGGACGGCTAGAGAGGAGAGACGGGAAGGAGTTCTTTTTCCTTTTGTGTTGTGTGATCAGATTAGTTACCTTGTCACTTCGGGTTTTGTTCCACTATAGGAGTCCTATTTAAACTCAACTAGCTTGTGGAACAAGTTGGAGGCTACTCCAAAAACCCTAGTAGTGGCCGCCCCCTTAGGGCTCTTTTTGGACTGGGTGGGCTTTTAGTTTGCTTGTGCAATTTCTAGCCCATCTGTATATATTTAAATTTAAATCCAATTTAAATATAATATATACTATTAATTAATTCCAATTAATTAATATACTAATTAAATAATTTAATCTAATCTAATCTAATTAATTGATTTAATTTAATTAAATCAATTAGTCCATTTAATTCTTTCTAAAAGATTTACACAAAAAGATACATCCCGCTCGTTTCTTATAGCGCGACTCTTTAGGTTCGTCTCAATTGGCAAAGGGAGGAATTACCTAAGGATACGAGTGTCACCTAGCCAGACCCGTGGACTCACATCGTAACCCAATTGAGTACGAAATGAATGAATCATTTTACGAACCTCTTGATCATAAATGCCGTATGAGTATAAGCCCTTCACTGACGTATCCCGATTAAGTGAGAGTCATGGAAAATGTCAAACTCACTAAACTTGATACTGTGCATTAGATTATAGCATAATGAAATTACTAAACTACACTCAATATCCCACATGAGTTAGTTGTTTATGCTTTGGCCAAAGACTTATAATTTCATTAGCCTATAATCGCACAAGATACTTTCTCGTTTACTATCGAGACAATGAATCCCATCTTGGCGATCACTGATCAATTGCTACTTGTCTCATTGATATCGCACTTTGAGGTCGACCACACCGACAAGTGATATGGGCCTAACTACTCTGGTAATAGATCCAATAATACAAGCACATTGATCATGAACCCTCAGGTCTAAGGCTCACGCATACTATTATGATCAGTAATCCAATCATTGACAGTCACTGAGTAAATACCCATGTGATCGGATTACTACGAGCCGTGTTCGAATATGTCAATTCCATTGACATATCTATGATACTTTCTCCCACTATCCCTATAGTGTTCGACTGGCACTCATCGACAGAGCATGTGTCATACAAGTCGAATCTTAATGCCCAATCAAGATTCTTTGACTTGCGAACCCTTTTAAGTGATAAGGTGTAAGACTCTTCCCATGCCACATCTTTATTCCATAAAGAGCAAAGAGTCAAACCTTTATTCACATGGACTATATTTTCAATACTTATTTAGATACCGTAAAGATTTATATGAACAAAATATAAATGCCTTTATTAATTTCTTTTCAATAGTTTGTACAACATAATAAGATACCCTAATCTAGCTATTTGTCCTCATTGGCATCTAGGGCATATACCTAACAAGCATTATGACCAACCTTATCCAAGTTTGCTCTTCGACGCTCATCTGGAGACCATTCTTGTTTTGGCTTTTCCACGTAACCATCCAGAGTGTCTTCCATGGCTCCAGGCGCTCTAGTGACAACCTTATATATTTTGTTTGGCCCATCTGAAATAATATCGCACATGTCATCATCACATGAACAGAGATATGTAAATGCTTTGACTTTCCATGTGTTATAGTTTGACTCAGTCAGTTTGGGAACTTTAGCAAATGCCATAAAGAAAATTTTAAAGCAACTAGATTTAAAAAGGATCTAAACAAGCTATTATGCTTGGAAACTTTAAAATTTCAACTTTAACCTCTCTTTGTTGGTCCTAAGTGTCATACGAAAAGAGTCTAGAAGGGGGAGGGGGGTTGATTAGACCCTGAAGTCTTTTTCGACTTCAAAAAGATTCGTATTAAAAATTCGTTGGACGCTTGAAAAATAGGCGCTTGACTTGAGCGTCTAATGAAGACTATTTTAGAAAGTTAACTTAGACTTCAAGATTTGAATACTATAACCAAATAGGTATGATCGTTCACTTCTTTGATCAGTGTTAGTACAACGGAATGATTTTAGAGTCTACTCTTTTGAAAGCTTTAGCGTCACAGAAAATATCTTAGTTGCTTAGCTTTTGATTGTGTTTTACTTGGTCAATTAATGCAATGATATGATAATAAATAAAGTGACTGTAAAGTAAATAACACAATATTTGTAAGGTTCGTTGGGTGGTGTAATCCCAACTACGTTCTCATTCTCCTTGATCACTTGGAGGCAATCCACTAAAATGATTCTCAAAGAATCACACAGAATCTTCTACAATTTAGGGAGAGATGGATGTCGATGACTTGAGCTCCTTGATTACACAAATTTCTGCTCCAAATCACTTCTATCCTCTTGCTTCTTTCACACAGAAATAGTGCAAGTATCCAACGTCGACTTCACACAGATCGCGAGGTTTGGATGAGGTTTTTCTAATTGGTTTGTTTGATTTTGATAAAGTTCAAACAACTAAAAATATCTCAATAGTAATGTAGGTTTCTCTGAAAAGAATGTTTGAGATATTTGGTTGACTGTCTCAGGAATTGAAGAAAAGCAAGTAGAATGTGTGCTAGAATATTCTGGCTTTTCCGAGAGTTTAAGGAATGAGACTTCAATGCAACAACAATTTTGGTTTGGAAATGATCTATTATTTTGGCTTGTTGTTGAAGTCCTAGTTATAGGCATTCTTGGAGAAAGTGTCTGTTTGACCCATGCACAGGCGCGTGTCTCTCACTTCCGCGAGTGAACAACTTTTGTCCTTTTTCCTGAAAACTTGCTGCACAAAAGTTGGTGCTGCAGTCTGTGAATAGTTGACAGTCCAATAGGGTGGCTTCTCCGTATGTCCGAAAGAGCTTATCACATTTAATGCTCTTATCATTTAATGCTCTTATCAGCATTTAATGCATTTGAATTAAATGCCCATTGACACTTAATGCACTGAGAATATTTGCATTGAACTCCTTCTGGACTTAGAAATAAATTCAGGTGAAATCAGTCATGGATAGACGCTCATTCATCCTTGAGTTACTTCTGTCCTACAAGTGACGTTTGATTTAGCTGGTCGTCTTGAACGCTTGAAAACTTTATCTTCATTCAGACTTCAGGCGCTTGAGTCTTCAACCTTAGCTACTGATAAACTTACTCAGAAATTATCAGATGCTCAGTCTAAGAATACTTAGCCTATCAGTCTAGAATAAAACAAAACAAAACCTATTACAATTCTAACGCTCAAAGCTTATACAAGATTTTTATAAAAATCAAACTTACATATTTTGGGGTCTAACAAGTAATCCTCATTGTCATCATCAAAACATCTAACATGAAATTCCTAACAGTTGTTGAACTGGAGGAGGCACTTGGTAAGAATTATGTCCTTGATGCTTAGGACCTTTTCCTTTATTTTCATATTTTAAGAACTTTCTGAATTTGTTCAGTAGCGCTAGTTCCTCATCCTCACTTGTATCTGTCACTTTTCCTTTGTTACCCGATTTACCTTTAAATGATGCCATTAGCGCTCCAGATTCTATCACTGGACTGCTTACTACATCACTTGCTGAATTTAACTCAAACTCAAATGCTTTAATTCTGAAAAGGCATCTTCTGGAGATAGAAGATCCAACATATTTGATTCTCTCATAGCTGTTATCTTCATCAAAAATCTACTGGGGAGACTTCTCAAAATCTTGACCACCATTTCTCTATTTTGCAAATCCATGCCTAAAGATGTTAGTTCTGTAACAAGAGCAGTAAATCTTATGTCCAATTGCTCTAGCGTCTCATTGGGCAACATCTTAAAAGTGTTAAATCTTTCCTTAGCAATAGAAAGTTTGTTCTCCTTGATTTGTGTTGAACTACCACAAATTATAGCTAACTTATCTCATGTTTCCTTAGTCGTAGCGCACGACTTAACCTTGTTAAATAAGTTATCATTGTCACCAATTGTTGTATATAGAGCGTTTCGACCGACATTATCCAAATTTGCTCTTCGACGCTCATCTATGGACCACTCATTCTTTGGCTTCTCAGCATAGCCATCTGGAGTCGCTTCTGTGGCTCCAGGCGTTCTAGTGATGACCTTTAATAATTGAATCGGTCCATCTGAAATGATATCACACATTTCATCATCACAAGAACATAAATATGTAAAAGCTTTGACCTTCCATGAGTCATAACTTGACTCGGTCAACTTAGGTACTTTAGCGAATGCCATTTAAAGAAATTATTTTTTTATATATAAAATAGGATCTAAACAAGCAGTTATTCTTGAAAATTAAAAAAAAATTCAACTTCAACCGCTTTGATACCACTTGGTACGAAAGGGTCTAGAAAGGGGGGGGGGGGGTTGAATAGACCCTGAACTCTTTTTCGACTTCAAAAAGTTTCCTATTAAAATGAGTTTGGATGACCAAGAATGTAGGCGCTTGACTGAGCTTCTACTTGAAGACTGTTTGGATAAAGTTAATTTAGACTCAAGATTTAAATACTATAACCAAGTGGGTTTAAACGTTTAGTTTTTTAATCAGGGTTAGCACAACAGAATGATTTTAAGTCTTCCTTTTTAAAGTTTTTAGAGTCACGAAGTTTTCCTTAGTTGCTTATCTTTAAATGATTTTATCAATGTGTTTACTTAACTGATTTATGCAATGATATGACAACAATAAAATGACGGTAAAGTAAAGAACAAAAATTTTGAAAGGTTCATTGGGTGGTGTAATCCCAACTACGTCCTTCTTTTTCTTGAACACTTGGAGGCAATCCACTCAAATGATTCTCGAAGAATCACACAGAAACTTCTACACAATTGGGAGAGATGGAAATGGATGACTTGAGCTCCTTGGTCACATAGATTTCTGCTACGAGACACTTCTATCCTCTTGCTTTTGTCACCTAGAAATAATGCAAGTATCCAACTTCAACTTCACATAGATTGCGAGGCTTGGATGGGGTTTTTTTAACAGTTTGTTTGATTTTTGGAAAGTTCAAACAACTTTGAATATCTCAATAATAATGTAGGATTCTTCTATGAAGAGGTTTGAGATATTTTCGACTGTCTTTGGAACGTATAAGACAGGATTTGAGGATTTTCGGCTATGAAATTTGTAAGCTTTCCTCTCTAATAATTTCAGCAAAGTTTTAGCTCTTTGTGTATGAAAGTTGTTTAGGGTTTGTTGAATGGTACTATTTATAGAGATTTCTTGAGAATTTTCCATTGGACACATGTAGGCGCATGTCTCTCACGCAACGCGTTAAATAGACCTTTTCTGACATTCCTGAAATTCTGCTGGTTCCGCTTGGACAGGAGCAGGTTTTGAACTCTGATTTCTGACAGTCTAGTCAAAAGGTGGCTTCTTCACAAGTCACAATAGCTTATCATGCACTTATCAGGAATTTAATGCGTTTTGAATTTATTTCCCGTTGGAAATAAATGTCCGTTGATGATTGCATTTAAGTCCTTCATGACTTGAGAATTTATTTCAGGTGATTCCCTTCGTTGAACGCTTGAGTAACTTGAGCACTTGATTCATAACTCTTGAAATAGTTCGTTAGCGTTGGACGGACGCTAAGAATAAATCTCCATCTTCACTTGATTTCAGATGCTGATCTTCAACTTCATCTTTGATAGACTCATCTAGAATTCTATCATAGACTTGGTGTCTAATGCTTAGTCTAAAATCTAAAAAGATAAAAATTACAAGCCTAATAAAATTTCATCTTTCAAACGCTTATAAATCTTCTATGAAAGCATAAACTTACATTTTATTTGGGGTCTAACATAAAATCCTAGTTGTCATCATCAAAACATCTAACATGAAATTGCTAACAGGAAGTATGTAGGCGAACACCGAGTTTTGAGTTGGATCCTGTGTTTGTTTGCAATACGCTTGGGTGAGTGCGTTATAGAAGTTGAGGCCTTTGCAGTGCTTGCAACCTCACTCTTCTTAGCCATCTGTACAGAAAAATAAAAATTATTACAGCATTTTGAAAAATCGCAATTTTGTATCATAGTAAATAACTAGTTCGCAATTGGTGACACACTTTTCACTTGTCTCACTTTTGGTACCAAATAATTTTTCTTCCCTCGCTTTGGGTACTACCAATTAGTAACTTAACGGATTTTGTCATGTGCAAGTCACATGTCCGTTACTTTTGACTTAGGGGGAAAATGTACCGTTTGGGGCAGATTTGGAGGGAAATAAATGGGTCGAATTTGACCAATTTGGTCTTTTCAAGGTCAATTTTGTGCGGTTTTGCTCATTTGAGCTCAGATTTTCCATTTTTTTCTTCCAAAAATCATGACTTCTTCCTATTCTTCTTCCTCGAGCAGAAGTAGTAGCAGACGAAATGGTCAAATGAAATAAAGCAAATGAAATTGATGAGCTACACGATAGGCTCATCAATCTGCCGAGGAGAAAAAATTTGTTGACATTTGTTTCTTGTAACAGTGTCACTTTGTATCATTTGTTGGTTGTTTTGAGATGAAGTCTTACGGTCCATTTCGATTTTGAGGCTACTATATGTATTATGATTAAATTCCAATCTAGTATGCATTTGAATTCTGTTTTAATATGTACTGTACTTTCAATTTTATAGCATTGCGTTTCACCATTTCGTCTACTACTACCTCTGCTCGAGGACGAAGAATAGGAAGAAGTCATGGTTTTTGGAAGAAAAATTTGAGCTCAAATGAGCAAAACCGCACAAAACTGGCCTTAAATAGACCAACTTGGTCAAATTTGATCCATTTGACCGTGTATTTCCCTCCAAATCAGTCCAAAAGGTGTAGCCCCCCCCCCCCCAAAAAAAAGAAGTAAAGGACATGTGCCTTGCACATGTGAAAATCCATTAAGTTTCTAACTGCAGTACCCAAAGTGAAGGAAAAAATTTATTTGTTACCAAAAGTGAGACAAGTGAAAAGTGTGGTACCAATTGCGAGTTAGCCGTTTCCTACGGTACTAAAATTACTATTTTCCTTATAATATTTTTATAAAGCTACTCAAGTATGCTTGTAGACATCCAGTATGGATATATTACATTTTAAGTATCGGACTAACAGTATGTCATTAACCATGACGAAGTAGCCATCGTATTGAAATGTCGTATTAAGCAAAACATAATGAAGTAATCATACATTAATCAATAAATTTTTCATCTTAGCATATTTCCATTAAAATATATGACGTACTCATAGTATTGGTATGAATTATTACGCGAAGCACATTTGTATAACATTGGTATTTGAATTAAAATCAGCTAAAAAAAGGGTTTTTAGGCTGTTTATAAAGACCAAAATAGAGAAAAATTAGGGTTTTCAAAATTAAATTGGGGTTTTGTTCATACAATGTCAATTACTGTATATATGCACGAATTTTGCTCAAATTTGTTTGAAGTATGAAAACCCATAACTTGAAGTATCAGATAACAAAAATAACGAATTGTAAAACTTAAAATTAAAAACTACCTTCAACTAATTTGCTGAAATGATGGTCGACGACAACCGGGGATGAGAGACGACTAAGAGAGCTTTGGGGAGGAAGAGAGATGGTGAATAGAAGAGAGCTCCGACGAGGAAGAAAGAAGACGAAGAGAATCCTTGAAGAATTCTATTTGAACGAAGAACTGAACGGTCTAGAGAAAAGAAGAAAGAAAGGAGAAATGGTTGTGCACCATGTAATTAAGAGTCTACTTAAGGGTATTTAAGATATTTTACAGTAATTGGAGGAGCTAAAACAATGTTTTACCTTGAGATGAGGACTGAATCCTTTAAAATTATGGCTAGGGACTGAAGCCCTTGGGGACTTATTTCTAAGTTTCCCTTAAGTTAAGTCTGGTGATAATGCCAGAGCAATTCTCCTAATTCCAGAGCAAAATGGTCATAGTTGACATATTTGCCCCTCCCCTGCCACTGCTTTTACCTCTCAAATCCGAAGAATTATTTAACAATACCCTAACGGCCTAATTAACCCTTAATCTCTGCAATTTTTAAATATGATAATTCATATACTCTTTAGAAGGTTTCTGATCATAAGCTTCAAAGTAAGATTCAACCATCCATTAGAATAGAAGAATTGATTCCAACTCATAGAATACAATAGATGGAAGTTTGGAATTAGTGAAAAATTTCACTTCACTTCACTTGCGCGTCCCCAACGTGCAACCCTTCGACTAGTTCTTGACCGTCCACGATTGGGATAATCAAAGGCCCATGCAGATTTAAAAGACGTGAATGAAGTTGTTTACAAACATTGATATCCTTGCATTTAATAATTTACAATTCAAATATTATCGCAAAGGAGAGTCTTTTGAATTTTTCCTATTCCATCGAGGGGTTTGAAAGCATGGCAACTTTGGGTGAGGGGGTGTGAGCAAGGGATGAAATGCCACCTGGGTAGAGGAATGTTTTTTTTCAAAAAAAAAAAATTTAAGGGCAAATATGTCAATTGTGACCCTTTTGCTCTGGAATTGGGAGAATCGCTCTGGCATTATCACCGGCCTTAAATTAAAGATAGATACTAGTTATGTTTTTATTTCTTATTTTTTTGATAAGTAATATATACATGTATACACATAAGTTTGATTCATGTTAACAACATTAAACACAATTATATATATGTATATGTGTTAATTTTGAATTATATACAAGAAATGTTTCACCCTTTCGGGCAAGACGAAAACTCAATGCTATTCCTAGTATCCAATCAGGTAATTCATTTGTAAAGTTTTTGAAATGTACTTTGTATCAACAAACTTAATTTGTAACTATGAAAAATCTGATTTGTAAGAAATTGAAAATTGATAATAATTAATTTTTTCCGCTGTCACCTTTTTCTGTTTCTTCTTCATCCACCCATACTCACCCGCGTTTGAAAAAAATGCTAGTTTCAAAACTCACAACTTTGCTCGATAAGCCTCTAACTATCGATCAGGCAAAGCAAATCCACTGCCAAATACTGATCAACACTCTTACCAATCTTCAACCACTCTTAATCCGTCAAACCCTAAAATCCGCTACACATTACTCTCGAAGAACCACTCATTACGTCAAATCCATCCTCCATCGTATGCAAAACCCCGATGTTTTTTCCACGTCTTGTACAATCCGCTACCTCTCTCAACATGGGCAGTTTCAAGAAGCTCTTTTTCTCTACGTACAAATGCACAGCTCAGGTATTTTTCCAAACACGTTTTCTGTGTCTTCTGCTCTCAAGGCTTGTGCTAGGATTGTATGTAAAGTAGGCGGGTTAATGATTCATGGGCAAGTACAGAAGCTTGGATTGTGTAATGGGGTTTTCGTTCAAACCGCTCTTGTCGATTTTTATTCGAAAATGGGAGATATGGTGATTGCGCGCAAGGTGTTTGATGAAATTAGAGGGAAGAATGTTGTTTCGTGGAACTCGATTTTGGCTGGGTATGTGAAGTGTGGTGACCTGGGGATGGCACAGAGTGTGTTCGATGAAATGCCGGTGAGAGATGTGATATCTTGGAATTCGATGGTTTCGGGGTATGCGAGAGTGATGGATATGGAGCAGGCGTATGAGTTGTTTCGTCGAATGCCACAGAGGAATTCTGCTTCGTGGAACGCGATGATTACGGGATATATAGACTGTGGGAAGATAGAATTAGCGCGTAGTTTTTTTGATGCGATGCCGGAGAGGAATAATGTTTCTTATATCACAATGATTTCTGCTTACTCTAAATATGGGAATGTAGAGGCTGCAAAAGAGCTCTATGATCAAATGAGCGAGAAAGATCTGCTTCTGTATAATGCCATGATAGCATGCTTCGCTCAGAACAACCGAGCAAAAGAGGCATTGCAGTTGTTTGATGAAATGCTTAATAAGCCAAATGTTAATTTTCAGCCCGATAAAATGACATTAGTTAGTGCTATTTCCGCTTGCGCTCAGCTCGGAGACTCGAAATATGGAACTTGGATTGAATCTTACATGAGAGAATTAGGGATTGAAATGGATGATCATTTGGCCACATCTTTTATTGACTTGTACGCAAAGTGTGGAGACGTTGACAAAGCTCATGCTTTATTTAATAGCTTGCGTAAGAGGGATTTAGTTGCATATACTGCGATGATTTTAGGATGTGGTATAAACGGTAGGGCAAAAGTGGCTGTAAAGCTATTTGAAGAAATGATGGATGCTAATATTATCCCGAACGCGGTTACATATACGGGGGTATTGACCGCATATAATCATGTTGGTTTAGTGGAAGAAGGGTACAATTGCTTTATGTCCATGCAAAGGCATGGGGTTGTTCCATCACTTGATCATTATGCAATTGTGGTTGATCTATTGGGTAGGGGTGGGCGATTAGAGGAGGCATACGAGTTGATTAAGAGCATGCCAATGCGACCTCATGCTGGTGTATGGGGTGCATTGCTTCTTGCCTGTAGCTTGCATAATAATGTAGAACTTGCAGAGGTTGCAGCTAAGAATTGTTTTGAGCTAGAGGCTGATAGTAGTGGTTATCATTCTCTACTTGCTAATATTTATGCCTCTGCTGGGAGGTGGAATGATGCTAAAAGATTAAGAGGAGCTATTGAAGAGAAGGGTCTTGTGAAGATACCAGGGTCTAGTTGGATGGAAGGTGCCAAATCCTAGGAACTACTAATCTACATTCTCAGACAGACAATAGTTACCCAAGTTGGGAATCAGGGCATTAATAACATGCTTCATTTATGGCCATCAACTGAGAACTTTTTGAGTCTCAGTTGCGTTTGATTCCTTCTACCTGCAAAGCTGGTAATAGGTATTCTTCTTGTTTATTCTGTTATGCTCTTACTATTGACGCTTTTGAAGTTTATTTTGTTTTCTGAAGCTATGACATAAATGTATTAAATAATATTATGTGCTAGGATGCAGTTATCCTTGATTCTTAACAAATTAACACCTATAATAACAGTTGTGTGAAATGTACATAATATCACCCAATAGTTGATCCTCTTTTGTGTTACATCATGAAATCAGTATCTTCGTGGTGCAATTGGTAGTTCAGTCAAAAGTCACTCTGTTATGGGTTTATTGTATGGGGCTTTGGTTCAGATAAAATGCACATTATGCCTTCACAAGGGTGAAGTAGAAAATAGAAACTAGCAGAAGAGCACTGTGTTAAGATGGACAGATAGAAAGAAAATCGCTGACTTGTTCACTGCTGGACAACTTTTTCTTCCACTTGGCTCTCATTTCAGAACATTTGTGCGGCATACGGAATCAAGTGTTTCTAGTTCCCATGGATTCAGAAAGTTGGCGAGGCATCACTGACTTTCACTTACATTCACTGATTGGCCTTCGTGGGTTGAAGGGTATATAATAATCCTCTGTCACATTAAGTCGTGTAAAGATTAGTCAGTATGTTTGCTAAATATGTCAAGTTCCAAAACTGATTTAGAGTTTGCAATCAATTACTAGCTCCATCCTGTATCCTAACATCAGTATTCTTAGAAGAAGAGAAAGAAAAGCAGTTTAAGGAGACGAGAAGGAAAAGCCTTTTAAAAAGAAAGAGAAAGAAAAACCTCTTTAAAAAGAAGAGAAAGAAAAGGCACGTATTCATTGTTTCAGTATAAATCATATACGCTTTCAATTCTATATATATGAATGAATGATTTATTGCTGAAACATCTTGTTGAAGCTAATCTAATATTAGCTAACTTATCTAGTTTTCTAACGCTAACTTATATTATTTTGGGCTTTTCTTTGAACTCTTAAACTATAAAAGAGTTATAAGAGTTAAGGTCTTGACATTATCAAAAAGGGGGAAATTGTTAGGAATTTCATGTTAGATGTTTTGATGATGACAAGATATGATTTCATGTTAGACCCCAAAAGAATGTAAGTTTATGTTTTCATAGAAATATTGTATAAGCGTTTGAAAGCTTACTTATTTGGTTAGGCTTGTAATTTTTGTCTTTATAGATTTTAGACAATGTGATACCAAATCACTAATAGAGTTCTGTGTGAGTCTATTAAGTGATGAAGTTGAAGATCAGCATCTGAAATCAAAAGAAGATGAAGATTTGTTCCAAGCGTCCGTCAAGCGTCCAGCGACTCAAGCGTGAAGCGCTCACTATTCAAGCGCTCAAGCGTCCAGCGACTCAAGCGTAAAGCGCTCACTATTCAACCGTACTATTCAAGCGCTCACTATTCAGATGAACAGTGTTCAAGCGCTCAAAGTTCCAAGCGTCACTATTCAGATGAAGAGTGTTCAAAGCGCTCAAAGTTTCAAGCGTCACTATTCAAAGCGCTCAAAGTTCCAAGTGCTACTATTCATGCATCACTATTCAAGCGAACAAATTTCAGATTCATTTGAAGACAAAACCCAAGTTATAAAAGATTTCAATGCAAGCATCAAAAGATAATTATTTCCAACGGAAATAAAGATAAGATGCATTAAAAGTTGGATAAAGTGCATTAAAGTATGAGCACTATAACATGGGCAAGCTACCTTTTTGACCAAAACTATTAAATTCCAAAAATCAAGAATATGTCTGGCTATTTAATATGGCCAAATGTTTGGAATGTTAGAGACAAGGAATGTTTAGGGAAACGCGCTCCAAATTGTGTCCAACGGACAAAATTCCAAGAAACATAAATAGTACCCTTTTCAGCAAAACACTCGGCGTGACAGAGGGAAGAAGTGACCGAGATTATACACGCACATACACAAGAAAAAGGTCTAAACTTTGCTGAATTTATTTGAGAGAAAAAGCTTATAAACTCCAGAGCCGAAATCCTTCAAGCTTCTCAAATACATTCCAAAGACAGTCACCAATATTTCAAACCTCTTTTTAGAAGAACCATACACTATTACTGAGATATTCCAAGTTGTTTGAACTACCCAATTTTCCCCTTTTTGATGATGTCAAGACCTTAACTCTTATAACTCTTTTATAGTTTAAGAGTTCAAAGAAAAGCCCAAAATAATATAAGTTAGCGTTAGAAAGCTAGATAAGTTAGCTAATGTTAGATTAGCTTCAATAAGATGTTTCAGCAATAAATCATTCATTCATATATATAGAATTGAAAGCGTATATGATTTATACTGAAATAATGAATACATGCCTTTTCTTTCTCTTCTTTTTAAAGAGGTTTTTCTTTCTCTTTCTTTTTAAAAGGCTTTTCTTTCTCGTCTCTTTAAACTGCTTTTCTTTCTCTTCTTCCCCCTTCTTGGCATCATCAAGGGAAGGTTGCAGTTCAAGCGATACATACTAGAGGAGGAGGACCAGTTGGTGTGGGGAAAAACTCGGCCACTTCTATCGACCGATCAGCGTCCACAGTCACATCCACGTCTGGACGGACAGTGAAAGAAAAATAATATCTTCTAGTGAATTCCACGGTCGCATCCACGTTTGGACGGACAGTGAAAAAATTCTCTAGAGATTTTCACCACCATTGATACCACTTGTTGGTAAATCAACAACCATGTCTGGCCTCTAGTTCTCTCGTAGTTATTAATTTTGCATGATTTTTATAAAAGTTTATATTAAGTGTTGAAGGGAATATGTTCAACGCTTAACATATACTACTTGTTAAAATGATATCACTTGTTGTAAGATTTATGTTGACGCTTGAAATTAAATCTTTTTATGTTTGAGCGTCCAACATATCATGCACAAATAACGATAAGCGTTGATGATCGATGCATATGAAAACAGTTTTTGATCATTGACGCTTATACATATGTACAAGTACAATTTTAAGGTTCCCCCTAAATTTGATAACTTGTAACAATTTTGAAAACGCTTTTAGACAAAATAATAAAGTGAATTCCCCCTGCATTATATGTCTAATGAAAATATGATGCATAATGATTAAGCGTTTAAATCATTCATACCTCGTTCTGGAATGAAGAACAGGATTTTTCATATCTTAGAAATTTCTTGAATTTCTTGACCAATAAATCCATTTCCTTTTCTTCACTTGATTCGGTCGCTTCCGCCTCACTGATAGATTTTCCCTTATTTTTAATGGTAGCGATTAAAGCTCCGGATTCAGTCATTGAAGTCGACTTGTCGCTGATTGCTCCCAATTCGAATTCAAAAGTCCTTAGCTCCGAAAACACATGCTCTGGAGTTAGAATCTCCAACATCTTGTCTTCATAAAAAATCTACTGGGAAGACTTCTGAATATCTTGTTGACCATTTCCTTGTTGGTCAATTCCATGCCTAGTGACGCTAACCCTGTAATGAGCGAAGTGAATCTCGCGTCTAATTGTTCTAGCGTCTCATTGGGCTGCATCTTAAAACCATTAAATCTTTCCTTGGCAATAGAAAGCTTGTTTTCCTTAATTTGTGCTGAGCCACCACATATTATAGCCAACTTATCCCATATTTCCTTAGTCGTTTTACAAGACTTAACTTTGTTGAATAAGTTGTCATTGTCACAAATGGCTGTATATAGAGCGTTCCTCCCAACATTATCCAAATTAGCTCTTCGACGCTCATCTGGGGACTATTCATGTTTAGGTTTCTCTACATAATCGCCAGGTGTTGCTTTTGTAGCTCCAGGCGCTCTAGTGATGACTTTGAGAATTTGAATCGGACCATCTGAAATAATATCACACATTTCATCATCACACGAACACAAATAAGTAAACGCTTTGACCTTCCATGAGTCATAATTTGACTCGGTCAACTTAAGAACTCTAGCAAATGCCATGGAAAAAGAAAAAAATTTAAAGCAACTAAATTTTAAAGGGATCTGAACAAGCAGTTATGCTTGGAAATTTTTAAAAAAATTTCAACTTCAACCGCTCTGATACCACTTGTTGGTCGGTCCCAAGTGGTATACGAAATGGTCTAGAAAGGGGGGGGGGGGTTTGAATAGACCCTAAAGTCTTTTTTGACTTCTAAAAATTCGTATCACTTTGAAGTATTTGAATGCTCGGAAAGCTTTAAGCGCTGGGTGCGGCGCTTGAGGAAAGTTAACTTAGACTCGGTGATTTCAACGCTTACCAAAGTAGGGCAGAGTTTAGTCACTAAATCAGGGTTAGCACAGCGGAAGTATTTTATAGCTTAGCGTTCGGTTTGTTAATCAAAAGTAGTCGCATAGGTGTTTTAAAACTTTATCAAAGTATATGCAATATGAATAGTAAAGCAATAAAACAGTAAATAGTTAAAGCAGTAAATGACACAAGATATTTGTAAGGTTCACTGGGTGATGTAATCCCAGCTACGTCCTTCTTCTCCTTTTATCAGGGAGGTTTTCCACTATGATGATTATCGAAGAATCACAGAGACTTCTACAAAATAGAGAGAGATTGGATATAGATTTCGGAACTCCTTGGTCACACAGATTTCAGCTCCAATAAAGATCCTCTATCCCCTTGCTTCTTTCACCCAGAAATAATCCAAGTTACAACCGATCTCGGAACTCCTTGGTCACACAGATTTCAGCTCCAATAGAGATCAACTTCAACAAGCTTCTTTTACACAAAAATGCTGCTTGTGAATCAACAAACTTTCTCACTCAGATGAAAGATGTTGAGGGTTTTTGTAACGGGTTTGTTTGATGTTGGGAAGTTCAAACAATTTGGAATATCTCAGTAATAGTGTATGGTTCTTCTCAAAAGAGGTTTGAAATATTGGTGACTGTCTTTGGAATGTATTTGAGAAGCTTGAAGGATTTCGGCTCTGGAGTTTGTAAGCTTTTTCTCTCAAATAAATTCAGCAAAGTTTGGACCTTTTTCTTGTGTATGTGCGTGTATAATCTCGGTCACTTCTTCCCTCTGTGACGCCGAGTGTTTTGCTGAAAAGGGTACTATTTATGTTTCTTGGAATTTTGTCCGTTGGACACAATTTGGAGCGCGTTTCCCTAAACATTCCTTGTTTCTAACATTCCAAACATTTGGCTATATTAAATAGCCAGACATGTTTTTGGTTTTTGGAATCTAATAGTCTTGGTCAAAAAGGTAGTTTGCCCATGTTATAGTGCTCACACTTTAATGCACTTTATCCAACTTTTAATGCATCTTGTCTTTATTTCCGTTGGAAATAATTATCTTTTGATGCTTGCATTGAAGTCTTTTATAACTTGGATTTTGTCTTCAGATGAATCTGAAATTTGTTCGCTTGAATAGTGATGCATGAATAGTAGCACTATTCAGAAGACGCTGAACACTGTTCACCTGAATAGTAACGATTGGAACTTTAAGCGCTTGAACACTGTTCATCTGAATAGTGAGCGTTGAATAGTACGCTTGAATAGTGAGCGCTTTACGCTTGAGTCACTGGACGCTTGAGCGCTTGAATAGTGAGCGCTTCACGCTTGAGTCGCTGGACGCTTGAGCGCTTGAATAGTGAGCGCTTCACGCTTGAGTCGCTGGACGCTTGAGCGCTTGACGGATGCTTGGAACAAATCTTCATCTTCTTTTGATTTCTGATGCTGATCTTCAACTTCATCACTTAATAGACTCACACAGAACTCTATTAGTGATTTGGTATCACATAGTCTAAAATCTATAAAGACAAAAATTACAAGCCTATCCAAATAAGTAAGCTTTCAAACGCTTATACAATATTTCTATGAAAACATAAACTTACATTCTTTTGGGGTCTAACATTAAATCTTATCTTGTCATCATCAAAACATCTAACATGAAATTCCTAACAAAAATTGTGCAACATGTTCCTGTTGTAGCATGGTCTTATTTACAGCCACTGTTGTTGAACATGATAATTGCTAAATGCTTCAAAAATAGGTCATAGTCTCAGTTTCTATTCTGACCTAACTCCATTATCAAAAGTTTGTTCAAAATGACACATCAGACACTAATTTTGCACCTAGCATGTCGGAAAATTTCCATATTCTATCCAAGGCATCATGGAATAAGGACTGTAGAGATATTGCATCTAATTGACTAGATTTTTTAAGTACTTTGACTGAAAGTTACCACTTGAATGCTTGTTCCCATTTATAGGGAAATAATCAATATCAAGAAATCTTATGCTCCCTCTTATCATTTCAAACATTCCTTGGCCTTCCTCATGCTGCACTTTACGCAATAGGAAATATAGGTACCAAAAGGCTCTATTGCTGGTAATTTTATTGTTTCCCTTATGTTTTTGCTTGGTTTTCTTTCTTTTTTACATTCATCTCCGTCCATATAGCCCGCCTTCCCACGCATGCAATATCTTTACAATCTTGTGTCTCTAGGCTAAAAACTAGAGAAGGAAACATACACGCAAGACATACTCTATACATGCTTGAAAGCTAATGTTCTCTCGTCTTGAGTTTGTTTCGAAATTGTACTTGTGGCTTGTCTAACGCTGTAGAAGCCTATATATTGAGAAAGGCAATGCATGTACCCCTAAGATTCATGAGTTCTCCGAATTTCTACAGAATTCTCTCTTCCATCAGGACCTTATATTTTTCTGTGGGTCTATGTATGTGTTGTGCATAATAGCAAGTGACTCTAGGTATTTGTCTTTCATCTGAATTTATTTAGGCTATTTTACTGAGTAATCGCTTGAAATTTGGCAAACTTTTATTTCAAATTTGGTCTTAGCTTGGTATTGGGTAGTTTTGAGAGATTACTCTCCCTACGTGGACTCTGAGACAAGTTTTGAGAAATTTTAAGAAATCAGATGTAATACCCGACTCTTTTATAATAGAAATTTTAGTGATGACTGTATATTTGTCGTGTTTATATACGCAAGTGATAATTTATAGTGATTGAAATCTCAATTTACCATGAAAGAAAAGAGAATTGACTAAGAGTAAAATTGGGGGATTATATAATTGTGAGATAAAGTTGGATATTATTATAATTACTTAAGATCTAAGACTCCTCTTCCTTTTAAAACTAATCCTACTAACCCTAAAGCTGATAAACATATTAAACGTTTGGTTTAAGGGAAAAAAAAAAGAAGCTTCCTCTAATGAGCAAAAAGGGTCGAAGGTGGCGGCTGTTGAAACAGAGAAGCAATAATGGAACAAGTTCTATGGATCTCACAAGTCTTAGGTAAAATTTTACTCAATTCCTTGGTAGTTTGCATTGTAATATATGTGGGCTAGTTTTAAACCGTTCATATTATGCTCTTGAATGGAGTGAGATGGGTCAATATGGATAACAGAATATACATGACACCATTATCATAAATTCTTGTAAATTGATGACGTCTGTTCTCTAGTTAATGACCATGCTTTTGACATTAGTTTGTAGGTGGAGTTCGGATACAAGCGTAGACCGCACGTATAGGCACGGATCTTTATCACCTTAAAGTTTTATTAGAAAATATTTTCCAAGTTAAATGGAGTATTGGAAACTTTGTATTGTATTAGCAATAAAAGTTGAGTTTAGTTATGTTGATGAAACCTAGTCTGGACGTTTGTAATCGGATAGAAGCCTAGTGGATATGATATTTAGTGTCATTACTTTAGATTGTAGTATAATTATTATTTTTAAGACTAAATTATTGAATGGTCTAATTTTAGAGTTCACGAGATAGTGGTGTTAAAGTTGGCGAGCGCAACACCTAATTATTGGAGTTTTAGGTAAGTGATTCTCCACTCTTCTAGTTATATAAAATTAAATATGTATTATTTTCGGGTGCGTGTGTGATTTTCATAACTTGGATCGTGCAAGTGTATATATGTATGTATTTGGAAACATGAATGATCTGATTCTCTTGAACTTGGATTTGAAAAGTGAAAAAATGTGATTTTTGTATGTGATTGATACGTGGTTTTGTAAACGTGGTTATTGTGGAGGTGGTTTCTAAAACCCATTGTCTAGACCATTACATCATTGACTATTCCGGAATAGGAGATGGGCAACCGAGTATGTTAGTGTTGGTCAGTGACCCAGTATAGGGGGGTTGTGCCTATACCAGGACCCAGTATAGGGGGGTTATGCCTGTACCAGGACCTAAGACCGGGGGGGGGGGGTTAAACCTGTCCCTGACCATGGTTGTCTTATGTGTTGGTTTTTACGTGGTGAATTGTATGTGGGGATTTGATATTATTTTTAAAGTGAATTTCTCGTGAAAATTATGTGTAACCTTATTGTGTACTCTTGAGAAAATTAAAATATTATTTTGATGCTTGCTTGATCCGACTAGATGAGTGATGGAATTACTTACTGGGCCGTCGAGCTCATTCTTTTATTAACATTTTTTTTCAGATACCCAGAATTAGTGGAAAGGAGAATTTTGATGTCAGTTGACCAAGTCTCGAGGATCTCGACTTAGAAGTTTCTTTATCGCTTTTAGTTAAATTCAAGTCGAGTCGGTTAGACTTATTAGTTTTGAATCTTTTAGATTTAGAAGTCTTATTTATGAGAATTACATTTAGTTGACTGTACGAGAGATGTTTATTATTCATTGGAGAATGGAGTTATTTTGTTAAAACTTGATAGTAGAATTGGTAATATCGTGTTTCATATATTTTTAGGTATAGATGCTCTATATCAATGCTATCCCTAGGTTAGCCTTGCGGGCTTTTGAGAGGTTCTTTGGAGCTTGCGGTGGTTGTCATGGTCCCGGGGCTCGGGGCGTGACATCAGAGGTGAACTTTTCAGATATGTTGCATTTGTTATGGCCATTAAGTTTTTTTTTTTTTGGTAATTCTTTCAGTAATATCTTTTTTGGTTGTTTCAGTAGTTTCTATGAATCATAATCCAACTAAATGTAATTTATGATAAAAGTTGTGGTTTCCCTTGTCAAGTTTCACCATCTTTATGCTCTTGATGTTCTGTATTTTTTATTTTATTTAAATATTTATAGTTGTATGATATTTATCCCTCCACTATGTTAGTTGTGCTTAAGTCTATCCATGCCCTTAAAACAAGTATGTTAGCTTTGCTGAGATGTTGATAATTTTAAAAAAGTTGTATTCATCTAAAACGGGAGCTATGCTGAAAGCTGATAATTGTGAGAGGTGATGGGTTTTAAGATGTACAAATTGTGAAAAATTGCAGAATAAACTTGTTATCTCGTCTTTAAATAATCTTTTCAATGGAGTAAGAATTGCATATCATAAGGCTTTGTATGTGGACACTTCACACTTGATTGGATATAATATACTACTTCGATTAGATTTGATTCTTCTTACTTTTGTACGAGGAGGTAACAATAAATCAAATCTATATAAGAGTTAGTTACATTGTTGATTGCATGCCACCCTTCTCTGGATGGAGACATTTAATAGTAATGGATATAAATGCGCAACAAGGCTTGACAGCAAATGAATGACCTTCATAGGCTAAAGATGAACACTGATGTGCGTTGTGTTAATAATTAAGAATGAATTGGAACTCCTGCACAGGCTTTGTCTGTTTTAAAGGAAGATGGGCGGTTAAAGAGATTATTCATGTTTAGAAGGAAAGAAAATTGCAGTGTTCCTTAAAACCTTTGCCACCATAGGAAAATTGTAAATTATTGTTCTTAATTCGATTTCTTCGTCCTTGCTATAGTACCTTTCTCCTTTATTTTCTGAGGTTGGTAGCAGTCTTAGCAAAGTATTGCTTTTCTTTACTCCAGAATATGATAAAAAGAGGCTTCAAAATATGTTAACCTACTCTGTCCACTGAATGGTTCTGTAGACCTTCCAATGATTCTTCAAACAATTTGGTGATCAGTGTGAAGCCGGGGTGGCATAGACTCTCCCTTTCTCCCCCATCTCATTCCTTAGACTTGACTAGAGAAATCTCACTATCAGGAAGTCAGTGTGCACGAGGAGCGGTACGGACAATGTCATGCTGGCTACTATTCCTTACCGGCTCTATTAAACAAAGGAGAAATTATTTGAAGGAAAGGCGATGGCTGGTTTGTTTTTAATTGTTTGACCGTTGATAAGTTTGTTTAACTTTTATGATACATATCGATGACATGAATAAGTGATGATACAGGGAACTGTTCAACCTTGAATTGACGAGATATTTTCACAGCTGAAGAGAGAGATTCTGAATTTCCAAATATCAGCAAAGGTGTTCATGGAAATGAAGTAAGTGTTAATTCATGAATATAATAAGTGCCATTTGTGTGTACTTAGTTTCTGCATAGTTATTGGTTTTACCAGCTCTCTTATTTGGGTTAGGATATAACTATAAGTGGGAAATGGCCATGTCATGTCCAATAGAAAAATATCGTTTTTTGGTCCAACGAATGTGTTGCCACGATCTTTTTGAACTTTAATCTGAAACAGTTATGTAGCTAATAATTTTTTCAAATGCTCTTGCTTTGTTTTTTTTCATTCTTTTTGTTGTTGTTTTTCTGGATAGATACTTCTCGTTGTTTTGTAACTCTAACCGATGATAATCGCTTTTATTGCAGGTATTTCACTGCAGCATGTTCCCCTAACATCTATATATTATGACCTTGGTGCATTGGGAAATCCCAGTTGCTTCAGCAAATTTGGGATCTAATTGGTACAATGAATAGTGAAAGGCATATTGGAAGAGATCTTACATGTACTCGTAATAATTTGGATGAAAGGATTTGGGTTTGGGTTTGAATTTGGAGGAAAGATTTCAAATGAATTCAAATGAAATTCGTTGTGATTGAAGAAAGTAAGTTCATATATTTCATTGTTTCCATCTTTCTAACTGCCTATCTTTGGGCTAATTCTGTTACAAAATCTATTATTGATTGGCGTAAAAGAGATTTAAAAAAGAAAGAAAAGTGAGACTCAATAAATCAATGCGTTGACAATGGCAAAATAGAAGAATTCGTGGAAGATGCATATTCGCTAAAGTTGTAAGTTGTAAGTTGTAACGATGAATTTGAAGAATTTTTCACTTTTTTCCCACCTTTCCTCCGTCAAACCTAATCAAACATTTTGAAAAGCCACACAAAAAAGATCACGAACAGAGATGATAATTTTAACTAGAATCTGCTAGGAAGAAGTTAGACAAAATGACAAATGGCAATTTATATGAACTAGCTGTAGTGGCTCACTCAATGCGTGTGCTTAATTTTAAAAAAAATATATAAATTAGATAATTAATTCATTTACTATTTTGTTATATAGAAATTTCTCAATTTATAATGTGTTGCTTGATATTATGAAAACATAAATTTTGCCTGTGATTTTATGTCAATTATTAGAATTAATTAAAAAATTAGTGCAAAATAAAAGAGAAGAAAACAAATAACAAAAAACATAAAAAGTATCTAGAAGAAATAAGAAGAAAAAGTGAATGAGGAGAGAGAAGAAGAAAAAATAACGCGAAAAAGAAACTAATTTTGACACTTGTCAAAATTTTAGTGGGTGCAATATGTCATACCAAAAAAATTGGCAGACCAAAGATAATTACTCTAATACCTCCTCACTTTATATATAGTATAGATGAGTTATTGCCATTACATTCAAGATTCATATATCACATATTTTTTAGAAACAAAACTCTCACTAGTAACGTTGAAAACGTTTCAAGTTCTTATAAAAAACACTAGTAATTGGGTATTACACTTGAGAATTACTTACTATAATTTTTAGAGACATAGAATGAAGAGGTTATAGATAATTTCGTTGATCATGTAATATTATTGTCGCTAATCATGTAATATTATTAACGTAAATTTTCTGTTACCGACTTTATATAAATATTTGCTCATTTTGACATACATTTATCTATCATTTATTTCTACATATTTCGAAGCTAAATTTTACTTTCAATTCAATTACGCATGGGTACCCTTAAAAAATTAATATGGACGTATGTAACGATATTATTCCTAGCAATTGCATAGGTTTCCGAATATTATATTTTATGGAAATCGTATTTGTATTAATGTAATTAAGTTTTATAGTTACTTATTCATGAGTTCTGTTAAATTCTACTTAGTTAAAGTTCCAATTTGCTCATACTAATTATCTAAGCTCATTATATATACATTATATATACATGATGCGTACAACATAATCAATGAAAATACATAATAATGTAAATTACCTAAATAAAAAAATTCAATTTATAATTTTCAATAATTTATATAAATTTTCATAATCTCTCTCTAAACGAAAACGTAATTAATTTTCTAATACCTAGACATGTGGATAGGAGATACTTCTTGCGGTAAACATCGATTTTGAATTCATCCTTTAGAGTAATTAAATGTCAAATAAAAATGGATCAAAGCTGTGTTGACACTCGCGAGTAATATCTTTTACGACTATGGATATGTGCTGACTAATGTAAAAAAATTCTTACTGAGAAATAAGATACACTATCGGATGTGATCAGATATATGTTTAACCGCTATGTACTAATGTGCACCGTCCGCTTTATTTTTATGTGAACGGCTGTGGCATTGTTCAACTTGATTAATATTTTTATAATTATTGATGTTTGCGATTTGGCTTTTAGTGATAACTTTAAAAAAAACAAAAAAAAAAAATCTTACTATAGATACGCAATCCAAGGAAGCAATAATCATACCATCCCCGTCCCGTCTAAATAGATGGGAAAACTCTTGGGTGCACCTAATATGGGACCCACTTGGGTGCACCAACACACTATAAAATAATAAACAATAAACAATGTTTATTCAATATAATAATAACTTATAAATTTTTTTATTATTTTTTGGTGTGTGCTGGTGTATCCAAATGAGTTCCACACCTAATGCACCTAAAAATTTTCCAAATAGATCTATAAAGCTGATAATATCTTAAGTCATGTTACTCTATATATACATCAATGAAGTAGCACGTAATAGTAGCTGATAAAGAAAAAAAAGAAAGTATGCTATCATAAAGTAGCCTAATTGATTATAGTATCCAAAAAAGAAAAGAGAATTGGTTACAATGAAAGGATAATTGAAAAAAGATAATTAAAATAACAACATTGAAACTTGATCCAATCTATTGCGATAGTACATATAGTTTCTTTAATGGACACGTGGAAATATTGTCAACTAATATATCATATTAACTAAACATTACTATAATAGGAAACATATATCTGACCCACACAATGACAACCTACCGCATGATAATAAACATATTAAAAAAATGGATACAAACTAAACGTCGTTCGATATAAGAACAAAATTTTCTTTAGATTGAAGTACGTTACGATTAATTTTTATGAGTGTTAATTATATCTACTATTCCTCTTACTTAGCGTAGTTATAAATCTAGCATATTTTTGAACATGTAACAAATAGTCCCGTATTATAATAAAAAATTACTACTGCCTTGTCCGCGTAAAAATTTAAGGAATTTGTCAACATAATAAGAAAATATTTTTCTAAATCCCTGTTTTGCTAATTATCCATTCAAAGAAGATGTAATTGTAATTGTAATTTTTAACTTGGTATTAAACAAATAATTTTATGAAACTTATTATCTCTTGATAATGAAGCACAAATTTGATTATGCCAATTCGATTATATTCTAAAAAAAGAAAACCATACACCAAGTTTTAGTTTGTTTTGGTAGTATTATTACAACGCAATGATGAATCTAAATTAGTAAGTTGTACATTTAAGGATTTACTATAAACATGACGAAAAATGTAAGGTTTTATTATGAGAGGGTGGTGGTTGTTATGGCCATAAATAAGTGCATGCATTGTTATTATATTAACTCTTTTCCAAATACATCATGTTAGAGAACATACAATGATTTATATGTATTTTATTATCATCATAAACAAAATTATCCCGAATAATTGAAATTTTAATATTAAATCAAAAGTTAAATCGCAGAACAAATGGAATATTTTAATCACCCTTTTCATAGCTACAATTTTCATGCTTACTATAATCAGGACATGGATAATTCCTCACTCACATAATAACACCTTCAAGTAATATAATTAGAAGATAAGTATTTTCTCACAATATGGTTGTGATTGTTTTGGCTACATAAGGATAACATGTATTTTTATACTAGGGGTAATTGCATAAAACCCCTTATGTTATTTCGAAAATGCTAAAAACTTCCTGTGTTAACAAAATAGGTTAATCACCCCCCTATATTCTTAAAAAATGTGCAAAAAAGCTTAATTCCATTAAAAAACGAGCGCATTTTTCATGTTTTTCACCTTTATTGACATGTTCATTTGTCATTTATATACTTTTCATACTTTATAAAAGGTAGATAGCGTTAATTCACCAAAAAAACACATATTTTCTTCTATTATTTTAACAAAATTTGGCTTTTCTGCACACTTTTTAAGAACACAGGGAGTGATTAGCCTATTTCATTAACATAGGATTTTTTTTTTGGCATTTTCGAAATAACATAGGAGGTTTTTATGCAATTATTCCTTTATACTACCACTTTCTTCCACATAAACCCTATTTGCATTATTTGATCAAATAATCTAAATTCATCTTTAGCTGATCAAATATTATGTACACGAAACATGAGAGTGTGTCGATGTTTTTATTAAGAGTAATAGATACGATTTTTAAATTTAACAAGAGGATGTTTGATATGAATCACAACTAAAATTGTTGAGTAAAAGGATAATTTTATTACGGATACACGCAAGTTGCTACGCCTTACTATTAATTCAATAGAACCAAATACTACTACAAAAATGACCTATGACAGCGAATTTTTTGGGCCTATGACAGCGGTTTTAACCGTTGTCATAGGTACTGCTGTTATAGGGGTGGACCTATTACAGCGGTTTTTAACCGCTGTAATAGATCAACCTATGACAGCGGTTCCCTGAAAACCGCTATCATAGGGTCCCCCTATGACAGCGGTTTTCAAGAAACCGCTGTCGAAAAACCAAAAAAAATAAAAAAATAAAGGACCTGTGACAGCGGTTTTCGGAAGAACAGCTGTTACAGGTTCAAACTGTGACAGCGGTTCTTCCGTAACCGCTGTCACAGGTTCACACTGTGACAGCGGTTCCGGAAGAACCGCTGTCATAAGTACAAATTTTTTTTTGTTTTTTTTTAATTATT
This sequence comes from Buddleja alternifolia, assembly GCA_019426215.1. Lineage (NCBI taxonomy): Eukaryota > Viridiplantae > Streptophyta > Magnoliopsida > Lamiales > Scrophulariaceae > Buddleja > Buddleja alternifolia. Next base: position 20,147,878 of record CM033408.1, on the reverse strand, counting down.
TATTGCCCTGTCATGATAGTACCTGTACAGTAATATGCAATAAACTAATTAACCAACAAATTTCAACTAACAACAAAACATATTCAACATAAACAAACATCACCCCAAACTTCAATATTACCATCTCTTTCCTCCAACAATAAAATGTTATAATCTCCAACAAAATGTACAATCAACTAATTAAATTACTAATGACCTTCCGAAATACAATAAATCAAATCTCAATTTACAACAAGTCACAATGTACAAAAACTAAATTACCTAATTTCTAAGGAGTTGCTAAGAAAATGTAACGTGCAACTTCGCAGCGTACTTCATCAATTTGCTCATCAGTATAGAAGGATTGACAATCATCAAAGTACTGCAAGATATATATATATATATATATATATATATAGAGAGAGAGAGAGAGAGAGAGAGAGATTAATTGCAAAGTGAAATGACATTTCAATTACCTACCAAAGGTTTAATAATTTCAAAAGTAATAGAATTAAGTATATATTAGGATTATGTATACCGCTGTTGGGATTATAGATTGTCCGTGGCTAATAATCTCTTTCATGAATCTCATAATGAAATAGCCACAATCCACCTCATTGGTCTGCCGGGGGCACTACAAAAGCAATCAAAGTTACGTTGTATTAGAAGACGAACTTCTATACGAATATATAATCTCATGAAACTAGAAAACGCTAACCTTTATAGTAAACCATTTACAAACCGAGTTTTTGGATTTCCTGGATTGGTTGTTGTGGTTTGCACGAAATATGTGCACAGCTTTATAAAAAAATATAAAAAACAAGGAAATATGTTAAAAACAAGCAATTATGTGAAATAAATACAATTTGAAAAAATATTAAATATAATGGATACATTGATTGAATGAAAAACTTACTGATTGAATTTTAGTATCATATCATCTCGGTATTGCGGCTCACCATGCACAGAATCCAGCTAGTAAACGATCTCTTTAAATTGATCAATTGCAACAACCAATGACCCCTACAAAGCATTCAAAAGAAAAGTTGAAAATTTGTTTTGCGTAGCTAGTTTTACAAATTAAAGTCGAGTCTTTAGTAGTTTTATCATTAGTTGATAGTTAAATTAATTACATAATTTTTATTTTAATTTATTTCTCATTATTCAAGAAAAAATTCGGCAGAGTAACAACGCAAAAATTTCTACCAAGTTCTCGACTTAATCTTCCCCCAAACTTGCAACCAACAAAATTCGTATATTTCAACCACAACAAACACAATATTATAATCTTTCACCCACAACAAACCCAAAATGCCGATCTTACTACACGAAAATATTGATCACCAGTTGAATCACATAAAACATCATATTTCTACAATATTGATCACCAGTTGGATCACATAAATCACATAAAACTAAAAATAAAGCACCATTTTCTAAATATATATTGATCACTAGTTGAATCACATAAAACATCATATTACCAACTACAAATATTGATCACCAGTCGGATCACATAAATCACATAAAACTACAAATAAAATATCATATTTTCAGCAACTAAGTATAAATATAGATCACCAGTTGGATCAATGTATCCTAAACCACCAAATAACCATAATTTAATCTCAAATCAAACATAATTAACACCCGACTAACCAAAATTAATACTAAATTCAGTCAAATTCCTAGTTCCCTTAAATTTTTCAATAAATAGGCAAATCTCAAGAATATACACAAATATACATACACACACACATACACAAATATATACATACACCCACACATACACAAATATAGATACATACACCCACATATACACAAATATATATACATACACCCACACATACACAAATATATATACACACCCATATATACACAAATACACTCACTCATACACAAATATATATACATACACTCATATATACATACACCCACATATACACAAATATATATATACTCACACATACACAAATACACACACACACACATACACAAATATATATACATACACCCACATATACACAAATATACATTCACCCACACATACACAAATATATATACATACACTCATATATATACAAATATACATACACTCACACATTCACACAAATATATATACATACACCCACACATACACAAATATATATACATACACCTACATATACACAAATATACATACACCCACACATACACAAATATATATACATACACCCACATTTACACAAATATACATACTCAAATATTTAAATCTATATATACCCTATGTGTGTGTGTGTATATATATATTACCTAAACTAAATGACCAGGGTTGGAGGCGACGGCGGCGACTGGCGGGCGGCGGCGACGGGCGGCTATACAATGTATATATATATATATATATATATATAAAGAGTTAAATATATATTTATAGAATATATACATATAGATGCACATATATATATAAATCTAGAAAGAGATAGAGAGAGAGAGAGAGATATATATACCGGCCGACGAGGGCGGCGGCGAGGCGGGGCGGCGACGGGCGGGTGGAGGACGCGGCCGTTCGGATCGAGAGAGAGAGAGAGAAACCGAGAGCGGGGTGGAGGGCGGTGTACGGTCTTGGTGGTGGTGGTGAGAGAGAGAGAGAGAGAGAGAGAGAGAGAGAGAGAGAGAGTGAGAGAGAGAGGGGGAGCCGGGTATAAGAAAACCCGGCCCCTATATCAGTGGTTCAGCCGAACCGCTACTACAAGTTTACATGTATCAGCGGTTCGGCCAGAACCGCTGTTACAAAGAAACATGTATCAGCGGTTTGGCCGAACCGCTATCACATGTATGCTTTGTGGCAGCGGTTCTATCCGAACCGCTGTCGCGTTCAATTTTTTTTTTTTGTTCTGACACATATGACAGCAGTTCGGCTTGAACCGCTGTCATAGGTCTGAACCGAGTACCCCCTATAACAGCAGTTTTTCAAAATCGCTGTCATAGGTACGCTGTAATAGGGTTTTTTTGTGGTAGTGAAAGTAAGTAACCAAGCCAGAATTATTATCCTATCAACTTGTGATGTTCGAATAACTAATATATGCGTACTTGATAGTAATTTATGCAGTACAGACAAGGTGTATCTAATAGTTACAAAAAACATCAGTTGTGCGTACCAAATTTTCGATCTCACAATGAGAATTTCAAACTTACAAAAAAAAATGTAATTGACATTAAAATCAGGTATTAATTAAATACGCCGTCAATCTCACATTATGAACGATTGTGAGATAGAATATACGGTATGTATCAATTTAAGTTTGCATGATAAATTTTCAATTACAATATCGGATCTTTGCATCACTTCGGTATGAAATTTATGAAACTTGCTCATGCTAAGGTTATTGCATGATGATCTTGATGGTTGCAGCGTGTATGTTTTGCCCGTAATGATTAATTGTCCCCTGGAACTTCTTAGGGTCAAATTCGTGATTCGCTTCATCGCCATTCATGTAATCACGATATGGTTCAATACAAGACAATTCTGCATATATATATATATAACCATAACGATGTGTTGGATACAAAAATATCAGTATATGATTATGACTAAAAAATTGTGATGATAATATATATATATTATAATCATGTAGGCCAAATTTTATATATAAAAAATGGCCATGTAAAAATACACATATTTTATGGATATATTGGATGGATAACAAGATTAGTTAAAATGGAAATGGATATATAAACGGAATATACAGCTTTCGGTAAGCACGATAATCGTATTGCGATGTATATCTATATAAAAGAAAGTACTTGTAATGAACAAACGAAGTATAACAACATGCTACTTAAAACACATTTTCGATTTAATAATTAACAATTCAATCAAAATGATATCGCAAAGGTGCATGCATTTAAAGTATTGAAATTTTTTTACAATGAGGTTCTAGAAATACCTTGAATATGAGCCATTGTTGGATGCTGATCTTGTGGGTCTGGTTGGTATTTTTAAGTAATGCTTTGAGTGATTATTGATTGAGTCTTATTGTCCCTCTTTTTATAGGCCATTTGTAATCATTACATATGTTAATTTATCTTCTTCTTTTTTAATGTTTTTACTCCATCCAGTGTCGGTTGAATGGTTAGATATATATATGTAGTACAAGAAGTGGACGAATGGACGGTGTTGTTAAATCAACATCTTTTCTTATGCACTTCCAATTCATAGTGAATCATGTCGATCCAGATGATCTGATAATCCTTGACCCCGAGGTTGAAGAAGCTGCATCGCATGACTACTTCCAATCAGTAGGCTTCAACGGGCACATGTACCAGAATCCAATGGGAGACTATGAAGGAATTAATATATTATGGAAGACACGTGAGATAACGATGACGGTTCTTGATTATAACTCTGCTATCATGCTTAGGCTTCTGTTAACCAGATTGTGTTAATTAGGGTGGTGAAGAATTTCAATTGATAATTCATTGTTAATATCCAAATTATACGTGAACTTGTATAGGTGACTTGACAAACGTATATGGGATAGAAAATATTATCCATTCGTTAGCATAATTAGCCGATATATTTAGGCAATTATTTGACAATAGTACAATGGCACATATTTAGTAAACTAAACACATGACTTTTTATTGAGCCGTTGTTATATTAAGTACTATATTTAATATTGAATTCATGCATGATACGAAAACAACTATACGTGCGTCGCGTTTAATAATTTAAATAGAGAATTATATATTGGTCAAATATTCGAATTGTACTATTTAAAAAAAAATTATACTTTGAATATATATCACAATAAATTTGAATATACTTCTTATAATGAGAGTCAAAATGGATATCAATTAAAGTTGAATACTATGTAAATGTATCCGAGGTGTTCTAACAATCAATTACATGAGCAAGAAGTACGTTTGAGGATCATATAATATTTTTGAGTGAAAATTGGTGTAGTGATTTATTGAATTGGATATAGATATATTATTATAAGTTTTTTAAATATTAAAATTTTCCTATATGGATTTGTAATATAATTTTCCTTTAATTATCCCATTATTGATTTTTTTTTTGTCTTGCCCATGGTTGCCATTTTTATTAGTAGTATACACGATTAATTTTTTGGGTTCTTCTCGCAGTTCATCCAAATATATGTTAAGTTCGTTATGGATAAGTATTAATAAAGTGTGTCTTTTCTTAGCATACCGTTCAAATGCTTTTCCTAAAGCAGATAATTAAGTGAAGCATGAAATATCGCGCACAATATTGAAATTTGTGAGTGTATTATATAATGTGTACATTTAAATATAATATAGAGAACTAATATCAAAATCAACACATCTTTTTACTGTATTCGAAACTTAAATATTAATCTTGCGGTCTATTTATTTACTGTGTCCTAAATCACAAATAATTTTAACTATTATAAGAACTTGATAATGCGAAATATTCTCTATGTTATCTCATCTACCCCTTCATTAACCCTGTTAATCATTGTGGCTCATGTGGTAATTTTCTTATGACTACTTTTAGTGTTTTCAATGAATGTGTGTAACAGTTGAAGTATTATCTATAACCTATCATTAAATTGACTGTATACATATGCATAAATGCAATATTTAATGTTGTGGTGATTGAGTAAGCATTCATACCTGATGCCTTCGTTTGATACGCCTAGTTTTGCATGTGTTGTCAATTCGTTATAAAAGTGCCGCTTCGGCTGATGCATATTTATTTATGGAGGTAACCTAGCGCATCTGCCATGTTATATATAAGAAACTCTTTTATAAAAGAAACGACATTTAGCAGAACCACTAATACTTACCCAAACAAAGTTTCCCAAATTGGCTTTTTAGATCTCCTTTCTGAAAGCCATGCTTAGAAATTTCATGTATATGCAGTCGCATTATTTGTATATAGATGTATGGACGCAAAAGATAGACATGGCGTTCATTGCAAAACTCTTTGCTGAGGCTCAAAAGGGGCTATATCTACCAGATCTCTATTCTAGTTTGTGCGATTCTGAGAGCCCTCAGCTGAATATATATCATTTGACACAACTTTCACCTTTGAGTTCTGCAAACATCAGTATGAGTTTCTGTTTATTTAGGCATCTAACAGGTCACCACTTCGCGCACTATAACAAGGCTAACAACAAAATAATTACTTCAGAAGAGATATGAAATAGATGGGCATAGGTGAAATGTTGAGTTCTCTATCTAATTAAAGAAATTTAATCAGAGTTTAACCATGTGATCTAATTTCTTTTATGAGATTCACTGCCATCGCAAAATGTTCTTTATCCAGAGCATACTGTGGTGTTGGCGATCCTCATTGGCGTGAGTTGAAGTTTACTTTTGAAGCAAATTTGACCAACATGTGTATGAAGTACCAATTGTCGATGTACCTATCGATGATGAATGCCTAGGTAGTCCTCTTGGCAGCCAAAGTGATTCTACATAAATTAGCAAGTGATTGCAGATGTCCGTCCAATTTAACTAAATCAGTTTATATTGCTTAATATTATTTAAGGGATTTTGTATTAAGTAATGGCATTGTCCATTACATATTATAAGTATGACTGTTTTTATCCACACTAAATCACTTAAACTAGCAGATGAACCAAAAAGCACCATCAAACAACCATGATTCGCAGGGATATTCGTTGAACGTAGACATTAATGGGATAATACAATTTTCACACACACACACACGACAAAACAAATGCATATGTTAACAAATAAGAAAATGCACAGTACCACAAGACAATGAACAACACACTTTAACAATTTCGTCTCATTTTTATTGAAAAATAATAAATCAACATATGAAAATCTGTCATTCTATATTAACCTGAGCTACTCTCCAAAAATTAAGTAAAAAAAAATTGAACAAGCAATCCCAATTAATTTTTTCCACAAATATATTGCAAACACATATTATCCAATAAAATTTAGAACCCAAAAAAGAACATAAAAAAATAAGAGTGTCACCCATAGTCGATCTAACCATGTCAATAAACATAATTATTTATAATAACAGTATTTTTAAATAGTTATAACAATATGGTTACAGAAAAAACTCAATCGGGGAGTGCCACCCATAGTCATAAATATGTATATATCAAATAATGTCTCAAACTTAACGTCTTCATCCACAGTCCATCATAGGTAGTCAGAGGGTCGTCATAGGTGCATAGGCAAAACAATAATGTCTCAAAAATGATGTCTTCATCCACAGTCCAACATAGGTAGTTAGAGAAATGTCATAGGTGAACAGGCAAACCAAATGCAATTTAGAGTACGGATCAAATGACAACGATATATAATTTTGTTACAAGATACCCGTATTATTTATTATATTTTTTTAAACATTAATTCTATTCAACATAGAGTCATAATTGGACGTCATTGAATATTTAATTTATATAAAATGACTTTTCTTACATAAAACATCCATTTGCGCCAAAAATGAATGTCACAAATCGAAATTATTAACTTGATTTATATGTTTTTTATTCATTTTTTAAATCTGGATTTGTAAGAGTCCATCTGCATCAAAGTCGAATGTCACAAGCAGAAAATATAACTATGGTTTATGTGTCTAATAATCGTTTGTTAGAATATGCATTTATAATAAAATTTTTTTAACAAATATGTATTTATAAGAGTTATCTATTACACTGACATATATTTAAAGCTTGTTTATATATATATTCCCTATATCGAGTATCCATTAACACCAATCGCTTGATAAAAAATGCATCTGTAATATTTTTTTTAAAACAAATCTACATTTATAGGAGATGTTTCTTACACTAACATATATATTTTTTTAGCCAATTCATAAATTATTATTTTCTTATATCAAGTATCCATTTACACCAAAATCAAATTACATAAGCGAATTATAGTATTAATCTAAAACAATTGAATATTATTTGTATAATACAAACACAGGTAAGAACGAAATAATTAATGAGAAGAAAGAAAATGACAAAGAATGAAATCACCGAAAAATGAAAAAAAAAAAAAACAAAAACAAAACTATGCAGTACCAAAGCTACAAAGCCCATCATATCTACGATAGGGGATAAATCGCCATACAAACGACGCCAGAATGGTAAGAAATCTTACGTAAAGCAATTGAAAGAATCAATCAGAACTTCGAAATATGCTGCGAGAAACCACCAATTAGTAAACGGAAGACCGGTATTTACCTTTAAACAAACGAACAAACTCATCAACATAAGAAAACAATTACAACTAATAAATAAGAAACAACAATTAAGATCGATTAAATGCAAATACAAAACAAATTAAAACAGTTGACTGAAAAATTGAAGATAATGAAGAGAAATATCTTATTATATTCGAGTTGGGCCATTCAATGGAGGATTTTTGCCTGTGGGAATGAAGGAACATGTGAAGCTTATATAGACAATACACACAAGTTGAAAATCCACACTGCGGGAAAGATTACAAAATAAAATAGATCTGAGCCACATGATATACCCGAGCAATTTTTTCATAAGATCAGATGGTGAATATAACATAAATATATTAATTTAATATATAGCAAGTTGAAGTTAATGAAAACCACATGTATAAAGTGAAATCCAACGATCCAAATTCGGAGGAAAGCTGATAAGCACATGGAAACTTCCCACTATTATTATTGGAAAAGCGACGTCGTTTCACTTAGTAAGAATTAAATACGTAAGCACATGCAATACCGGGACCATTAATTTTGTGAAATCTTTAATCAAATACGACGCCGTTTTGAGATAAAAATGGATCCCACACAATGCAAAAATAGTAATAAATTCCACAAAAAGACGGAAAAGAATAATAAAATAATTAAAACCAAGCGAAAATATATTAAAATAATGGAACGACTAAAAGCACTGTTCATTCCCACTTATCTGATCATAGGATTTGGTAATATGCTTGTTGTTTGGTAACAAAAAGTTGCTTAATCAAAAGTCCAGAAAATGATTGAAGCATCATTTAAGCTATTTACATTAAATGCCTGATATTAATATTTCTATGATTTCTACATGCTCTATATTTGGTTTTATTCATTTGGTGCAGATCATATATATAATGGGTGATAACGTTTTGGAAACTACCGATCATTTGGTGCAGATCATATATATAATTTGGTGCATATCATATATATAATGGGTGATAACGTTTTGGAAACTACCGATTTGTTGTGACAAGAATGTATAATAATATTTCTATATCTTTGAATTGATACTTGTTCCGATTAATGAGAGAATTCTTGAATATCATCTGGATTATCACAACAACTATCCTCGAAATTGATTTAATACCGGAAAGCCATTTTATGGCAAAATCTATTGTTGATTGATGACAAAATAGTGAAGAGAATAAAAAAAATACAGAAAAATGTGACTCAATAAATCAATGTGTTGGCAACGGCAAAAAGAAGTCGATATGCATTTTTGCGAATATTGTAACTTGTGAGTTGTTAAAATGAATTTTATCAGTTAGAATTTTACCTTTTTTCCCATCAAACCTCAACATTTTCAAAGCCCAAAATGAAATAATCGGGAGCACAGAATGATAATTTTAAGGTGAATCTGCTAGGTAGAAATTAGAACAAAATGATTTGATGATATATATGGCAATTAATTCGAATAAGTTATTGACTTTACATTCATACCACACACACATTCCTAAAAACAAAACTCTCACCATTCGCATAGTTTTTTACACAGGAAATATTTGTAATTAAATACATATTCATAGATGATATGCACTCAATTTCTTGTATATTGAACGTTTGCGTGCGATGTATTTTTCGTTTTGGCTAGAGCATCACATTTTTATTCTTAGAAGACATTTAATTAAGAAGAGGAGAACTTGAGACTTATATGTCTACCATTCATCTCCATCTAATGTGGGACGATAATTGCATCCTCATCATTTCATGTATACCAAAATAGTTGTTTCCTTGCTATAGCCCAAAGTAGTTTTCTAAATTTTTTTTAATTAATTTCGTATTTGTTTTTAAATCACTTAATATTATTATATGTTATCTATACTACTATAAAAAGAAAGCCTTTTTTACCTCACAAATGGTAGCTTTTTAGGGTATTTTTACACAAATTATCCCTTAGATTTCGAATTTAACTTAAACGCACTGCTACCGCAAAGGGTTAAAATTGAAAGATAGAAGCATAATTTGACAGTTCGGATACTATGTTTTGGTTTTTCCCGGAGAAGGGCATTAAATCACTTGGCAATTGAATGGTAAAGAGGGAAAATATAGTAAAAGCACTGCACCCACGTTCACATTACACAAATGATATAGTAATTATATCATTTTCATCGGGCAGGGGTAAAGTGTGGAGAATCTTCCATCAAAATAGAATCTTTGAATTATTTGTTTTGCCTTGCTCGACAAATTTTTAGAATCCTCTGACGAACAGAGGTGACGAGTAACTGATTCCATTGAGTGGACTCCACAAATAATTAGATATGACTGATTGCGTCCCGACGCACATTAAATGATGGGAACACCAAAAATTCTGCTGAGCCCAGGTATTCGTGGTTCTCTATTGGCTAGAATACAATCTTCTGGTTATAACTTAGTTGTCCCAAATATTTAATCTCAGTGAAGCTTTGATTTGTAATTCTACAACCAAGCAGGAGATGTCAGTTTTCATTTCATTATATATATTGTTATATTTTGTTATGATTTTCCAATTGCACCAAAACTGCTATTTGCACACACGATTTGAAACAGATCCATCATATTGTTTGGTTTGTGTTTTTAGGCTATTCAGTGGAGAGTGTACTATGAATTAGCAAAATAAAGCATCAACATTTTAGAGATTCTTTCTAAGTATTAAACTAAGTATCCTATCTTGGGTAATTACATTTAATGTATATCAAATTTGCTTGATGTACACCAAATTTTTCAAGTGATCATCATGTTAGATTGTCTATTGCTCCCTAATGTAGGACAAAAGAACATATCTAACGTTAAAAGGCAAAGATATGTACCTATACCTCGCTGGAAGCAAATGTTGTTCATTTGTCATTGAAGTTGGATATATTGACAAATGTGTTGATTGGGTTTGACAGTTCTATGGTCCAAATGTGGAAGTACTTCAAGAATTTTGTCCCTCTGTCAACCTTTCATTTCATTTCAGCAACAAATTGCTGTTAATGTGCGCCGGGACATTTAATTTCAGCAACAAAAATTATTAGGTATTCGTGGTTCTCTATTGGCTAGAATACAATCTTCTGGTTATAACTTAGTTGTCCCAAATATTTAATCTCAGTGAAGCTTTGATTTGTAATTCTACAACCAAGCAGGAGATGTCAGTTTTCACTTCATTATATATATTGTTATATTTTGTTATGATTTTCCAATTGCACCAAAACTGCTATTTGCATACACGATTTGAAACAGATCCATCATAGTGTTTTTAGGCTATTCAGTGGAGAGTGTACTATGAATTAGCAAAATAAAGCATCAACATTTTAGAGATTCTTTCTAAGTATTAAATTAAGTATCCTATCTTGGGTAATTAAATTTAATATATATCAAATTTGCTTGTTGTACACCAAAATTTTCAAGTGATCATCATGTTAGATTGTCTATTGGTCCCTAATGTAGGACAAAAGAATATATCTAACGTTAAAAGGCAAAGATATGTACCTATACCTCGCTGGAAGCAAATGTTGTTCATTTGTCATTGAAGTTGGATATATTGACAAATGTGTTGATTGGGTTTGACAGTTCTATGGTCCAAATGTGGAAGTACTACAAGAATTTTGTCCCTCTGTCAACCTTTCATTTCATTTCAGCAACAAATTGCTGTTAATGTGCGCCGGGACATTTAATTTCTGCAACAAAAATTATTAGGTATTCGTGGTTCTCTATTGGCTAGAATACAATCTTCTGGTTATAACTTAGTTTTCCCAAATATTTAATCTCAGTGAAGCTTTGATTTGTAATTCTACAACCAAGCAGGAGATGTCAGTTTTCACTTCATTATATATATTGTTATATTTCAATTGCACCAAAACTGCTATTTGCATATAGGCCTGTCAATCAAGCCGAGCGAGCCGAGCCTGGTCATGCTCACGCTCGGCTTGATATTATGCGAGCTTTTATCACCAAGACTTGAATTTACACGAGCTTTTTATTTCAAAGCTCGGGCTCGGCTTGAAAATTAGTATGAGCTTCGAGCCGAGCCTGAGCTGGCTCGAATTTGTTCTCTTTTGAAAAACTTTAAGTAATAAAGTAATTTAATATACAAATTGAAAAAAAAAAACAATCTTAAAAACATAAAAAAATCAACATCATCTATATTCTAATGATAAATCATAACTACATGTACCTTGAAAAAATCTCATTTCATTGAAATATATGCTCCACGCATTATTTAAGATTGAAAAATATTATAACTAAATATATGATAAACTTACTTACAAAAAAAATTATTTTTGTCGTGAGTTGTGAGGAGAAATAAATAAAATACAATTATTGAAAACAAAAGTTAGCAACCCTCAATGTCAGTTTATGTGAATTGTCATATGTTTATATTGGATACGGTCTGGTAGATTTAAATTGATAATTTTTTACTTTTTATTTTTCGAGTATAATGTTTTATGTTAGGAAATTTTAGAATTGAATGTTGATTGATTTTAAGGATTCTATTCCTTAATTTTAAATCTTGATATTTTCTGTGCAATCTGGAATTATTTACAAAAAAGTACTATATTTTATTTTTTTATATAATATGTAAAATATATATATATATATATATACACATGTATATATTTTCTTGTTCGAGCCCGGGCTCAATTCAAGCCGAGCCTACTCTCACTTACGCTCGGCTTGACTTCAAATTCAAACCTTATCCTTGGGCTCTAGCTCGGCTTGGGCCTGGCTTGTATAAAGTTCGGCTTGAAAATTATCAAGCCGAGCTTACGAGCTTCGAGCCGGCTTGAGCTCATTGACAGTCTTATTTGCATACACGATTTGAAACAGATCCATCATATTGTTTGGTTTGTGTTTTTAGGCTATTCAGTGGAGAGTGTACTATGAATTAGCAAAATAAAGCATCAACATTTTAGAGATTCTTTCTAAGTATTAAACTAAGTATCCTATCTTGGGTGATTACATTTAATGTATATCAAATTTGCTTGATGTACACCAAATTTTTCAAGTGATCATCATGTTGGATTGTCTATTGCTCCCTAATGTAGGACAAAAGAACAGATCTAACATTAAAAGGCAAAGATATGTACCTATACCTTGCTGGAAGCAAATGTTGTTCATTTGTCATTGAAGTTGGATATATTGACAAATGTGTTGATTGGGTTTGACAGTTCTTGACACGTTAGAAGCTAACATGCTTTAGTAGCAAGTGCACTAGTCGTGTGTAGTAATAAGTGGACGGTAAGTCTGGGTTGTCGAACCTCAAGGACTACTTATTTAGTTTATGATTTTCAAATAACAAAAGGAAGTAAATTAGAGATTTAACTAAGCAAGAAGGTAGAAGAACTAAAACGAGAGTAAAGAGTTAAACTTCCAAGGTGGACGGGTGACTAAGGCTCATGTTCGGCACATGTTGCGTATTGCTATCCTAAGATCATTACCAATTCATTAGACATACATTTCTATGGTGAAAGCTCCTAAGGTAAAGAATAACCAATGTCTCGTGATAGACTCCTATACTTAATTGGTGGTTTCCTAAGTATGTCTACCTGGAAATCTAACCGCTAAGCATGCATTAAAGAGCCAGAGCTTTCTCGATTAAAATCGAACGACTTCACCCGGGAATCTTTACCTATGTCTAGGGCAATTCCTATTTGGTCGGTGATGTTGTGAAATTCTTGCACCCTAAATCAACTTTCTCTCGAATAATTCACCTAGGCATGATATCAAACACATGGTGATCAAGCATATGTAAGGCATTCAACTACAAAATCACAACACATAGCAATATACGAATTGAAATGGAAAACGATCTTATTATCACAATACTAACAACATGGCCTTCTCATGGCCCTAGTTCAACAATTTAGCTCATAAAATGCATAAAGAAAAAGTTAAGCATAAGATCCATGTTTATAGACAAAGATGAATCTAAAGCTAAGAAACTCCCCATGTTGAATTGATGATCGAATCTTTAATTGGAGGCTTGAATCTCTTCTTTCCCTTCTCTTTTTCTCTTCTAAGGTGATGAAAAGTAAGGTCCCAATCCCAAGAAATCCCCAAAATTCCTTTTGAATTCGAACCCCCACTTCTTCCTTTCATTTTTGGCCTTCATAACTTCAAAACCGCTGTACCGGCACCCAAGCGTGGCCTAAGTTGCACCTAAGCGTGGTCCAGGTGGCCTAAGTGGCTTGGGGAATAAGTTGACCGGCGCCTAGGCGCCACAGTGCGAAGTCTTAACCGTTTTCTTGTTTTTCAGCGCATCAATCGTGTTTTCTTCATAACTTTTTCCACGGATCTCAAATTTGGATGATTCAAGTTGCCACGTGAAGCCAAGACAGAGATATACAAATTTCTAGAAAAAAAACGTTCTCAAATTTGATTTCAAAATATACTAAAATACTGTGTTTTTGTGCACTTTATGTCAATTGCAGTGATTTTCCACCTTTACTCAATAAGCACATGGATTATACGCATATGTGGCATAAATCAAGCGATAAATGAATCTAAAACATAAACATAAGGGCTTAAAAACACGTAAAAATGACTCTTATCAACCCCCCCACACTTATCAATTGCTCGACCTCGAGTAATAAGAGCTATATGGCACGAACAGCATCATCAATTCAAAGGGAGAAACAAAAAGAAAACTATCTAGCTCACTTTCGTGGAGTAAACGGTTGCACTTAGCGTGTGCAACAAGCCTTTGAACCCTTGAGTTACCTCCAAGGACGAGTTATAGTCTCGTGAGGGTTTGCATACGATATACCCACAAAATCGAAGGATGTTTAGCTCAAACCAACCAATACAACTCGAAATAAGAACTATGATGCAATGACACAAATCAAGTGACAATAAAGCTCAACAATACGTACACAAATGAAGACAATGCTCATTCAACACCTAGAATTGAACCAATTTCCAAAGGGTGTAGTGGGATAAGATCTAGGGCATTATGATCGAAAGGCATCCCTACCATGCTCGAAAACATTCCCCATATGTACCAACTTTCGATAGATCATATAGCTCATCGAATCATAGGCAACTTTAAGGTTAAATTGTGCTCGCTTCCATTCACTTTACATTGACATTTCACACTTTGAAACGATTTAATCTTATACTCAACATATGGCCTCGTGTAATGTTCTATCCCTTTAGATCTTCTTTGCCACCCATGTAACGGGCTTTGGGTTAACAACTCCCAAACCAAAGGGTTTTAGGGTGCTAAGTGTTAAAACACTCCTTTGAACTTAATCACCCGAGTGGCAAAGGCCACGAAATAGAACAAGGTCTTTTATTCCTGATTGGCTTGAGCAAAGCCCAAATTAGCTCAACGAGTATAGTATATAGGCAATGGTGCTTTGGTGACCTCCAATACTCGTTGGCTTGACCGAATTTTTGAGGTTATACCAATCCCATCTCAATCATTCATTATGGACCCATAAGCAACTAATCATCTTAAAACAACATGAAAAATCTAGGTTAATATATCCGAGGGTGCTCCTCACATGTCTCGAGATGGGAACCCTTTTCAATCCCTCTACCTTTGACTTATGTGCAACGTGTATCATCTAAGGAAGATTGACTCTTAACTAAGGTTGAAATGAGCATAATCAAGATGTGTAATTTTTCATTTTAGACCATTTATAGAAATATACAAGATATCATGCCATTGTCTCGAGTTTTCAAGTCTAATTGCACCAATTGGCAAGCTAACATCCTAGAACAAAATTTTGTTATGCTTGATTTTTCTAAAAAAAAATAGCACAAAACACATGCAATAGCAACGATTCCCCCAAACTTGAGCTAAAAACAAGATCACACGACATATAGATACCCTCCCCCCACACTTAAGCTCAACATTTCCCTCAATGTTGACGCAATCATACATTCTCAAAAGGGGAGTAAACGAGAGTACTTACAACAAGGGTGCTGAAAAGCAACCCTTAATCACGTGAGATCCGCTCCATGCTCAAATCCTCAACAAAAGATTTTCCAAAGCAAAACTCGACTAATACATGTCATGTAATCACAATACAAACCATCAAGATTCAAAGAGAAGCATGCCAAAAGTGCATTCTTGAACAAAAAAAAAAAAAGAAAAAAGAAACAAAACTAAACATGACAAAAACGAAAGCAAAAAGAAAAGAAAACTTACAAACTTGGGTTGTCTCCCAAGAAACGCTTGTTTATAGTCTTTAGCTTGAGTTTACCGAGTTGCCTCAAGGAGGATGATGTATGAATACTTTGTTTACTCTCCAATCAAGAATGAAACTTGGCCCGGTGTTTGTGAAGTAGCTTGAGTAGGGACCTAGCAATCATCCCCTCAAAAATTTGTTTAAAGTCCATCAACACCCTTATCATCCTTTCTTCCCCATGCGTCAGGTGATGATATAGACTATTCTCCAAGCTATGAACACTAGCTTTTTTTTCTTCACCCATTGAAGTGACAAACTTGGAGTTTATGATGTAGGACTCGAGGAGATTATTGGTTCTTCTTGCCTGAAAAAGCTCAACACTAAAAGGATCAAAAGCATCAATGCGTAAAGATAATGTAGAATCAACTGGATGCTTAAAAACCTCATAGTTATCACAAATAACCATGTCATCTCCTACACTAGAGGACAACTTACCATCATGGACATTAATTCCCTCTATACCTGTGGAGAGGGGAGAAGGTAAGGGAACTTCAACCTGGTGAGAAGGTGCAGGAGTGGAAGGCTCGGTGCTAGAAGTTTCTACCTCGAATGCTTGGGCGTGGCTATCAGAAAGCTCAGCTGTGCTATATAGTAATGCTTCCAATTCTGCTACACTTTCAACTGCTCGTTCGGGTGTGATCTGCTGGGCAGATATTCGTTCATTTTTCAACTCCTCGTCTTCCCTCACACTTGCCTCACCACTCCTCGTAGTCATACCACAATTTGGTGCTTGTTGCAAAGCTTGAATGACGTCGACCACCAATTGCATATTTTTCGGACAATTCAAATCCTTTAGAGTGAGTTGCATAGCCTGAATGAGTCCTAGAAGCCATTCTTGTTTCTCCGGGGTCAGAAACAGAGGATTTCCTGCCATTTATTGGAATTAGAATTAAGACAAAAAACTAAAGTAAAAATAAAAGGAAAACAAAAATTATAAAAACTTGCAATAAAAACAAAAACTAAAAAAATAAGTCCCCAGCAACGGCGCCAAAAACTTGACACGCTAGAAGCTAACATGCTTTGGTAGCAAGTGCACTAGTCGTGTGTAGTAATAAGTGGATGGTAAGTCCGGGTTGTCTAACCTCAAGGACTAGTTATTTAGTTTATGATTTTCAAATAACAAAAGGAAGTAAATCAGAGATTTAACTAAGCAAGAAGGTAGAAGAACTAAAATGCATAAGGAAAACGATCTTATTATCACAATACTAACAACATGGCCTTCTCATGGCCCTAGTTCAACAATTTAACTCATAAAATGCATAAGGAAAAAGCTAAGCATAAGATCCATGTTCATAGACAAAGATGAATCTAAAGCTAAGAAACTCCCTATGTTGAATTGATGATCGAATCTTTAATTGGAGGCTTGAATCTCTTCTTTCCCTTCTCTTTTGCTATTCTAAAGTGATGAAAAGTGAGGTCCCAATCCCAAGAAATCCCCAAAATTCCTTTTGAATTCGAACCCCCACTTCTTCCTTTCATTTTTTGCCTTCATAACTTCAAAACCGATGTACCGGCGCCCAAGCGTGGCCTAAGTGGCACCTAGGCGCAGTCCAGGTGGCCTAAATGTCTTGGGGAATAAGTTGACTGGCGCCTAGGCGCGGATAAGGTGGTGCCTAGGCACCACAGTACGAAGTCTTAACCGTTTTCTTATTTTTCAGTGCAGCAATCGTGTTTTCTTCATAACTTTTTCCATGGATCTCGAATTTGGATGATTCAAATTGCCACGTGAAGCCAAGACAGAGAGATACAACTTTATAGAAGAAAACTTTCTCAAATTCGATTTCAAAATATACTGAAATACTGTGTTTTTGTGCACTTTATGTCAATTGCAGTGATTTTCCACCTTTACTCAATAAGCACATAGATTATACGCATATGTGGCATAAATCAAGTGATAAATGAATCTAAAACATAAACGTAAGGGCTTAAAAACACGTAAAAATGACTCTTATCAGTTCTATGGTCCAAATGTGGAAGTACTTCAAGAATTTTGTCCCTCTGTCGACCTTTCATTACATTTCAGCAACAAATTGCTATTAATGTGCGCCGGGACATTTAATTTCAGCAATAAAACTTAGTAGGTATTCGTGGTTCTCTATTGGCTAGAATACAAGTTTCTGGTTATAACTTAGTTGTCCCAAATATTTAATCTCAGTGAAGCTTTGATTTATAATTCTACAACCAAGCAGGAGATGTCAGTTTTCACTTCATTATATATATCGTTATATTTTATTATGATTTTCCAATTGCACCAAAACTGCTATTTGCATACACGATTTGAAACAGATCCATCATATTGTTTGGTTTGCGTTTTTAGGCTATTCAGTGGAGAGTGTACTATGAATTAGCAAAATAAAGTATCAACATTTTAGAGATTCTTTCTAAGTATTAAACTAAGTATCCTATCTTGGGCAATTACATTTAATGTATATCAAATTTGCTTGATGTACACCAAATTTTTCAAGTGATCATCATGTTAGATTGTCTATTGCTCCCTAATGTAGGACAAAAGAACATATCTAACGTTAAAAGGCAAAGATATGTACCTATACCTTGCTGGAAGCAAATGTTGTTCATTTGTCATTGAAGTTGGATATATTGACAAATGTGTTGATTGGGTTTGACAGTTCTATGGTCCAAATGTGGAAGTACTTCAAGAATTTGTCCCTCTGTCAACCTTTCATTTCATTTCAGCAACAAATTGCTGTCAAATCTGGCTCAAGAATACATGTCTGTTTGACGCTTGATTTGAAGAACAATTGGAACTTCACTATGAATGATCCTGCATTTGTATTTGACTTTCAATATGCGCTGCAAGTTTTTTCAACCGTACCCTGGCATTTCCCATAACAATAGAGTTCCTAACATAATTAAGATTTCTAGACTACCATTTATATATAATTGTTTCTCCATAATGTATTAAAGATTTCACTGTTTAGTATGGATGGAGTATGTAAAGATTTTCACAGAAGCTGTCAGTAAATAGAAGAGTTTTCATGCATGTAAACTTTAAATTTGTGTGCTTTGGATGAATAATGGAATTTTTCTATGATTTTGTTGGATTACTTTTTATAATCTGACTGCATGAGGAAATGTTGTAAGATTGAGCATAATACCATTGTCTAACTATATGCCATGTATGTTAAAATATCACAATGCTATAATGCTTCAGTTATTTGCTACTCAACAACTAAATGAAAAAGAAAAGGGGTCTCTAAATTGAACTTGTATCATGTGTAGTCTTTGTTTTGGATGTGCATGTCTCACATTTATTATTTGAATGTATATAACAAAATATTTTTAAACAAAATGTGGGTGCTCCACGTTGCACGTACAAAGTAATGCAATAAATATTTCGTTATTCTACAATTGTATCCTTATTATTTACATTATATAATTCATATCTATTTACTCTAAAGAATTTATTGTGAAATCATTTAAGTAAAATATTACAATTAAATAAATTTATGACAATAGTTATAGCTTTAATGGATTGCTCATTTGGTGAAAATACTTTACTAATGTTGTATTAATGTTGTCTGCATCTTCAAAAATAGTTGTAAGTGATGTGACCTTACTTTCCTTTTGTATGTAATTTAACTCGCATGCACCTATACATATATTTCAATTATAGATAATCAAATTAAAGATGTTCAAGTAATATAATACCACAAAAAAATTATGCGTGTGAGTACCGCGTTCACGGGTTGCTAGTGGTACTTAGTATTATTCAATTGAATTGCAAATATTGTCTGTCATTTATTGTTTTACTTGCAAGAATAGTTAAGTTGAGTATTACTAATAGACTTTCATGTAATTAGGGGACGTGGTTTTAAACAATCGTACGTGCTAATGTTTTCAATACGAATTACATATTTTATGATTTACTTATCTTAATATTATGGGTTAATTGCAAAAAATTCCCCTGTGTTATCACCAAAGTGCAAAAAACAACCATCTGTTAACAAAATAGCGTAAAACCCCCCTGGTAAAATGTTAAAATTATGCAAAAACCCCATTCCATCAAACTTAACCGCGTTTGAGACACACACGTGTGAGGTGAGAGTTGGCAAAAATTTTTGTCAATTTTTACATGTTAAAAGTCTGTTATACCCTCAAATTTTAATTTCTCTATAAAAAACTTAAGTCTAATCCAATTAAGTTGATGGGTTTATATTTGGATCTGGGTCAGTCCCAAACCCTGACCCAAACCCATTTTTTTTCCCTTTTCTTTCTTCATCTTCTTCATCAAATTTTCCCACCACTAGCTACCTTTTGGGATCAGTACAACCCCAAGGATGGCAGGGCAGAGGAAAACATAGATTTTAACTAAAAATCCGACATCCCCAAATTAGGGCTAGGTAGACAAGATACCATCGAATTCAAAAATTAATCAAAAATGAGTTTTCTCGTGTTTACCTCTTGAAGAACTAATCAACAACTTCCTTTTAAGCAACTCCCTGCTACAAAATCCCGAACGAGCTTGCCCTAGTTCCCCAAGTGTTACGCCTCTGAGATGTATCCACACCCTAATTCGTACCCTCGATTATCTCCACCAGTGCTAGACCAAGAGAATATCAAATTTTGGCTCGTGAGAAAAAGGGTAGGGATTTATTTAGTGTTCTTCGTACTCAACACATGAGTTGGAAGAATTTAGAGAGAGAAAAAAAGGGAGAGAATTAAAGAGAAAAGACTTGGGAGGAATTGAAACTCTTCAAGCATTAACCATTATCTTTTCAAAAGACGGAATACACATATATATATAGAGTCCACCAATGTAAACACACACACACACACGCCTTCTCTCTCTCTCGTGAGAGGCGTGTATATGCATGTATAATGCATATATATTTTGTTTCCTTTCTCTTTTATTCTCTTCCTTAATTAGTTGGATACCTTTCCAACTAACTAAATATTTTCATATATTTGAGATTATCTCAAATATACCATATCTATCCAATATCTTCAATAATATAATTATAAGATCTTTCCTTTTTAATTAGTAAACTAAACCAATTAAAAGATCCTACTAAATATATTATAAGATACATATATATATATATATAAACTTGGTGAACAAGATAAAATCTTTCCACTAAAATCACATACACATACACACGTGCACGTGTACTATATATATATATGTATTTTCATCAATTACTAATTAATTAGTCTTTCCTAATTTAATATTCCAATATTAAATTATAAGACCATGAAATAATATCATATAATAAATTCCTTTTCTTGATTAATTAAATCTATTTAATTAATCTCTCCATTAATTTACAAAGAATTAACTAGCCAATAGGTACTACACTAAGTTATGTATGTGGTCCCTCAAGCTCATTAACAAGCTAGCAATAAGTCATCCCATGGGCTAGATTAATTGTTCTTAATAATTAACTAGGCCTCGGATTAATTTCACCAATTAACCCAAGACACCTATTGATCGTGGTTAGATGTCTAGCAATGTCGCCACGACTTTCTAGATGTCAACGATGAAAAGCAAACCTATCCAGGTTATGATCTTCATATGAGTAAAATCCCTTCAACAGTTTCCCCTCTATGGTCTAGGGTATGGCGACGGTCGAACCCTAATAACCTTAGAAATTATGACTGTGCTGTGACATCTAATGATCTAGTCTTCTAAGCCGGGACTACCAATTCCTCTTATAAGACAAATGCTTTGATCAAAGGCTTTCATTTATCATTTAGATTCTCGCAATAGCATAGGAAATGCAGGGTACTTGACCCTGGATGAATCCCTTGACGACTGCCATCTGTTCCGCTGTACTATCAGACTATACCCAACATACACGCCGTGTGGCTCTCCTGGAGTACAAGTGCATATCAAAGCATAGTGGATAGCAACATTTCCAATAACAACTTAGGTCTAAGGACCAATCTCGCACTACGAAACCTAAGGACTCCATATTCGACAACACCAACAAGGAATCCTTGGTGGGTCGTTCAATTCCATACTTCTCCTAAGTATGAATTTTCATGTATGTATTGACTCGCCGACCATTGACAATGGAACACGTCAACCTCTAATAAGAGTTACACATATGAACAAGTCTTGACGAGGCCCGTGATATCCCACATCTCACAGCTTCTATGACTTGGAACAAGTTTTAGGATTACGGTTTTTGAAAGCTTTCCATAGATATCCCGACCGCTCCCCTAACTATATGTATTCATGGGATCTTTATCTATACTAACATAATTAATCAACAATAAAGAAGCATACGATAAAAGAAACATTCAATATATTTAAAACAAGACTATCATAGTATTTTACATATAAGATGGCTGAGCCTAAACAATGGCTCGCTGGGTACATAACACTATCACTATCCACAAAAACCAACGGCGAAGCCGTCCCGCTACCGGTACCACCACCATTGTTCGCACAGTCACAACCCCACCAAAGTCGAAGCCACCACCTCCGTCGAACCGCCACCAGCATCGAAACCTCCACCATTGGCGATTGAACCCATCATCGCTACTCGAACTCGCCACCGGTGATCGAACTCACAACCACCATGTATAGCCACCACCACTTCGCACAACCACCAACCACCACCACCACTTCGCACAACCACTAGCCACCACTACCACCACCACTTCGCAAAAGAAGAAATTAAAGGGTCTGGGATTATAGGGTTGGGCTTCTGTTCAAGAAGAAGAAGCGTTTCTTCTTCACAGAAGAAGAAGAAGAACCCCAACTTTTTGGGGGTTTACAATTATGTTATTTTTCTTTTTCTTTTTTTAATTCTATTATTCAAAAGTTTTGTTTTCCTTTTCTTTTAACTCAAAAAACATGAACCTTTGATTTTATGGATTTAGATTCAATGGTTAGTAATTTAAGGGTATGACGGACACTTTTCAAAATAAAACTAACGGTGTGAAGGCCTATTTAATGGTTTGGTAGAGTGTGCAAAGTTTTAACATTTTACAGGGGGATTTTAGGTTATTTCGTTAACAGAGGACTTATTTTGCACTTTGGGGATAACATGGGTTTTTTTTTTTTGCAATTAACCCTAATATCAATATCAAGCCTGATTAACTTGGGCTGGGTTTGGGCCTAATAAATGGGCCCGAGGCTGTCTTAACTTAAGCCCCAAGTATTGGTGAAGTGGTGAACTGGAGAGTGTACTGGAAAACATAAGAAGAAAGAAAAAAAGAGAGAAGAAAGAGAAAATAAAAGTAGTGGGGGTATTTAATATTCTAGAGTTCTGAAACTGTAAATTGAATCACACAAACAAACATTACTATTACTATTACTTTTCAGCAACGATGCATTTCTGGGTACAAGATTGATTTTCTATTGAATACTTTCATTTCTTTTGATCTATTTGGAGTAAATTGTGATGGTGGCGTGCCTGTAAAGTGTTTGATGAAATTCCTAACAGAAATTTGTATTATTTACTTTACATTTTTCCTTTTTGTGTGTGCATTTTGCAGAGGAAGTTTCCAAACAAAAACTCTCTCTTACGTGCAGTGGCCTTGGCTACAACCGGGTCAGGGATATTCTGTTACACCACTTCTTCTGATTATAGTAAGCTACAGACCCCTTTCATGAATTCCAGATGTTTAAATTACTCGTGATAATGTTATCTTTCTTCTGAGTTTCGAAGCTATTTTTGTTCGCTGCTACAGGGATATTGTTTGTTTTATATTAATACATGTTTTCTGAATTTTTCTAATTGTGCTGAAATTCAGTTGTATGTATGTATTGCTGTATTTATCCTAGATACGTCGGTATTGGTTTCGGTTCCTTCAACCTTGCGGGATTCTTTAACGTGGCAATGGAGAACTATACTAGAGAACACCCGTCGTCCTGCATTTATTCCTTTAAGTGAATCGCCATATGGTATATTCCGTTTCTTTAGCATTTATTTCGTATGGTTTCTGTATTTTGCTTATGTAAGCGTGTTTGTTCCTCGCCTGTTTAATCAGTAGACACTGTATAATTTGTAGGTATTCTTCCACTATTTTTTTCTAGACCTGATGCCGTGCCAGATCCTGACTTAAGTAAAGGACCTGCAAGGGACGCTGGAGATAGTCCCAAACATTCGTGCAATTGTCTTGGACGCGATACTATTGCGAATGCGGCTGCTAAGATTGGACCTGCTGTTGTTAATTTGTCAGTACCACAAAGTGTGTTTTCCTTCTCTCCCTTCTTTTTTTTTTTCGTGGTTTTTTGCGAATTTGCTGATTTAGTAACTTCTTTAGGTACTCTATGGCTCAAGGTCGATGTTTCTTTTTCTAGGTTTTCATGGTATGACTGTGGGTAAAAGCATTGGATCAGGAACTATTATAGACGAGGATGGTACTATCTTGACTTGTGCTCATGTTGTGGTGGACTTTCAGGGCTTGAGGTCTTCATCTAAGGGAAAGGTCTTTTCTTTGATATCTTTTGTCATTTGTTTGGAATATGTTCTCCTATAGGGAATAGTCACAAAAATCTCTTACTGGAGTTTTCGATTAAGTTTTTTCAATTTATTTGATTTATGATTGGAATGTTTACTGGATCTAATTGGAATTGAATGATCGTAACTTTCAACTGATTTTATCATCTCTGTGTTCAATAACAAATCTACTATTGTCTACCACCCAACAAAAAGGAGTTTGTTTTCTGAATTATATTAATTGCAGATTTTTTTCTCTACATTTTGAGTCTCAAAGACATTTATCTTACCACATTGGGTATTACATTAGTTCACTTTTGTTTGTCATAGATTTTATCACTTTAAAAGTCTCCTGAGAGTTGAGCGTTGCTAGTATTAATATGCTGTCTAGTCTACTGAATGAATGCTTGCTTTCAGTGAATTGCGGAAACGAAAAGCACTATTGTGCATTATCCACTAATGGTTGTGTCTTCTAAACTAATCAATTCACGAAGTTTACAACAATTGGAATTGCACTTTTGAGTGTCATATATATGCCCTACTTTTCTATTAAATTTGTATGACACAATTCTCTGGCTGCAAACTACAATAAGTTTGGTTGCTTGCTCCTATACAATAATTAGGGAGTGAGTTAAAATAACCTTTTTGAGTGTAACTATAGTAAAGCCTTCAAGAAATCTCCTGTACTTGCATAAAACTAAAGTTATTACACTGATCCGGTTAAAAGTTATAACACTGATATAAAATCCTGCAAGTGATCCTTCTATAATTGCATCATATAATTTGTGAATTAGTTAATAAAATGTATGGATGCCAGCTGTCATAATTGCACTGTTTCATTTGTGAAATTAGTAAGTAATAATATATACATATATATATATATATATATTATGTCTTGACAATTGAATTTTTTTTTACTGAGTCTGGATCTTTTAGAGCAACTAGAATCTGCAGTCCTACGTGGATTTCATGTTCAGTTTTAGTGATCTGGCATATGTTTGGCCTGTCTTTCCCTTGTTTGAAAAATACATGCATGATGCACTTTACCTAGTGAGTATGGAATATGACATAACATGCTTGTGCATAATGCAAAAGCTATCACTGTGGTAGGTTGAAGTGACTTTGCAAGATGGTCGGTCATTTGAGGGCACTGTGGTGAATGCTGATTTACATTCTGATATAGCAATGGTGAAGATCAAATCTAAAACTCCACTTCCAACAGCAAAACTTGGGAGCTCGTGTAAGCTTCGCCCTGGGGATTGGGTGGTGGCTATGGGCTGCCCCCTTACCCTTCAAAATACTATTACTGCAGGTATTGTAAGGTAATTTACCTTTGCCATTGATTTTGTATGCAATGCACATATAGACATGTCACAATGAAGTTAAAGCTACTAACTACTCCATAATATAGTTTAGAATTTTTCTCTGATCCATTTTTTGTTACTTACTCTTTGGCATCTAGTTGTGTTGATCGTAAAAGTAGTGACTTGGGTCTTGAAGGCATGCAGAGGGAATACTTACAGACTGATTGTGCAATTAATCAGGTAAATCAAATTTTCTGTTTTTTTACTACACTTGCACTTGAAGAAATTTTGCACTGCTCGTCTCCATTTATCTTTTCCCGGGGGAGTAGCTAGGCTTGGTCCTTGGAAGAGAAAGTTGTCTATTACGAGTTTGTGAGAATGCACATTGTTTTAGCGGTGCCCTGAAGAAACTTGTGCCTTCTTAAGAATACCATGATTTAGGATTTTTTTCGTTAGTTCCTTTCTTCATATACATACGCACACAAAAGTGCACACACTTATCAACACACGCACACACACACTTGCAAATAAATCATGCAGACAGATGGACAGATCTGATTGTGTCAGTTTGTGATTTTGTTTCTCTTTTCGGGTTGGGTCCGGGTGTTGCGAATATATGCCTACATTGAACTGAGAAGATTGTAATTAATATTTTGTCGTGGCTGGACAGAACATGCATAGATGAAATGAATCGCTGGAATTGATGTTTCTAGTCTCTCTTATACCTCGTCATGGCTTATGCTAGTCATCTAGGTTCTACCAATAAATTGATAACCTTTGCTGCAGAAAGGATCATCTAGTATGATTCTTCTCTTCCGTTAATCCAATACGATAACTACCTCCTGTTGAACTAGTAGAATTTCTTTCTTTACTGTCTTTCTTCTTGACATCTATTCCTACTAAAAAGCCAAATTTATAATGTATTGTTATTTACCACACCTTTCTCCTTGTGTTTTTTGTAGGGTAATTCCGGTGGACCTCTTGTCAATATTGATGGGGAAGTTATAGGTGTCAATATCATGAAAGTGTTGGGAGCTGATGGGTTAAATTTTGCGGTGCCAATTGATTCTGTTTCAAAAATAATAGAGCACTTCAAAAGGAATGGGTACGGTTTTGTTTCTCTCTCTCTCTCTCTCTCTCACACACACACACACACACATACACGTGCCACACAAAGCCACACATTGCTTTTGGTGGTAGTACCTAGTATTCTCTTCGCTTCATGTAGCCATTCTTCGAGTGTGCCACATTGGTGTTTGCTTCCCTATTGGAAGTTAATACTCACCCTTGCAATGGTTGACCTCAACTCGAATGGTGCTTTTTCTGTACAATTGGCCCAATTCCTTGTTAATATAGCATATGCAAATAAAGTAGTATGTCATATTGCATAGTTTCTTCAGCAACAACATTTTCCATTATTTTCAGCGATTGGTATGACTTTTGATGGATCCTTTCTCTCAACTTCAAAATCTTATAAGAGACTTTCGAATTATCCACCTTCCCTGTCCTGAATCAAGGTCTATTCAAAATCTTTAGATTGAATTTTGACAGAAAATTAGCTGAACAAGTTGATTAGCTTTAATGAATCAAAAGTCTTTTTGTTGCACAAGTATGTGGCTTACACCTGCTATTTCTAAATCAAAGTCATGAATGTTGAACAACCTTAAGAACTGGATTGCTAGCTCAATCTGAATTAGTTTGTTAGGAAAATTAATAATTCAGTAAGTCTACAAATCTGTACAAGATACTATTCACTTGATCTTCTCTATTCTATCTTGCAAACGAAATCCCACCCCTTTTTTAGGTGCCGCCTCTCTGGGCGGACAGTGTTGTTCATTTTCATCCAATGGTTATGAGAGTGGTGATCTCTACCATTAGAACATTGTTCTACTAAATTGGAGCATATATCTTAAGTTACGATACACTAGTTTTCATTTTCCAAGCACTTGGAAAATCTAGGCCTTCAAGTGCCTTAACTCTTGCCCATGCAAATACGTGGGGAGGTTTTGAAGTAGCCTTCCTTTAAACCTTTCTCTTCCATACCGTCAGCTAACACAAGTTGTTTATGGCTACAATCTACATGCTCATTCTATTTGTTGCTTCTGGGCTAGCATTTTAGTTACATGCTTTGAACCCCTCACTCTAATTTAGTGTGCACTGTCTTTAGCCTCTTTGTGGGCTTTGGTGTTGACCTGTGTATGATGTTTCGTTGCACACTCTTGTTGTACAGTTCTAAACTCGTTTCATAACTTTTGGTACATAGTATTGATTTGAACAATTGATGCAGTAGAGTTGTCAGACCTTGGCTTGGCTTGAAAATGCTTGATCTCAATGACATGATTGTTGCACACCTCAAGGAAAGAAATGCTTCATTTCCAGACATTAGGAGTGGAGTTCTTATACCTATGGTACAGTATTTATGTATACATTCTTCAAATTGTGATTACGTCAAAATCCTTTTCCTTTGTTTTCCTCTTTTTTCTTTTTGGATGTGTTGGGCGCTGCTGGGGTTGGCTCTGCTCGTGCATGCACTTGTGATTGTGATTTCAAACATTTCTATTATGATCTTATTGTTTCGCAAGGTTTTGGTTTTGGTTACTAATGATTAAAATAAAAGAAGTATTGATAAATGTGTTATCAAGCTATATTTTGTCCGAAAAATTATTATTGAGATAGTGGTAACATGGGTCATAATGTCATATATCTAAGATATTGGTCGTTTATGCCCACAAGTATCAAATATATTGCCAAGTTAATTAAGATAATGTCAACAATGGACGATATAGAGACAATGATATCCAAAATCTGATGATTAATGATGTAATCTCAATTTATAACATAACTATTTTGTCTTGCGAATTATATAAACTCATATTTCATTGGTGGGACAATGTTTTGATTGCACTATCCATTTTACATGTTATTTACAATATTGAAAGACATGATTGAGGATCAACATAAAGTGTTTCCTCTAATTCTTCCATCTTCTGGTAGGAACGAGAGGGCAGGGGTTGGAACGGGGAGTTTTCAGTGGGTGTAATGATCTCTGTTGTGGCTTTGAGATATGCAAACGATTAGCGAAGCAAAAGGATTTGTTAAGCATGTTCAAATTTTGTCCTTTAGACAAGGAAAACTAAGTGTATGCGTTTCTGATGCATCTTTAAAGGGGGCATTAATGAAAATCCTGTTACTTTGCCTCCATAGCATTAAACGATGCATAATTCTCTTCGACGTTTTGCTATTAATATTTTTTTGCTGAATTCATTATGTTGGTACTCATAAGCCTTTCCGACATTGACTGTTGTGGATCTGATTACTAGCATCTTAAATATACTTGATTTAAGCATATGGCTTTTGCTGACTTTACTATGTTATCGATCATAACTATGATAATGGAAGCTGCGTATCTTGTTTTGCAGTTAATAATGATTGACATATGTTAAGCTATGAAATTAACACGAATGCTGACAAAATGAAAACGATCCGTTGCTACTGCCATCATATATGGATTTATGAGGTTAAAGTTTTTGTTGTCGGGATGGTGGGGACTCTCATGCTAAACATTTAGTAGTGAAATGATTCTTAGTATTGTTCTCTTGATAATTACACCTAGTGATGACGATGAGGCATTACATTTCATTTCTTGCCATGATTGATCCTGTTATTGCATTACGCTATGTAATATATAGATTATTGGATGTGGCTGTGCTTTCTTTCTTTTTAAGTTGGGATGCTGATAAGATTTTGTTTTCATATGCTGCATAGGCAAATAATAACAGGTTAAATGGCATAAGTCGTCAAAAGCATGAGAAATGAATAAAACATTACACTCAGACTATCCCTAACAGTGATTAATTGACATGTTTGAGTATAGTTTGAGAGATTGTAAAATCGAGGCAAATAGTTGAAGCTATAAATTTGGGTTGCTAATGCATCTGTTTTGTTTTACCATTGGTGTGCTGTTTATGAGTTGCACAATACGTAAAGTCCTCTATGCCTAATTTGTAAAATGAAAATGATAAAGTTGTAAATTCTTTACCAGGTATCGCCAGGGTCCCCTGCTGATCGTGCTGGATTTCGTCCTGGAGATGTCGTAGTCGAATTTGGAGAAAGGCCTATTGGAAGCATTAAGGAGGTAATAAACATTCCCCTTTCAGTTACTAGTATTTCATTTTCTCAATGGCAATGGGGTTCCTTTTATATTTCTAGTTCTTCGATTGAAAGCTATAAATAAATACATTAAACTTAATTATAGCACATCATTTGTCAAGGCATCGATCCAATTGAGCTTTGAGTATTTTTGAATTTTTTCCCCCACCCTATCAATGTTCAGTATGGTTTGAACTTGGTATATTATCAAACACATTGGTTCATTTTTTGTTTTTAATTTTGGCCCAGGTGATTGAAATTATGGGAGATAACATTGGAAAACCTTTCAAGGCAGTTGTGAAAAGGGCAAATAATGTTACTGTAACTTTGACTGTGATGCCTGAAGAAGCAAATCCAGATATGTGAAGGACTATTTTCTCTTTCTTTCATTGATGTGAATTGCTCGTTAAGCACCAAAAAACAAGAAAGAATTGTTACTTTGTGTTATACCAAAGGTTTAGTAACAGTTTAAGCTAATTTTTTGTTTTAGGGTTAAAAGGTTGACATTAAAGGTAAACTAGATCTCTGTACAAACAAAAAACATGAAAATAAAACTAGGCTCCATAAAAAGGGTTAGAGTCCAGGTAAACAGAATGAACAAAAGCAAGATCCCTTAGCAGTTGGAAGCGGGTGATAATGTGGGGGCTCCCGAGAGTTGGGGTCCCGGTGATTTCCACCCACATATACTCATACATGTTTGGGGGGTCCACCATGTGATGGTGTAGATCTTCCCGGGAGCCCAAATATGACCCGTTGGAAGCCTTGGGTACTCCCAAGATTTATGCTTAACAGTGTGACAAACCCCCTTCAAGATAATGTGTTTGCACTTGAGGAGATCCCTCCAAGTCTATGATGAAATGGTGAAAGGTACAATCTTGAAGTAGCAATCTTTCGCACATTTGGCTTTAAAAAGGTATAGTATACCCAAAGCTTTAGTTCGTCCGAACCAACAACCTATAAGAGCTCGATCAAGATCCTGCATCAGTCTATGCCAACTCCTTTTGGTGTGTGCGCATATCAGAGTGAGCTTCCTCTTATTTCGTTCATGCCCCCGCCAAAACCTACTCATCGTAGAATCAATTTTAGTGCAAATAGTTTTTGGGAAAGGAAAGAGGACATTTGATGATCAAATAGACACGTAACCACTAAGAGGATGTTTGACCAAGCTTATTTTAAAGAGCTTATAAGTTCTTAATACTTATAAGATGATTTTGGAACTTACAAGCTCTTCAGCTTATAAGATCTTAAAAAATAAGTTAGGATTCTCTTACTTATTTTTAAGAGCTTATAAGCTCCAAACATCTTATTTTAAAAGTTTATAAGCTGTGAATCCAAAAAAATTATCAAACATTTTGTAAGAGTTTATAAGTTCTAAAACATCTTATAAGATATTTTAAAGAGTTTATAAGGTTAGCCAAACACTCACTAAGTTTGGTACTAAATCTCTTCTCACGATCATTAAAGCACCCACTGTTTGTGGGTTGTTTGTAAAGATGGAAGCAACAAGCGTTTGCTTTTGTAATTGCATTTTTTTTCATTTCCAATCATAATTACAATTGGCGGGACATTGTGACTAAATGAATAAATGACTTCTCAATAACGATATATATTAACGCAGGAACTAGAACAATTTCCGAAGGTTTCTAGACATTTATCAACGGCTTTGGCATTTAATTCATTTGTCTCACAGTAGATGATCAAATTGTCTACGTACATATACATATAAGCTGGGAGATCTTAGGGCATACGGGCTATCTGCATTTAATGGGACCAAGAGAATGGGTATTTGCACTGATTGGTAGTTACCAGACAATCTTATATATATTTTGGTTTTTACAAGCTGTGTTTCTAGCTTTGATGCACCGATACGGATACGGGAAACAGCATTTTTTTAAAAATATAGGACACGACACAGCTATCCAATTTTTTATATATATATTATTATATAAATTTTTATTTTACTTGTTTATTCGTAAAACTAAATATATTGCAAATAATTTAACTACTTATCAATAGCAAATGCAAAATAAAAATATAAACATAAAGTAACTATAACAATAAACATGTTTTCAATCCAAAATATGATATAACAAAAATAAATACTCCATTGTTCAAATCCGTGTCTTATAAAAAGTTGATAAGTTTTTATTAGATTTAGAAAATTGGTAAGTTTTATTTACAATTTGACCCCCCAAAGTTTCAATATCTTATAAAAAGTGATTTGGCTGTGTCCAAATTTTTTATTTATTAGGGACACATGATAGCCGTGTCCGTATCTGAACGCGCCCGACACCACCAGTGATGATTTTTTGGAGTGTCCGTGCTTTATAAATTTCTAGCCTTGCTTTATTATGTAAGTAATAAAGTAATCTGTTTCTAGGGGTTAAACACCCCTCAGACATAATGATAGTCAAGCATACCCTTATCTAAAATAATAACTTCACTTATTTTTTCTTTTTCATTTTTTTGATTACAATAAATTCAATTCTATTACAATTATATGGTACTTTGCCCACTCTATTATTAAATTTCAATTAATTTTAAATCAAGTTTTTATTTAAAGGTAATATTATTAAGTAAATAACACTTGAATAATATGATTGCAATAATATAGAGAAAATAAACAACACATTTTAAATTATTCATTGAAATTTATATGACTATTGTATTAAAAAATTTCCATTAGAAAGACTTCAAAGGTTTATTTATTTTTCCTTGGATAACTAGTTGCATTAGCAAATATTAGAAAATATTCTTGTTATCTTATGCGTTCTCAAATTTTAGTGCACTTTCATAAAGATAAATAATTAAATGTTAAAATTATTTACTTAATATGTATTGAACTATGAATGTACGCCTTATTAACTTAGTAGTATTATTGATACCATTAGAAAAAGTAAAAAAAAGAAACGCTGATCACTAACAAACATAAAAATAATTGCACTCTTAAATAAGTGTGTACATGTTATGTTATAAAAAAACTATATAAATAGGTTTATTACTTTGTCTTAATGGGTAATATAGTATTCAAAGCATAAATGATTAGTTTTATTTTTTAAAAATTATTGTAACAATGAATAACATGAATTGTCAATAGTTATTTAAAATAAAAATATTTATCAAAAAAATTTAAAAAAATTAAAGTAGTAACAGAAATCTGATATATAACATAATTTATAACGGACTAATAGTGATCACTAAAATTTATGTGAGATTATTTTGAGTTTAATATCGGATATGGCTTTCTCGGTTATGCAAGTGTGAGAGTAAATTTTGACTTGAAGATCCATTGGGCCGTCTTATGCGTAGCCCACTGTGCTTTAAACTATCTTATGATTGCAAAAGAACGGCTAGTGATATAGCCAGAGCAATTTTCCTAATGCCAGAGCAAAGTAGCACTTATTGACAAAATTACCCTCCCTCAGCTTCACACTAATTTCCGCCGTTTCTGCTATACTCTCTCAATCTTCTTCAATCTGCCTTTGGGTCTTCTTGATGTTGGTTGATACAAGCAGATTGCTGCTACAACCTGAAACTATATTAAAATATTTAAGCAAATCTTTATAATCCCAATAATGCACCTTCCCAACAAACCAGTGAACCAAGAACAAACCCGATCTGGGTTGTATTTCGGCGGACCTACAATACAACTCAAAACAGTCGAGGTTCGGGTAGGACCCGACCCGTAGTAAGATAGATTATAGACTGCACTCCATATTAGAGCTGCCTACATACCTCAAATGGGATCAAGTCTAACGTAGTTCAATTCAATAAATAAGTCCTAACATGAGCCTCCTAACTTATACGTGGGTCTACTCAGTGTCTAGATCGAAGCTCGTAGCTTGGAGCTATAGTGAATCTACAGTGGATTTAATGAATAGTGATTGTGTAACCCCCAACTGATTGTTCATGGAAGTATTTATAGATGACATCGTGTACGGATATGAGTTCTACACGTGTATTACTTAGATCTCGCCACGTGTAATGATCTGACGTCTTGCGTGATCCTGGTCGTAGATCGGGTCGAAGTTGACCCAGATATAAAAGCGCGAATCTTACTTCTGTTCTGGATTTTTTCTGTTGTTTTGGATCTGGGCCTCTGTATTGGGCTTTGGGCTTTTATCATTAGTGTATTAAAATAATATGGCCAAATTTGGGTATATCATCTAGTCCCCCACTTCGTAAGTTCTTAGTGAGAAACAATATGTTTTATTTCGAGGTGAGAGCTGACAAAGTATGAAGTTCGTGTATCAATGTGGCATGTACTAAATTGTTCACGATGCATTAGATATGTATATCTTGTTGTTTATCTACATAGTCATCTTGTGTTAGAGCCTTTATTACTAAGCGCGGTCATCATTTACTGTACGACACCTTTTGATGGTAATTAATAATCATGGGCTGTTAGTCTGCCTTATCCTTTTTCAATCCAAACGTCGCGTGATCTTTCCGTTGATTTCAAATAGCGCTTCCATCGTTTGCCATCCAAATCTTACATCTTTCCCTTATAAATAGACGGTAACTTCCACAGTTTACAACTTTTACTTTCACGCGTCTTTGAAGGACCCTATATAAAGAGTTTCTTGCACCTCGGTGGGTTTAGAGTATCGTACACTTCGGTGGTTCGTGATTTTACCTTCTTCTCTCGTCGTTCGTAGGTTCGTATTCTCTTTGTATCTAATCTATTCTTTATTGTTGTATTTGTATCCATGGCTCGTCCAGCTAGGTCTATCCCTTCCGTTAATAATAATGAAATATCCGATAGTGTGGATAATTCAAGCAAGATTTTTAAGGATATTGATTCTTTTGTTTTGAGAGATAATAATAATAATGTAGAGTTCTCGGATCCTTGAATTGAGTTAAGTTTAAGTGTGTCATCCATTCTTTCCAGCACTCATGACCGACTTGTTCATAATGTAGGTCGAAGAGTCTCTGTGGATATTACCATGGAAGAGCAAGATGAAGGAAATAATGATATGGGTAATATCGATAATAATAATCATAATAACGAGGTGAATGATCTTCCCGTAGATAGTGAGGGTAATAGTGAGGTTAATGCTAACCTTTTTGTTTTTAGTTCGAGGAAGGTCCAAAATGCCTCTTGGTTATCTAAGAGTTCGAAGGTGAAAGCTAATCAAATTGCTCATCTTAGGTCTACTTATCATATACCTTCGAACTATAAGATCATCATTCCAAATGCTGAGGATAGGCTACATCGTCCACTAAAACATTATCGATGTTTTCACATAGCCCATTTGATGGCGGGTTTGAGGTTTCCCTTACATGACATCCACATCCAAATTTTAAATAAACTTCGATTGAGCCCTACTCAATTACTACCGAACTCGTATAGGTTAATAAACTGTTTTGTAGTCCTAATGTCTGGGTTCAACGTAGATATTAGCTTTGCCCATTTTTGGAATTTGTTCCGTATTTGTCGTGGGTAAAAAAATGATGGAGAGGGTCTTTTTTACATTTCCCCTCGGAGTAATCGAAGATGTTTAAGTGTCACCACGTCCTCGTATGGACTGGAAACCCCACTTCTTTTATATTGCTAAACCAAACCACGAGGCTTGGGGGGTGCCGAGGAAATGGAACCTTAGGGTTCGTGAACCCGAAGATTATGGTGATGTAACATGGGGTCAGTTTTTTGTACGAGATAAACTTAATACGTGGTTTAAAACAGAAAAGATTTTGACTGAACCAATTTTGGTTCATTGCGGATTGAGTCAGGCTCGTATCCATCCCGATGATTCTATTGAGTCTCTTGGTACGTTTTCATTGTTCATTTATTTTCCCTGATTTATCTTTCCTGTGTCATGTGTTAATCATAGTTATGGATGATTCCTATGAAGCCGAGATACTTGAGGAGGCACGAACTGCTAAGGTGAAAAGTAAAAATAAAGGTAAAGCTCGAGCTGCCACGCCCAGTGTTGGGGAGCGTAGGATCGACGAGATGCTGCCTCCATTGCCCCACACCTCGGATAATGCTAACAAAGGTGGTGTTGCACTGGGAGATGGGATTCAGCCTGAGAATGTCACGGACCCAATTCTTGTGGATAACACTGAGGGTTCAGAGGTTTGAGCTAAGGGATCTGAGACTTCTGCTAAAGTGAGGCCTCGAATAGTGCTCACCAGTCAGGCAAAATGACGAGCCACGGCTGAGTTACAACGTGATGCTTTATCAGGTGTTCGTGCTTCAATTCCCAGTGAGAATTTCGAATTGTTGGATAGGATGGAAGCCCTTTCTCTGCAGGAAAGGTTTGAAACTTTTGGTGGTTCGACTCGTCCTCCTTTAGATACAAGTCGCAGCTTATTGAAATCAGATTGGCGGGTGTACATCGATTCTAGCATCGATGATGAGCTGAAGCACTCGGTGGCTTCTGAGTTATTTAGTAATATCTTATTAACCCGTGATAAGGCCGCAGATGAAGGATTTTATCTTTTGACAAAGGTTAGTGACACATCAGTTCGTGTTATTCTTGTTGATTTCCATTTATAGCTTCAATATAATAATGATAGATATACTTATGTTTTTCTCAGGTCGGGCTTCATATGCACCATCATAGCAGAATCGTGGATAGGGAACTATACTAGCGACCTACCCAATTGATTGTAGAAATTTTCGGATCAATGATTAGACCATGCAAACTAGAAATACTTTTTCTTGGATAAAGGAACAGATTACTCGATCTATTTCCATATCGCTCATGATATATATCATAACTTAGACATCCATTTCAAGTGCATATCCCATTTTTGCGCAGCATGGTTATGAAAATCCACGAGAAGCAACTGGGCGTATTATATGTGCCAATTGCCATTTAGCTAATAAGCCCGTGGATATTGAGGTTCCACAAACAGTACTTCCTGATATTGTATTTGAAGCAATTGTTCGAATTCCTTATGATAAACAAGTAAAACAAGTTCTTGCTAATGGTAAGAAAGGGGGTTTGAATGTGGGGGTTGTTCTTATTTTACCGGAGGGGTTTGAATTAGCTCCTTCCGATCGTATTTCTCCCGAGATGAAAGAAAAGATAGGCAATTTGTCTTTTCAGAGCTATCGCCCTAATAAAAAAAATATTCTTGTGATAGGGCCTGTCCCTGGTCAGAAATATAGTGAAATCGCCTTTCCTATTCTTTCCCCCGACCCCGCTACTAAGAAAGATGTTCACTTCTTAAAATATCCTATATACGTAGGTGGGAATAGGGGAAGGGGTCAGATTTATCCCGACGGAAGCAAGAGTAACAATACTGTTTATAATGCTACAGGAGCAGGTATAGTAAGTAAAATCATACGAAAAGAAAAAGGGGGATATGAAATAACCATAACAGATCCGTCGGATGGACGTCAAGTGGTTGATATTATCCCTCCAGGACCAGAACTTCTTATTTCAGAGGGCGAATCCATCAAATTTGATCAACCATTAACGAGTAATCCTAATGTGGGTGGGTTTGGTCAGGGAGATGCAGAAATAGTACTTCAAGATCCATTACGGGTCCAAGGTCTTTTGTTCTTCTTGGCATCTGTTATTTTGGCACAAATATTTTTGGTTCTTAAAAAGAAACAGTTCGAGAAGGTTCAATTGGCCGAAATGAATTTCTAGATTCGCGGATTTATCGACAGCAGGTTCGTAAAAAGAACCAAATTCTTGTTGTCGATTATGTATGATCAAAAAAAAATGAAATTATGAAAAACCTTTTATTTACTTGCTCTTTTTCTACGAGCTTTAGGGAATCCCTTGTACCGCATTCCTAGTCATAATAGGTAGATTTTTGTTTGAAGAAGACTATTTTATTTGACTTTATGACTTTACCACCTCTTTCTTTGTTTTTTTTAGCCAAATTGAATTGACTATGTTACTATATGCCAGATTTCAATGTCATAAAATGTATCCGTTTTATTCTATTTCAAATAGAATACAATTGGGATAGATATTAGCATAAGTAAGGCATAAGTAAGCGGGTATATAGAACGAACTATAAATGCGGGAAACAAATTAAGACTAGGAGGCATTATTCGTCTTCCTAGTCTTGGTTTCGGTTTTCCAGATGCATCAGAACTTTTTTTCGATTTATTGCGTACAATAAAGTAGTGGACAAACAAAAAAGAGGGAATTTCATTTTATTGATTAAATAGAACTTATTCAATGAACTTATAAAAAATTTCAATTTTTCTGAGATACTAAAATAAATAGGTAAGAGTATCAAAAGTATTTGTACGATATCTACAGAAATATATATAATCCAGGAAATTGAGTGATTCCCCCTTTCTTCTAACTTGGAAAGTACCCATAGATACTATCAAGATCAAGGAACAGGTGTTCTGAATCAATGAATGAAGTTCATTTTTCAAAAGCATCATCAGAAAAAATAGAATGGAGTTTTTTGAAACAGCAGAAAAATAAATCTTGCCATTTAGACGAAAAAAGACTCTGATTCTTAAGAACCCAACGGGCCCTTTCCCTTCGAATCATACAAACAAAGAAGGGAATCCCGTTGAGTTCCTACGCTTTCATGTCTACAACTCAATTCATCCTATTACTACAGGGATGAACCTAATCCAGAATATGAACCATAAAAGAAAATACCTACTAAACCGATCACAAGAATACCAGCTACAGTACCTATTATCCAAAGAGGAATCCTTCCAGTAGTATCGGCCATTTACTCCACTTCCCTCCAACATTACTCTTCTTGCTTTGTCAGCAGATAGAGATATATGTCGACCTAAAGCGTATACTTCTGTTTTTTTCTTCTTTATCCTATATACCATAAGGTTTCTCTCCTACTAATGAATCATAAGTATCTATCTATATTTTCTTAAGATAAGATTAACGACGAGATCTATTATCGTTTTTTGCATGTCCTCGGAAATTTAAAGTAGGTACAAATTCGCCCAATTTGTGACCTACCATACGATTTGTTATATAAATAGGCAAATGCTCCTTACCATTATGAATAGCAATCGTATGGCCGATCATTGTGGGTATAATGGTAGATGCACGGGACCAAGTTACTATTATTTCTTTTTTTGCTTTTTTATTAAGCTTATCAATTTTTATTAATAGATGATTGGCTACAAAAGGATTTTTTTTAGTGAACGTATCTGATGCGTAATTTCCTAGAAAGTATACTAGATCGCACAAGTAGTAATAATGGATGTAAGTCCGAATATCGTTCCCACAGGGACTAAATTATCTACGTACTGAAAAGTTAATATACTTATTCTAAGTTAAACCAAACGATAATTGATGATTATTCTT
>CM033408.1:17167645-17480838 GCA_019426215.1 Buddleja alternifolia | reverse complement strand
ACTTATGCAGTGATATGATAGATGAATGAAATGACTGAAAAGTAAATAACACAATATTTGTAAGGTTCGTTGGGTGGTGTAATCCCAACTACGTCCTTCTTCTCCTTTGCACTTGGAGGCAATCCACTAAGATGATTCTCAAAGAATCACACAGAATCTTCTACAAATTAGGGAGAGATGGATGTCGATGACTTGAGCTCCTTGATCACACAGATTTCTGCTTCAAATCACTTCACCCTCTTGCTTCTTCACCCAGAAATGATGCAAGTATCCAACTTCGCCTTCACAAAGATCGCGAGGCTTGGATGGGATTTCTACAAGGTTTTTTGTTTTGTTTTATTTGATGAAGTTCAAACACTTGGTAATATCTCAGTAGGAATCTGGTTTCTGCAAAAGAATGTTTGAGATATTTGTTGACTGTCTCAGAATATAAGAAAAGCAATTTGGATGTTCTTGAAGTTTCGGGCTTTTCTGAGAATTTAAGAATGAGATTTTAATGCAACAGCAATTTGGCTTTGATAAATTGTTGCTCTTATTTTTGTTTGTTGTTGAAGTCCTATTTATAGTATTCTTGGAGAAAGTGTCCGTTTGACACATGCACTGGCGCGTGTCTCTCACTTTCGCGAGTGAACAGCTTTTGTCCTTTTTCCTGAAAATCTGCTGCACGAAAGTTGGTGCTGC
Source organism: Buddleja alternifolia (assembly GCA_019426215.1). NCBI lineage: Eukaryota > Viridiplantae > Streptophyta > Magnoliopsida > Lamiales > Scrophulariaceae > Buddleja > Buddleja alternifolia. Next base: position 17,480,157 of record CM033408.1, on the reverse strand, counting down.
AGTCTGAGATAGTTGACAGTCCAATAGGGTGGCTTCTCCGTACGTCTGACATTGCTTATCATATTAAATGCTCTTATCAACATTTAATGCATTTGAAATTAATACCCGTTGGTATTTAATGCTTTGAGAATATTTGCATTAAACTCCTTCTGGACTTAGAAGTAAATTCAGGTGAATCACTTCTGTCCCATAAGGTAACGCTTGATATAGCTGGCCAAAGTGGACGCTTGGAGACTGTATCTATCTTCTGAGATCAGGCGCTTGAGTCTTCGAACTTTACCACTGATAAACTCACTCAGAAATCATCAGACGCTCAGCCTAAGACTATTTTGCCTAACACTCTAAAGTAAGATAACAAAGCCTAATAAATCTATTACAAGTCTAACGCTTCAAAGCCTATACAGTTTTCTACAAAAAAAATAACTTACAACTTTTTTGGGTCTAACAAAAACTTAATTGTCATCATCAAAACTTCTAACATGAAATTCCTAACAATTTCCCCCTTTTTGATGATGGCAATACTTACTCTTTTATAGTTCAAGAGTTAGATAGCCAAACGTAAAAGTTAGCTTTGATCAGTAGACGTTAGTTAAAGTTAGTTACGCTTCAACGAGATGTTTCAGCAAAAAAAATGCATTTCATATTTATCGAGAATTACAAGCATTTTTACAGCTGAATTTTAAAGATATAAGAGACAAGAATATAGATAATGTAAAATCAGAAAGCTTTAATGACTTGGTCTAACTCTGTATCGCTTGGACATTTCAGCTCGGATAGCTTCAGTCAGATTGTCTTCCAAGATCATCATTGCTTCATGATCTTTGTTGATGATAAGCTTGTTTTCTTCTTGTTGTCTCTTTTTGAATACTTTAAAGTGATTATCCCAGTCAGTTGGGTCGATACCAATGTACCTTAGGCAGATTCGAAAAGCTTGGCTAAAATCAGTCATCTTCCTTTCTTCAGCTAAGATCTGTGGATCTGTAGGTTCTGAAATGGATGTTCTCTGAAGAGGAATGTCAAACTGTTCAAGCAGTGCTCTTGTAGGAATTGGTAGGTTTGGATATAACGCTCTAGGAGGTTCCCTTAGTGTACTACTGGGCGCTCCGGATGAACTTTGTTTCAGAGCAGTTATCCAAGACGGGAGATTAAGCGCAGACTGAGAAGGAGGCATTTGACGCTTAGAGACGGAGGATCTTCAACTTTTGAACTGGACGCTTTCCGCTTTTCTCCTTTCTTCTTCTCTTCCCCCTTATTGCCATCATCAGATTTTAAGAAGTGGTTTGTGAGTACACTTACCTGATGAGCAATCTGAGATAAGGAATCTGTGATGTCATCCAGACGCTTGTCGAAGCGTTCCTGCATAACAAGAAGCTTAGCGCTGGTGGCGTCATTCACAGATATCTCAAGGGTTGCAAGGCGCTTTTCAAGTTCTTCTTTCATGGCAAGTTGGGTGGCGTGGGCAGCATCCTGCATTTCTTGAAAGTCTTGTTTGCACTCACCAACTGCCGCTTGAGCTGAACTACGCATATGAGCAATCTGAGCGCTCATTACGTGAGTTTCAATCTTTGCCAGGTCTTCCTTAATCCAATGGAGAGATTCTTCACTCTGAGTAGCTTGAGCGCTAATTGTCTCCAAAACAGATTTAAGCAGGGGACCGAAGGCTTGACTCTCATCTGATTGAACCACTTGAGGAGCTGGTCGCTTGAACCGTGATGAGTGTTTGAGAGAGTCAAAAGGAACTTGATAGGCTGGATCAAAAACAGTACCTCGAATATCCAGGGAAGTATCTTCAGCACTATCAATGGTAGCATGTTCAGGAGCGTCAGGAATACTGGTATCTGCAGATTTGGACGCTTCAGATGTCTCAGCAGGCGCTTCCTCAAGCGTTGACTCAGGCTGGCGAAAGTCAGTGAATTGAAAGTTCCAGCTTGCTGAGTCGGCATAAGAGGTGGATGTAGAATCCAAGAGTTCAATGAGTCTGGTCCTGGACATACAAGTACCGGAGATAAATGTGCGAAGAGGACTATCAATGGCCCTGATGTACATTGGACCAATGATATCCAGCACATGATCTGGGAAAATTTTGGACGGCGCTGATGATGGAGAGTGGAGAATAGTGATCTGTGCAGTGAGTTCTGGAAAATCCAATCAAGCAATCTGAGGGAAGAGATGCAGGACGTCGATGTGTAGGCACACAGTCCGCATAGTACTCTTCAAGATACGGATAAATGGCTTGAGCGAGCTCTTGATTCCTTTCAAGCAGAGAAAGAACATACTCATAGTGATTGAGTACCTCACTGCGAATGGAAGGGAGCAGCGGATATCCTTTGAATGAATTGATCACTGAGCCATTCCAAGATCTGAGATTGGCAGTGAAGATTTTATCAAAGAGAGATACGGGAGATAGAATCTTTACCATCAGATTGAAGTTTTCTTCACAGTGGCTTGGAGCAAGATTTAAGCACCGTTCACCAACTGTACCACTGGAAGACGCTTGAGCATTAAACCGAAGAGGGGTGATGGATAATCTCTGAAGTTCTTGACGTAGACATTGTTCTATTTGATGTCTAATAATTGGGAGCTTGAGAACAGGTCCGAGTCTTTGTTGACGCTTCAGGAGGCAATACTTGGCGAATTGACGCTTCTTGTCATGCATGCCTATGCCGAAAAGATGGGGAGCTTGGACTAACTCTGGGAAGGTGTATTATGTCCCATGTACGCTTCAACCCAATTTACTTCATTTATACAGAAGTCTGTGCCAGCATTCACCATAGCACGAATACCTTCAAGATGAATATCTCTTATGGCTTCAAAGCGGTGCTTATCAGGCTGATAGTTGGCATTCCAGACGCTGTCAAAGTAAGCATCAGCTTCAGTCTGGAGCAGATCGGTCAACGATTCAAGGCGCTCACCAGCATGAATCTCTTTATTTTTCCATAGACAGAGAGGACGGGCCGATGCAAGATTTTCAGGGCTGTGAGCCGTCTGAGGGAAATGTGTGTAACCTCTCTGTTCAAGACTGACTCTGAGGGGATGAGAAAGCTAGGACGGAGAGGATCATACACAACGAACACTGTAATCCCTTAGCGCGAACCCAGTTGGTCTGCTGTGGCCATTGTCAGATAGTAAGCCACATCCACGGCACATCTAGGAGGTCTGTCTCCTGGTCTGTCTAGAACGGTTGCTTTGATTGAGCTGTCAAAGTCAATCAGTCTTGCAGCGTCAGCTTCTTGCAGCAATATATCTTTCTATATTATATCCTGCAGGAATGAATCTTCGTCGAGCGCTGGGGGCATATAGTTAATTGAATGATCAATTGTCTTCAGCGGATCGAGTTGAAAGAAGTGACGAGGAGCTCTAACGTCTTCAGCAGCGTCTGATCTTCTGAACGTGCCTCTGTTAAAGTAGCAGGTTCCTCAGGTTCAATTGCAGCTACTTTAGCGGCAACATCTTGAGCGATAGCTACAACTCCAGTCAGGTCCACATCCAACAGAACATCTGTGGACACTTCAGCAGCAGCTGGAACTATAGCTTAGAAACAAGAGCCATCCTCTATAAGAGTAGGATCTTCTACAGATGTAGGAATAGAAATGCTGTGGGAAGAAATAAACTTACCCTGAGAACTAAGCTCAACAGCAGTTTCTTGAGCGCTTGGCTCAACAGCAGCATCTTGAGCGCTTGGCTCAACTACAACTTGAGCGCTTGGCTCAACTGCAACATCTTGAGCGCTTGGCTCACGACGACTTGAGCGCTTGGCTCAACTGTCTCAGGCTCTTCAGGAGTAGCTTGACGCTTGCTAGTCCTGGAACGCTTAAAGATTTTCTTAATATTGACTCCTTCAACTAGTTTAGCCGGAGGAGCGGGAGGATCAGCAGCTGGTTCTTCAAAGTCTATTTGCTTAATGATCCCTTCCAGCTTTCGTCTTTTGAGAGGCAACTTGTCCTCGGCATCTTCATCAGTTTCCTCATCAATCTTTTGAGAGGGGACGGCAATTTTAACTTTGGGTTTTCTGGGGCTCTCTTCTTCGTTACTGCTGGACGCTTCACAGCTTCCTCTGGCACTGGTCTCTCAGCCTTTTGAGCAAGCAGTTGGCGTTCTTCCAGTCGCTCAGATAGGGGTCTAGCCGCACCACTAACTTTTGGAGGATTGAACATATTGGTCAGAATCCTTTTTCCCAACAACTTGGACTTATTCAAAGGAAGTCCAGACGAGTACACACAATTCGATTTAAACAAGATGTCACTCAGGATGAGTCCATAAGGCTTATTTGAAGCGCTTAGACTGTCCCGAAACCGTCCGAAGATGTACTCACTCCAGTTGATTTTGATGTTGAAGAGTATAGCAACCATCATCTGAAATTGGACAGGATTTACTTTATCAAAGGTTCCCACGCGGCATTCTATGATCTTGCTGCAGAAATCAGCCAATAACCGATATTTGGATACCAGATCTTTCTTCTCGAAGTATTGAGTGTAAGGAACGTCGTCGTACGCACTCATGATTGCCCATGCTTCCTTAATTTGTTTTAACGTAACAGAATCCAGTGCCTCACCCTCATTAGGCAAATTGAAGTTCTTGGCAATGGTGGAAGCAGATAGGATGAATTCCTTTGGAGACTCCTTCTTGGAGAAGGGAATTTTACAAGAGATGGACTTCTTGTCCTCTGAAAGGGTAGCAGTCTTCCAGAAAGTTTCAACTTCAGTAGGAAACATATAAGAGTATTGGGTTAAGAAGTGTTTGAGCCCAGCTTGGACGACCATGTCCATTACGTCCGTCAGGTTGATCTGAGTTTGTTCATATAGGAATTTCCAGTCGACAACAAGACCTTCAGTTACCTTGATGGTAGTTTCAGCAGAAGTAGATGATGATTTCTTTGGTGCCATTTTTTGTTTAAAACGAAGAAGATGAACTGAGATTTTCTGTTGTATTGAGAGAGATAAAGAGAGATTTGCAGATATGCATGAATAGAAAGTAAGTTACTTTTTCTGCAGAGTTTGTGTTTTAAATGACACAGTAAAGAGTTTTTGAAACTTGTGTTGTGTAGTCTTAGTAGGATTTAAACACGTGCAATAACTGTTGAATCTTAGCCATAAATTTATTAACTGCGGACGCGAGTTTTGTGTAAAAGAGAGAAGTTACATTTGGTAATTCTCATATATAAAGATTTGACATCCGAGTTAAAGAAAAATTAACGTTTGGTATTTTCAGAGTGTAACACACGCGCATGTTTGTACACTGACACGTACACAAACACGTGCTATCTCTGAACCGTCATTTTTAAAAAATTTGAGTACCCGCCAGTTTGATGTGATAGAGGCGTGTGAGTAGATTACAAAATAGACCTTTGAGTCTACCCACGACCTTGAAAGAAGTTTGAAAAATTTTATGCATGGCTTGTAACAAAATATTTTATAAATTTTTGATAAACTATTCAGCGCTTAGCTGATAAGATGGACGCTTGAAGTCAAAAGACTTCAATATTTTGAGCATTCAATATTTTATGCAAACATAGAACTGAGCGTTGATGATTATGCATCTGAAAATTTTATCATTGACGCTTACAGTTATGATCAAGTAAAAAAAAATTGTTTAAGAATATTGTGAGATATAACTTAAGTGGATTCCCCCTAAATTATATGCCTAATAAAATATGATGCTTCATGATCAAGCGTTTAAATCAATCATACCTAGTTCACTTCTCAAAGTGAGAAAACGTTGTTCATTGAGTGCTTTGGTGAAGATATCTGCCAGTTGTTTGTCAGTTCCAATGAAGTGCATGGAGATATCTTTCTTTTGAACGTGGTCACGAAGGAAATGGTATCTAATGTCAATGTGTTTGGTTCTTGAATGAAGAACAGGTTTTGAGTCATGGCTAAAGCGCTTTGGTTATCACAATGAATGGGGTTGGTCCTAAGATTGTTCCGTAATCTCTAAGTTGTTGCCTCATCCATAGAACTTGTGCACAACAACTTCCTGCAGCTACATACTCAGCTTCGGCTGTGGAGGTAGCTATGGATTGTTGTTTCTTGCTATGCCATGAAACTAACCTATCACCTAAGAATTGACAAGTACCACTAGTGCTTTTACGATCTATTTTGCAACCTGCAAAATCTGCATCTGAGTAACCGATTAGTTCAAAAGGAGAATCCCTGGGATACCATAAGCCCACATGTTGTGTGCCTTTTAGGTATTTAAGGATTTTCTTGGCAGCAGTCAAGTGTGACTCTTTAGGATCAGCTTGGAATCGTGCACACATACATACCGAAAACATAATATCAGGTCTACTGGCAGTGAGATAAAGAAGTGATCCTATGATACCTCTATAATTAGTGATATCAACTTTCTTTCCACTTTCATCTTTATCTAACTTAAGCGTTTGGCTCATTGGAATTTTTGAATATGATGCATTTTCCATACCAAATTTCTTAATCATATCTCGTGTATATTTAGCTTGGTTGATAAATATGCCATTAGGGAGTTGTTTAACTTGTAGTCCTAAGAAGAAGGTTAATTCACCCATCATGCTCATTTCAAATTGTTCTTGCATCATTTTCGAAAATTTCTCACACAGACGCTTATTAGTAGAACCAAATATAATGTCATCAACGTAAATTTGAACTAAGAGAATATCTTCATCATTGGTATTTTAAATAACGTTGTGTCAACGCTGCCTTTTGAAAAACCTTTACCAATAAGAAAGATAGAGAGAGTGTCATACCATGCTCGAGGTGCTTGCTTAAGCCCATAAAGTGCCTTTTCGAGCTTGTAAACCATACCCTTACCATGATTGTTGATGAATCCTGGAGGTTGCTCCACATACACTTCTTCTTGGAGTTTACCATTCAGGAAGGCACTCTTTACGTCCATTTGAAATACTGTAAACTTGTTAAACGCTGCGTACGCTAGAAACATGCGGATTGCTTCAAGACGAGCAACAGGAGCGTAAGTCTCATCAAAGTCAATGCCCTCCTCTTGGCAGTATCCTTGAGCTACGAGTCTGGCCTTGTTTCTTACAACAATGCCGTCCTCATCCATCTTGTTTCTATATACCCATCTAGTTCCAATAACTCCTTGATGAGTTGGTCTTGGTACTAACATCCAAACTTTATTTCGCTCAAACTGATTGAGCTCTTCTTGCATAGCTTCAATCCAACTTGGATCACTTAACGCTTCATCCACTTTCTTAGGTTCCATTGAGATAGAAAGCTTGCGAACATAGCCTCATTAAATGTAGCGGCTCTAGTTCTAACTGGTGCTTCAATATCTCCAATGATTTGCTCAGGTGGATGGTCACGTAACCATAGTCTATCTGTTTGGAAGGGGTTTTGAGAATGAACAGACGCTTGAGAATCATTCGCTTGACCATTCTCCTGCGTTGGCGCTTCAAGTTCATGATTCCTTCTTTGCACTTGATGATCATTCTTTTCATGATCATTCGTGTTTCTTACATGATAATTTAGATTGATTTCACGAGTATTCTTAGGAGGAGACACTGAGATCTCATCATCATCGTCAGTATCTTCATCAATAGTAATTTTGGACGCTTGATGACATAGATCTTCAACTCCTACATCATTTATACTTACCTTACTCGGCTCTTGGTTAGCATCATCAAACACAACATGAATAGATTCCTCAACCTTCGATTTGATCTTATTGAGAATGCGAAAATTCTTTCCATTTTTGGCGTAGCCTAGAAAGATTTCTTCATCCGCTTTAGGATCAAAAGTCTTTAGGCTTTGGGATCCATTATTATGAATAAAACATTTAGAACCAAAGACGTGAAAGTATGAAATATTTGGCTTACGTCCCTTCCACAGTTCATATGGAGTTTTTCCATGCTGTTTGTTGATCATGCATCGATTTTGAGTGTAACAAGCAGTGTTGATCGCTTCGGCCCAAAATCTAGGAGCAAGCTTAGATTCAGCTAACATAGTCCTAGCGGCTTCCTTAAGCGTTCGGTTCCGGCGCTCAGCAACACCATTTTGTTGGGGAGTTCTGGGAGCTGAATACTCATGATGTATTCCATTTTCTGCACAAAACTTCTCAACAACCTTGTTAGTAAACTCAGTACCGTGATCGCTTCTTATTCTTGCAACCTTAAGATTTTTCAATGTTTGAAGTTGCCGAATAAGCGCTGTTAACTTGTCACATGTTTCATCTTTGGATGAAAGAAATTCCACCCAAGTAAATCTAGAGAAATCGTCTACTACCACTAAAGTATACTTTTTACCGCTTACACTGATTGTTTGAACAGGTCCAAACAAATCCATGTGAAGTAGTTCAAGTATTCTAGAAGTAGATAGATGAGGTTTTCTCTTGAAAGATGATTTAACTTGTTTACCCATTTGACAAGCGTCACAGAGGCGATCCTTATGAAATGGTCCATTTGGCAATCCCTCTACAAGATTTTGACTTATAAGCTGAGAGATTGTCTTAAAGTTGAGGTGATTCATTTTTCTATGCCATAGCCAACCCACTTTAGATTCATTTTTAGCAACAAAGCATGTTGGGTTGTTATCAAGTGTTGAACCCCAATCTACCAAATATACATTGTTATTCCTTTTTCCTTTTAGTTTAGTAGATTTAGTCTTAGCGTCGTTTATATAGCAATAGTCACTTGAGAATATGACTTCAAAGCCTTTATCGCAAATTGACTTATGCTTAATAATTGTGCTTTAGACCCTCAACAAAATAAACATCACTTATCATGATGTTCCCCCTATGCACAGTACCTATACCTTTGGTTTTACCTTTGGAGTTATCACCAAATACAACCTGAGGACCATTGGCGGCTTGATAGTTGATCAGAAGATCTTTGGAACCTGTCATGTGCCTTGACGATCCACTATCAAAATACCAAACAGATGTATTGACTTTAGCTCTAGGTACCTGCAATCAAAAGGGAAGTTCTATTTCTGTTTAGGTACCCATTGTTGCTTGGGTCCTTCAACATTAGTATCCTTGTTAGTGTTAATTAGAACTTTAGGAATCCAAATTTGCCTTGTCTTCATAGTAGGAATATTGGCTTTTTTTGGTTTCACCTTGTGCTGTGTGTAATTTTTGGATGTATAATAATATCCACGATTATAATAATAGTCATAATCATAATTATCATAGTATCGATAATATGATCTTGACTGTTTTGGATATCGACGCTGGTATTTCCTTGGCTCTGGCTTGAGTTGCACGTTTGGTGCTAGACGCTTAGCGCTTGATTCACAGTGACTAGATTTATCCTTAGCTTTTTGAGCGTTTGGATGAGTCTGTCTTTGTGGATCATTTGCTTTAGCCTTACCCTTGTCTGAGTTAGTTTTGACTTTCTCATTTGGCCTCTTACCATTGTCCCTTGGTTCATTTTGAGTTTGACCTTGTGAACCTTTCTTAACAAAGAAAACACCCTTTCCTTTGTTGTTTGCCGTAACATTAGGTTTGTTTGGTTGTTTACCGAATTCATTGCATCCTAAACCGGTCTTTTCTCCAAACAACCTTGTTATTTCAGTCACATTGTCGAGCTTTCTGGATGCTTTGGACAACGATGAGATGAGCTGTTCTGACTTGGCAAGTCTAGCCATCAGATCAGCTTCTCTCTTGACTATTATATCAATATCACCTCTCAATTGAATAACTTCACTCTCAAGCGATTGGTTTTTCTCAATGCACTGTTGCTGAATTTGCAACTCTGCTCTGAGCGTTACTTTATCGTTTGTGAGTGATGAAATAATAGCGAGATCATTTTGATATATTTTGGCAGCTTCTTGACATTCATTGTAATATTCTTTGACTTTGTCAAGTAATTCATCATAAGAAAGAGGAATTGATAGTTCATTGATTACCTCAGGGGACGCTTCATCATCTCTGGCCATGAGACATATGAGCGCTGAGTCATCTATCGGCTCATCATCATCACTACTTTCGTCTGATGATTCTAAATCTTCAGGTGCTGATGCTGGTTCTGATTCCGCAAGCAAACCTTGTTGTCGAAGGTTGCTCCTGAATTGGTTTCTATCCAAGTAATCCTGCCTTGAGGGCTTGGATACATTTGGATAGGGACAATTTACCTGGTAGTGCCCCGTCTTCCTGCAATTATAACAAAGATTGGTTTTCATTTTTTGTTCACTTGTTAGCCTTGCAGTGTGTGGTTTAGAAACCACTGGAGCTGGAAGATTTTGAGTAGACGCTTGATATTGAGTAGGCGCTTGAGGTAAAGGAACAGAATATTGAGGCGCTTGAAACTGTTGTTGTATGGGAGAAGGCGCTTGATATGAACTTTGTCCTTGATTATTAGGACCTTTTCCTTTCTTTTCATATCTCAAGAACTTCCTGAATCTATTCAGCAAAGCCAACTCTTCTTCCTCATTAATGTCCGAATTCTTTCCTTTGTTACCCGATTTGCCTTTGATTGATGCAATGAGCGCTCCAGATTCAATCACTGGATTACTCACAATGTCACTAGCAGAGTTCAACTCGAACTCAAAAGCTTTTATCTCTGAAAAGGCGTCTTCTGGAGTTAAGAGATCCAGCATGTTTGATTCTCTCATAGCTGTTGTCTTCATCAAGAATTTACTTGGTAGACTTCTAAAGATCTTAACCACCATTTCTCGATTCTGTAAGTCCATTCCCAATGACGTAAGTTCTGTAACAAGAGCTGTGAATCTTATATCCAATTGCTCTAGTGTTTCATTGGGTAGCATCTTAAATCCGTTAAACTTTTCCTTAGCAATGGAAAGTTTGTTTTCTTTGATTTGAGCTGAACCACCACAGATTGTAGCCAGCTTATCCCATATTTCTTTAGTCGTTTTGCAAGATTTGATTTTATTGAATAAGTTATCATTATCACCAATAGCCGTATACAGAGCGTTGCGACCAACATTGTCCAAGTTAGCTCTTCGACGCTCATCTGGAGACCATTCTTGTTTTGGTTTTTCAACGTAACCATCAGGGGTTTCTTCTGTGGCTCCAGGCGCTCTTGTGATAACTTTGTATATTTTGATTGGCCCATCTGAAATAATATCGCACATGTCATCATCGCATGAACATAAATACGTAAATGCTTTGACTTTCCATGTGTCAAAATTTGATTCTGTCAATTTGGGAACTTTAGCAAATGCCATATCTAAGCTTTTAAAAAAGCAACTAGATTTTGAAAGAAAAAGATCTAAACAAGCAGTTATGCTTGGAAATTTTAAAATTTCAAAATTAACCGCTCTGATACCACTTGTTGGTCCCAAGTGGCATACGAAAGGGTCTAGAAGGGGGGGGGTTGAATAGACCCTTTAAGTCTTTTTCGACTTAAAATTGATTTCGTATTAAACGTATTTGGACGCTTGAAATGATAGGCGCTTGAAGAGTGTGACGCTTCACCTTAGCGTTCACACAAGATATTTGAGACTTTGTGAAGCGTCTAATGAAGACTGTTTTATAAAGTTAACTTAGACTTCAGGAATTGAATACTTTGACCTTGTAGGTTAAGCGTTCAGTTCTTTTAATCAGGGTTAGCACAGCGGAATGATTTTGGAGTCTTCTCTTTGAAAGTTTTAGCGTCACAAGATGTTTTTTAGGTGCTTAGCTTTTGATTGTGTTTTACTTATGCAGTGATATGATAGATGAATGAAATGACTGAAAAGTAATAACACAATATTTGTAAGGTTCGTTGGGTGGTGTAATCCCAACTACGTCCTTCTTCTCCTTTGCACTTGGAGGCAATCCACTAAGATGATTCTCAAAGAATCACACAGAATCTTCTACAAATTAGGGAGAGATGGATGTCGATGACTTGAGCTCCTTGATCACACAGATTTCTGCTTCAAATCACTTCAACCCTCTTGCTTCTTTCACCCAGAAATGATGCAAGTATCCAACTTCGACTTCACACAGATCGCGAGGCTTGGATGGGATTTTCTAAAAGGTTTGTTTGATTTTGATGAAGTTCAAACAACTTGGTAATATCTCAGTAGGAATCTGGTTTCTGCAAAAAGAATGTTTGAGATATTTGTTGACTGTCTCAGGAATATAAGAAAAGCAATTTGGATGTTTCTTGAAGTTTCGGGCTTTTCTGAGAATTTAAGGAATGAGATTTTAATGCAACAGCAATTTGGCTTTGATAAAATTGTTGCATCCCATTTTGTTTGTTGTTGAAGTCCTATTTATAGGTATTCTTGGAGAAAGTGTCCGTTTGACACATGCACTGGCGCGTGTCTCTCACTTTCGCGAGTGAACAGCTTTTGTCCTTTTTCCTGAAAATCTGCTGCACGAAAGTTGGTGCTGCAATCTGAGATAGTTGACAGTCCAATAGGGTGGCTTCTCCGTACGTCTGACATTTCTTATCATATTAAATGCTCTTATCAACATTTAATGCATTTGAAATTAATACCCGTTGGTATTTAATGCTTTGAGAATATTTGCATTAAACTCCTTCTGGACTTAGAAGTAAATTCAGGTGAGATCACTTCTGTCCCATAAGGTAACGCTTGATATAGCTGGCCAAAGTGGACGCTTGGAGACTGTATCTATCTTCTGAGATCAGGCGCTTGAGTCTTCGAACTTTACCACTGATAAACTCACTCACAAATCATCAGACGCTCAGCCTAAGACTATTTTGCCTAATACTCTAAAGTAAGATAACAAAGCCTAATAAATCTATTACAAGTCTAACGCTTCAAAGCCTATACAAGTTTTCTACAAAAAAATAAACTTACAACTTTTTGGGGTCTAACAAAAACTTAATTGTCATCATCAAAACTTCTAACATGAAATTCCTAACAAACAGGCCGTATTTTATCTAAGTAGATTATTGAATGATGCTGAGGGAAGATACACTTCAATTGAAAAATGGTGTCTTAGTCTTTATTTTGCATCAGTTAAATTGAGACACTATTTTGCTACATATTTTATCGAAGTGGTGTCCCCAACCGATGTTATAAAATTTATGATTAATCAACCCCTAGTGAAAGGTCGGTTAAGTAAATGGAGCCTCTGTTTGCTTCAGTTTAACTTAGTCTATGTGCCTCAAAAAGCTGTGAAAGGACAGGCGTTGGCTGATCATCCTCCGATGAGAGAAAACAAGTTAGAAAGATTCGAAATCGAATTTATAAATACATTTCCTTGGATCTTATACTTCGATGGGTCGAGCACTCAAGACAGTGCCGGAATAGGAATATATGTTATATCTCCATCAAAATTAATTACCAAAATGTGTGCAAAGATCTAGGGGTATTGTACAAATAATAGAGCAGAATACGAAGCTCTTATCTTGGGTTTAGAGGTATTACTTGATATGGTTGCTAAGGACATCGAAGTAAAGGGAGACTCCTAATTAATTATAAATCAGGTGAAAGGGACGTTCAAATGTGTAAGCCCATTATCAATAGCCTCATACGCTCGAGTGCATGAATTAATTAAACTTTTCGAATCGGTAAAAATCACTTATGTGCCAAGGGAAAAGAACCAAATATCCAATGATTTAGCTGAGTTAGCATCAAGATATAAAATTGATCCTGATATGCTCGAATCGATTATTCAACTCGAACCTAGGATTTTGTTGCCTTTCGAACAAAAGGCATTGCAGATAAACAAAATTGATATTTGGAAAGAAAAAGAGGATTGGCGCCTCGAAATCATTGATCATCTGAGAAATCCAGCTAAGGGAGAATTTTCGAATAGACTAAAATTAATAGCTCATCATTATTTTTATGAAGGACAAGAGCTATATAGAAAAGACTCTCAAGGAGTTTTATTAAAATGTCTAGATTTAAAAGATGCCTTGGTTATAATGGTAGAGACGCATGAAGAAATATGTGGGGCACATCAGGCTAGCCATAAAATGAGATGGATAATACACAGATACAGATTTTATTGGCCTACAGTTCAACGAGATTGCATACGTTATGCTAAAGGCTGTAAACAGTGTCAGAAATTTGGCAAAATATTGAGGCAGCCCACAATCGAACTAAATTCTATTGTAAAGCCATGGCCATTTCGAGGATGGGTTATGGATATAATTGGTGAAATCAAACCAGCTTCTTCCAAAAGGCATAGCTATATTTTGGTAGCAACATATTATTTTACAAAATGGGTTGAAGCCAAAGCCTTCGAGAGCATCAATTCAAAACAAGTGGCTGAATTCATTAAGGAAAATATTATTGCCAGATTTGGGATCCCTGAGTCTATAACATTCGATCAAGCCAAAGTTTTTAACAGTACAGAGATGCTCAAATTCTTGAATCAATTTGGGATAAAATTATTAAATTCCGTACCATATTATGCCCAGGCAAACGGGCAGGCCGAGTCTTCAAATAAATTGATTAAAAGCTGTATTTCAAAGATGATAAGCAATGACCCTAAGAATTGGCACAAACAGCTAATTGATACGCTGTGGGCCCTAAGAACAATAAAAAAGGATAGCTTAGGTATATCCCCTTTTCAGTTGGTGTACAACCATGAAGTTTTCATTCCGATGGAAATCAATATTAAATCAAGAAGAATTCTAGAACAAGCCCGACTTACAGAAAGTATGAACGTCGAAAAATAGCTTTGCGGCAAATTGAACTTCAAAAGAAGAAGGTTGAGAAAAGCTATAATAAAAAAGTAAAGATGAGGTCTTTCAAAAGTGGAGACCTAGTCTGGAAAATGATCTTGCCAGAAGGTTCGAAAGACCATTTTTATGGAAAATGGTCGCCTAAGTGGGAAGGGTAGTTTCGGATTTCAAATAAGTTATCAGGAAATTCGTTTAAACTACGATATTTTGATGGAGTCGAATATGGTAGAGCATTGAATGCAAAATATTTAAAGAAATATACACCAAATATATGGAAAGAAAATGAATCAACAATATTCAAAAGATTGCCCCAAAACCGGAAAAAACTTTTTACATCAAAACTAATGTTGTAAAACAAAAATACATCTCTAGAAGATATCCTAGAACTGCATAAAATGTAAAGAGTTAACTAATACTTCAAGGGCCGAATCAAAAGCTTCCCTTTCGAGCAAGGCTGGCCTGACCACTTCTTCGAGCTCATGGGTTAACTGAGCAATCTGGTCTTTAAGGGCTATGATATCTCCTTCGACTTAATCAACCAAATTGGTAAGTCGATCCCTTTCTGCTTGAAGGTTAGCAATTTGAGCATCTAGAGCAGCAATTTGAGCCAAGTAATCTGCTCGAGTACTCTCCAAGACTGGAGCCCGATCTTGAAGCTGGATTATCTACTGAAAATGCTTGAAGGGCATCTCCCTTTTTAAGGGACTAATTCCCTGGTCAATAAAATCACGGAGGTTGGCGAGGTAGGCTTCGAACACCTGATAGGCTGTCGAAACATAGGCAGCCATGGCTCAGCTATGGCTCAGCCACTCTCGAATGCACCTCGTCATGAAGGTGTTAGGATTATGCCCTCAGATGCCATAGAGGATAGAATGTATAGGGCATATCTTGTATTGAACTTAAACTCTTCTCAAATAAAAGGCATTATTGAGTTTTCACTTAATTCTTGTCTGCATCTATAAGTTGTGTAAAACATTTTGTCCAAGTTTTCAGTGTGATCCCTCTACTTCCTATGGGATAGGAAGATTGACACTAGAGAGATCGATCTTAATTACTAAAATAAGTTCGCAAGTTATATGAAGTCTTTAATGGACAAATAAAGACTTCGAATACTTGTACAATCTTAGCTCCGACATGGGAGTGCCTGTCTGGTATCATGGGATGATAGGAGATTAAGATTGTAGACACATCAGTGGAACTGATATGTTCGAACATGACTCGCATCGGTTCTATCACATGGGTTTTCAGTCTGTGACTGTCAATGACGGAACTGATTATGCGTAATAGGTATATGTGAACCTTTGACCTGAAGTATCAGGCTGAAGATGCACTTGCGACGTTAAGTCTTTCACTAGAGTAGTTAGACCCAATTCACCCTTTGGTGGGGTCAACCTCGAAATACGGACTTGATGGGAAAGTGGTAATCGTAGCAAATATCTAATATGGGATTTGTTCTCTCATAAGTGAATGAGTATGTACCCTATGTAATTATAGATAAATAGAGATCAAAGTCTTTCGCCAAAACAAACGAGACGATTGTGCTTGGCACTAAATCGATCTCAATGATCTCGTATTTATTATGATTTATACATATGGTCAATTCCAGTGAGTTTGACATAGCCATGACTCTCACTTGACCAGGGAACGTGAACAAAGGGTTTATACATATACGGTATTTACGATTGAAAGGTTTCGGAATGATCCTATCATTCGTTTTCGTTTGGGTTACGAAGTGGGCCATGTTACTGGATAGGTGTTACCCACTTTCTTTGGTTTTCTCACATTGCCAAACGAAACGAATCTAAAGAGGCGCGCTAAAGGATTGACAAAGAAAAATGAAGAAAAAGGAATTTCTATTATTTCTTCTGGGAGTTTTAATTTATTGGATAAATTAAATAATTAATTATTCATTAGATGAAATAATTAATTATAATGATAAGATTAATTATTAATTAATTTCCTTGTGAAATATATTAATGAATTAATTTATCTAATTAATTTGGTTATTTAATTAATTAATTTATTTATTGGATATAAAAAATTATTAATTGAAATAAAAAATTAATTAAACAAAACAAATCTCGGGGCTAAATAAGGAGTGCAATTGGACGCCTACTACGCCTCAATGTGGCGTTTTTGAGAGGCCACATATTAGGGCTCTTTTGTTTTGACTTGTTCAATAAGTCATGAGGTATATAAGGACTCTTTGACTTAGAACAAGTAAGAAGAGGAGAATACACAACTCTCATAACTCTCAAAGGAAAGAAAAATATTCCTCCCCTCCTCTATACTAGCCAGTCGACCATAGAGAAAGAAGAAAGGGGATTTTTCGTTTGTTGATCCGTGATTAACGATTTAGAGACGATGTATTTTCGTTGTTCGGATCAAGTTCAAGTGTGAAGAATCAAACCAAAGGATTGAAGATTTGGAAGCTTCAATATTTCGAGTTTGGAGAAGAAGAAGTTTTTCTCCATCATCATATTCATATTAACGAGTAAGTTTTATTCGTTATACGCTTTTAGATTCAATTATGCGAATTAAAGTACCAATTGGGTTTTCGTTTTTAATTTTTGAAATTCCTTCCGCTGCGTTTATGCTTTTTCGAATGAAACCCAACAGAAGGAAACGAAGCCTCCTCAGCAAAGTAGGATCATTAGGGTAACGCATAATGTCATTGAATGCTTCTATTAAATCAATCCTGGAAAATACAGGAGATGCAGCATCTCCTAAAAGAAATAAAATAATAGCATAAGTAAAGAGTCAAAATTTATGCACAAAATTACAAGGAAAAAATGAAATGCTTACCTTCGAATGGGGTAAGAGTTGCAGGAACCACCAAACTCGAAGGAGATGGATCTAAAGCTGGCTCAACCGGAAAATCCAAAGTCTGATCATGCTCGATTTCTTCAATCTAGGCTGATGGAGCAGTGATTCGAGAAGGGCTAGGTGGAATCTGAAAATGAACACCACCTAATGGGTTCACTTCAAGGCCACTCAGGCTGGAAGGATCCACAAAAATCGTAGATGTCCCTATTAGCAAACAAAAAGATAGCCATATCGAAGACGGCAAGTTAGGGATGGCCAAATTCTCCAGGGCTAGTAACCCTGCAAAAATTTTATAATGTTGCTATAAAAGAACCTTGAAAAGTTCGAATTGAAATAAGTATACGAATGACATAAATAAATTACCTGAGAGTGAAACCACTGGAAGGTTAGTAGCAACAATTGCCAGGGAATGATCATCTTCCTCTCGAATAGAGTCCACTGGGACTGGGGGAATGGGTGCGACATCAGTCGAAGTAGCTACAATGATTTTGGAAGGATACACATATTATAAAATGATAAAAATGATGAAATGATAATAACTACACTCGAAAGAATAATTAAAAGGAAAGTTAACGAGAAGGAAAGGTAATTACCAGAAGCTCCAAATGATCCCTGCAAACTTGGAAGTTTACTCTTCTTTTGAATAAGAGGCTAGGGATCCTCATCGGTCTCTTCATCTTCAACAGGCACTTGAGGGGCTTCCACTGTGCTCTCTTCAACTGCGGTTTGGAGGCTTGGGGTAGAAGGCTCTCGAATGGTAAGGGCCGCTCATTTCCGAGTAATAGGGGCCGAAACATTAGAAGGTTCGGCTCTTGACCTTGTCACCACAGAGGAACTTGTAGAAGATCTAACTCTAGTAGAAGGCTCAGTTCTAGCAGTGGCCTCCGATTCTAGAAGGGCTAGGAATAACCCCTCATGTTCTTGAATAAAAGGATCATCTCTTTCAAATCTCCAGCCAGATGTTAGCACATATGGGATGAGATAAGCATCATCCTACCAAAACAGATGAATAAAATTAATAGACAAGGTAGCGAAGGAATTAAAGAAATAAAAGAAAAGGTGTTTATCTGAATACCTCGGCAGAAAGTAGCCTCGAGAGCTCGGCTACACTTGCAAAACCTGCAAAAGCTCTTGTAGCATCGGTGACCAACTTCCAAATGATGCGTCTTGAATAATTTTGCTGCAAAACGCGATTCCAGAAGTCCGCGAAACATTGTTCCATTCAAAGGACCCTACAAAAAGTTGGGACAGGGATAGGGAGAACTTGATAAGAAGGCATCCCTCGAATGATCGTCTCTGCTCGATCCCTTTTTGTTTTCGGGATAGAATACTGCCTCTTCAAACACGGGCGATTCATAGTTCCCATAAATGGTAAAGCAAAACTTTGATTTATGCCAAATTGCCTTGAACATAGCTACAAGAAAAACGTGAGCATATATGATCAAATAAAGAAAAACATACACTCGAAAGATGTTATGTATTTGAGAAATATTATATGTTCGAAGAAAAGGTTATGTAAATTACCTGAGGATTATAAACCTCAACGCCAGATATGTTGTCCGTGAACAAAAGATCTCAAGAAATAGAACGGAACGCTAGTAAGGTTGATCTTCATCAGAACGTCGTAAAGAATCAACTGCTTTTAACCAATTTGGTAGAGCAGTGTGGGACCAATGGGTAGGCTCCTGATCATACCTTGTCTCGAAGAAGGGACACCATGTTGAGACATAGAGTGGGTTATACACAGTACTCAAAGCCAAAATGTATGATGCCTTTTCGAGAGGGATTAGCAGATTTATAGCAGCTTCTCCATAGCAAACCCAACTCGAGATGGGTTTGAAAACATTTGAAGTTCGAGACACTTCTTCAAAGGACGTGAGAGTCCTGATGTTTAATAATTCAGGGTAATATAGAAAAACCCAACAAGACAACAGCCACAATGGACCTGATAATCTTTTAACATTTAAGGGGTCCCAGTGGAGGTGAAACATCATTCGATAAAACTGAGCTAACACAAGAGGGTAGGATTGCAGCAATATTGGCAGAAAAAGGAAGAAAGGTTTTGTTCACGGCACAACCAGAATGCATGAACAACCGGGAAAAAACAAAATTGAGGAACAATACCTCCTTGAAAGCTGAAATAGAATCCTCATTCCGGACAAAATGATTGACCAGTGTGGAATAAGCAATGTTGGCACCGCCACTCTTGCCGTGGTGTTTCAACCATTCTACTGAAGATGCCAGAAGTGCACGAGCCTCATTTGTTGCTTCACCAGAAGGAAGAACAGTGCCATAAGGAGATAGCCCAGTAATTAGAGCCACATCTTCGAAAGTTATTGTCTGAAGTCCTCGAGGCAAAACAAAACAATTGTATGAAGAATGCCACGAGAATGCCAAGGCGTCGGTCATCACTTGCTCGAAAGAAAGTGTCTGGTAGCAGGCTATTCGAACAAGCCCCATGATTCGATTAGCCTTCCATTTAGAATGAAATTGTTGAAGACGATCGAACCATGGGAAAACATCAGCATTGCCTATCCAACCATTTATGGGTTGGCTCATGTTGGTCCAAGCAAATTTGTTGACCACCATATTCATACAAAGAGGGGAATTATCAACCTCCAAATCAGGCCAAGTCCCAAAAAGATTAGGAGTATCAGAGGCGGCGCCTTCGAACTCCGTCGATTCGAATCGAGGGCCAAGAGCCAGATGATTAAGCAATTGACCTAGACTATCAAAAGCCCATCGAGGAACTACATGTTTTACTTTGAGGGACGCGACCTTGACATCACTATAATGGGCTTGGGAAGCACTAATTATGTCGTACAACTCTTCGGCTTCATCGCAATCCAAGATGGCCGCTCGAGGAACTAAAAATGCAAGGTCATGGGCGGCGGTACGCTGAGGGACGGCCATTGATTAAAGCTTCGCGAGGAGAGGCAAGGCAACGCTCGAGTAAACTATTGATAGTTGGAAAAAGAACAGAGCGTTCTGTGACTTTGGTCTATTTGAGGAAGACGGGGAGAGAGAGGATGTTTAGGAATTGTGAACCCGAGAACCAATTGTCGGAATATTTATAAGGGATTTCATACCCGATCACGAAGAGACACACTTATTGCTGAGAAGGTAGTAAGACGAAAGTATAAGTCCCAGTTGAAGTTTAAAAGGGCGCGTTTTTTCATAACCGCCAAAAGATATGAAAGGTCTTTTTATAAAAAGACATACTTTTTAAAATACCAGCGAACTCGAAGCGTTCGCATTTATTAGAGAACAGATGTGTCTTTTAATACACATGAACTCGAAACGTTCATTTATAGTAGGGGGCATTTGTTTATACTTAAAAATTAAATGGGCTTTTCGAATTAAAAAGCCCGAGAGGCCCAGTATTATCAAGCACAAAATAATAGATTTAAAAATAAAAGAAGTGAACCCATTAAAACTTAGGCTTTATGAAATATGGATTCGGGCCCAATGAAGTCAATTGGAAGATCTGACAACAAGCCTAAAGAATGAGAAGTCTGTTCAAGAGGGAGACGCGCCAAAAATAAAAGATTTTGAAAGGGCAGTTGTGAGCAGTTCCCAAAGACGAGGAATGTGGGTTCATGGAGCAGAAATATATACAAGCCAAGGAGAGAAGAGAAAGAGGGATCACAATCACAACTCTACGTTTTATTTTCTTAGAACTAGCTCTAGCCTTAAGAGTAGTTTGTAGCGTAATTTAGGAGTAGTTTAGCGTAGCAAGGAGTTGGCAGATTTTCTCTTCAGAAAGTTTGTATTGGTAAACATCTGATCGAAAGATTCTCATGGAGGTGTAAAATTATCTTTTTTCAGATTTAAGTATTTGATAGATAGTTTTTACCTTGACTTGAATTTTTCCTTCATTTTATTATTATTGCATTCGAAGACAATAGTTAGCATTTAATTTAAAACTTGAACCACCAAATAGCATATCTAACGCAGGGATTGAAAGATAATCTCAAGTTATAGATTATCACAGGGTCGGAGCGAATAATCGGATCCACCTCATTCGTATTTATTTTATCACGAAACAGTGATAGATCTGGACGAGCGGCAAGGGTTGTGATGTAATCACGAAATTCTCTCTCTGAAAGTATCTCAGTTAATCGACCTACATGTTATGAATGGAGAACTAATTTGGGAATTTGAGCTAAGAAATGAATTAAAACTAATTTTCTAAAGAGTAGTATTGTCAAAACGTGTTTTGTACAGTGATGGTGATTACTATTTATAGTAATCTCAATTTGGTAACTCTAATCCCACATAACTACTAACTTTCCCCAACTAATTGTGTAACTAACTCCTAACAACTCTACTATTAACTACCAATGCCAGTTGTCCTTTTCCCTTTAAGCTATTTCTGAAAGTGTTACACGCTTTTATAAATGATAATTCTAACAATACTCCCAACCTCTTTTAAGTCTTATCCCAAGACTTAAGCTGTGGAAACGCAACTGTAATAGCATCCCAATCCGCCCATGATGCTTCTTCATCCGGTAAGTGAGACCATTGTATGAGCAACTGGGGAACAGCGTAATTGTTGCGTTTAACCATCCTTCGAGCTAAAATGGCAGTAGGTTGCAAAATAAAATGACCCTCTTCGTCCATTGCTGGAATTGTAGTGCTAAGTTTATCAATCATTCCCACACTTCGTTTCAACAAGGATACATGAAAAATGGGATGAACGCGAGAAGATGAAGGAAGATGTCACTTGTTGGCTGCCTCACCCACACAATCCAATACCCGAAAGGGACCTGCATATTTCGGACTGAACTTCCACACTTTACTTTTATGAAGTGTTAGCTGCCTATAAGGCTTTAGCTTAAGATACACCCAATCTCCAATCTTAAACTTCCTCTCTTTTCTATGTTTGTTGGCATAATGTTGCATTCGTTCTCGAGCTTTCTGTAAATGATCCTTGAGATGAGAAGTGATCATTTGTCTCTCTTGTAAACCATTCTCCACTCCAATGACAGTTGCTAAAATAAAAGGTCCTAAGCTCAGATGTGAAGGTTTATACCCATAAAG
Organism: Buddleja alternifolia; assembly: GCA_019426215.1. Lineage (NCBI taxonomy): Eukaryota > Viridiplantae > Streptophyta > Magnoliopsida > Lamiales > Scrophulariaceae > Buddleja > Buddleja alternifolia. Next base: position 17,457,752 of record CM033408.1, on the reverse strand, counting down.
GGCCTCAAAAGGGGACATATCAATTGATGAATGGTAAGTTGTATTATACCACCATTCAGCCATAGGTAGCCAATAAGCCCATCGTCTAGGACACCCTCCACACATACACCTTAAGTATGTTTCTAGACATTGATTAACCCGTTCCGATTGCCCATCCGTTTGAGGGTGGTATGTTGTACTAAGTTGTTGTTTAATCCCCAAAGCTGTGAATAATTCCGTCCAGAACTTACTTACAAAAATCTTGTCCCGGTCAGTGGTTATAGTGGTAGGCAGTTCATACAATCTGTATATAGAAACCAAGAAGACTTGAGCCAAACTAGAAGCATTGTATGGATGAGATAAAACCATGAAGTGAGCATATTTTGTGTGTCGATCAACTACCACCCAAATTGTATTTTTTGTGTTGGATAAGGGTAACTATTCAATAAAATCCATAGTGATATGGCTCCATGCACTTTCTGAAATAGGTAAAGGTTGCAATAAACCTAGGGTTTTTGATGTTTCATGTTTGCATTGTTGACAAATTTGGCATTGGCTCACCATCTCCTTGACCAGCTGCCGCATTCCTGGCCATAAGAACACCCCTTGCGACCTTTGGTAAGTTCCCAATATTCCACTATGTTCCACCCAAACTTGAATTATGAAAGTTTTCCACCACCGTATTTCTCAGATTTGTAGAAGAACCAACATAAATCCTATCTTTATACCGTATTACTCCAGTTGTGTATGAAAACAACGACACATCATATGATTGTAAAGCAGCTTGTGCGATGATTTCTTGTGCAAACAAGTCAGATACATAGCTCTCCTATAGCTCATTTATCCAAGCAGGTTGTATGGTGGATATTGTCAAACATTCTGCTTCAAACACGGCATCAGTTGCCTTATTAGAACTCCCCTTCTTATATTCAATTTTGTAATCATAGCCTAGAAGCTTAGTCATATACTTCTATTGCATCGGAGTTGACATTCTTTGATCCATTAAATGTTTCAAGCTGCACTGATCAATCCTAATAATAAAAGTACCTTGCAATAGGTAGGGTCTTCATTTAGTAACAACCAAGATTATTGCAAGAAATTCCTTTTCATAGACAGAGAGGCCTAAGCTCTTAGGGCCGAGAGCTTTGCTTAAATAGGCAATGGGGTGTTTTTCTTGGATTAATACAGCACCTAATCCATGGTAACAAGCATCCGTCTCAATAATGAAGGGTTTATAAAAATCAGGTAATCGGAGCATTGGAGCAGAAGACATGGCTAATTTCACCTTGTTAAATGCATTTTCAGCTTCTTCATTCCAACAAAACATTCCCTTCCTCGTCAAATCAGTTAATGGCTTAGAAATTAGCCCATAATGCCTAATGAACTTCCTATAATACCCCGTCAACCCTAGAAAACCCCTAAGAGCCTTCACATTCTTAGGTAATGGTCACTGCATCATACATTTAATCTTCTCCTTATCAGCCTCTACACCATTGGCACTTATCACATGGGCCAAATATTCAATTGTACACTTCCCAAAAGCACATTTGCTCTCTTTAGCAAAGAGCTGATTATTACTTAGTTTCTCCAACACCAATCTCAAGTGATTTTTGTGTCCCTCAAAATCAGTGCTATAGATGAGTATGTCATCGAAAAATACAAGCACAAAGTCTCTCAAATAGTCTCGAAACACCTCATTCATTAATGACTGAAAGGTGGCTGGAGCGTTAGTTAGCCCAAAAGGCATCACAGTAAATTCATAATGCCCTGATACTGTACAAAAGGCTGTTTTGGGGATATCTTCAGCTGACACCCTTATCTGGTGATAACCAGCCCATAGATCTATCTTAGAAAAGATCTTAGCCCTCCCTAATTCATCTAATAAATCATCTATTAATGGGATTGGAAATCTATCTTTGACTGTGATAGAATTTAGCTTCCTGAAATCCACATAAAACCTCCAGGACCCATCTTTTTTCTTAACAAGTAGTACGGGTGAAACATAGGGGCTAGTACTCACTTGTATGATCCCACTTTGTAGCATCTCAGATACCAATTTCTCTATTTCCACCCTCTGAACATAAGGATACCTATAAGGTGATTGTTCAATGGCCATTGCTCCTTCTTTCAATGGTATCTTATGATCATGTCCCCGATTTGGTGGTAACCCTTTAGGTTCTGCAAAAATATGAGAGTATTTGTTCAAAATAGGTTGCAATTCAATATTATACTCTTGCTCTTGTTGTTCTTGATTGACAGAAATCAAACATAGGCATCCAAACAGTGAGTTTTTCCCTTTTTTCACCAATTTCTTAAACTGTTTTCCCGACATTAATTTGAGAGAAGCTTCAGCTTGTACTCCTTGCAGTGTCACCTTCTTACCTGCCCTTTCAAACATAATTTTTTGATTATCAAAATCAAAAGTGATAGGTCCCAATTTTCTTAACAAATCCGCTCCAATAACCATGTCGCAGCCCCCCAATCTCAGTATTCTAACACTGGCTTAGAAATTCTGATCCCCCATCCTCCATTTGAACTCGGGACATCTAGCATTGCACTCGATCCTTCCCCCATCAACTACAGTAACTATTAAAGGGTTTGTATACTTCAGTTCACAATGGAGTTTCTTGGCAGTGCTTGGATCCAAGAAACTATGGGTACTTCCCGTATCTACTAAAATAGACAATGAATTATTGCTAACTTTCCCAAGTAGTTTGATTGTGTCATGTGTCACATTTCCAGCCAAGGCATGCACAGATATGTGCAAGTCAACATTCTCACAGTTTGGATCTTCATTTTCAATATCCAATTCCTCTTCTTCTATCTCTTCCCCAATTATCACAAAAAGTCGTTTACATTTATGTCCAATATGATAAGGCTCATCGCAATTGAAACATAAACCTTTCCTTCTTCTAGTACCCATCTCTTCTCCCATAAGCCTCTTAATAGGGGGTATTTCTCATTCTGCACATTCATAGGTTTTCTGGCACTTGTGTTTTGGCTTTCTGGTTTCCATACTTTCCCTTGGTTAGATGGTGTATATACTGATTTGTAAGGATTCCTATTACTCCTTCCCATAGCTTCCAATGCCCCTTCTTGCTTCCTTGCCAAATAGATTGCATGTATTAGTGTACTAGGGCTCAACATTTCCACCATTTGCCTAATTTCAAATTTGAGTCCACTCACAAAACTTTTGATGAAATATTCCTCGGTCAAGAATCGATTCATACTTAACATAAATGCCTTGAGCTCCTCAAATTTCTCCACATACTCCCCAACTGTTCCCACCTGAGTTAGTTTGTTAAATTGACCTATGAGGTTTTCAGAACCCTTGGTGGCAAACCTATCGATCACCAATTCGAAAAAACGAATCCATCCAATGCTTTCCCTTCCTTCAATATAATCTAAGTACCAGTGGTCAGCTGCATCTTTCATGTGCATAGCAGCTGTCACTATCTTTTCATAATCATTCATTGAATGTACAAGAAAATTGTTAGGAATTTCATGTTACATATTTTGATGATGACAAGATAGGATTTCATGTTAGACCCCAAAAGAATGTAAGTTTATGTTTTCATAGAAATATTGTATAAGCGTTTGAAAGTTTACTTATTTGGTTAGGCTTGTAATTTTTGTCTTTATAGATTTTAGATTATGTGCTACCAAATCATTAATAGATTATCTATTAAGTGATGAAGTTGAATATCCCTGAATCAAAAGAATTTTGTTCCAGGTCCAGCGCTTACTATTAACGTTACTATCAAGCGCTAGGTCCACGCTTACAATCACGCGTTATTCAAGCGCTAAGCGTCCAGCGCTACTATTCACGACTATTCAAGTCAAGCGCCTGGAATAGATATTCAGTACTATTCAAGTGAACAGTCCCCAAGCGCCTTACATGTGATACTATTCACCGTCACTATTCAACATACTATTCAAGTGTGAAATTATTCATCCGCCCAAAGTATTACCACTTTTTAACGCTCAAGTCCAGCGCTAACTATTTAAGAATACTAGACTATTCAGGTTAGGCTTAAACCTTCAAATGAGAGTGCGCTAATAATAGTATTACTATTCAGGAGTTACATTCAAGCTCCCCCACTGGTTCTCTTCATGTGAACTTTTGGCGTCTTGTGAAGTGTTACTCCCATTATTTCCAACGGAAATAAAGACATGACATAATTTAAAATATGAGCCTCTAATTTCCAAGACTTCATCAAAAAGCAAGAAAATCACTATTTAATATAGCCAAATGTCATTTAGAGACAAGGAATGTTTAGGGAACTTCTTTGTGTCCACGCTCAAGAAACACTTTGCCCTCTCAGCAAAAACAAGTGTGGTGACCTTGAAAAGAGACCGAGATCACACACTTACCTGAAAAAGGTCCAAACTTTCATTATTTGAGAGAAAAGCTTAGAAACTGCCGAAATCCTTCAAGTTCAAATACATTCCAAAGCGACCCATATCTCAAATCTCTTTTTAAGCAAACTTGAGATATCATGTTTGAACTTTCCAAAAACAAACAAACCCGAAATTCTGTGAGAAAGCTGTTCTTACAAGATTAAAAGAAGCTTAATTTCTCTATTGGAGCACTGTGTGACTAAGGAGTTCGTGACTCTTCTGAGTGAAAGAAGCATTTTTTAGTGGAGCTGAAATGTGTGAAGTTCCGAGATCTCCCCCCTCTATCTTGGTCTCTGTGTGATGATAATCATCATAGTATTGATTTCATCACCCAGTCATTGGATCCTCTTTAGATTCATTGTTTTACTTTTACTATTCATATTGCACATTCTGATAAAGTTTTAAAACTACTACTTTCGATTAACAAACTGAATGCTCTATAAAATACTTCCGAGATTTAGTGACCACCCTATTGTTATGAGTCTATGTTTCTCAAGACATCCAGAACTAGCGTTCATTCAAAGTGATACGAATTTTTAGAATCGAAAAAGACTTGATTCAAACCCCCCCCCCTTCTAGCCCTAACCACTTGGGAAATGAATTAATCCACCCCCTCAGATTATCTAATTTGGGAATTCTAGGTACTCTCACATTCATATTAGAGTTGGGATCAGTAGTTCTTACATGTGATGGTGTGAAATTGCCCCCACTTTCTCCCCTTGGTATGTTAGGGTTAGGCTGAGAGTGAATAGGCAACTCCCCCACTGGTTCTCTTCCCTTTGTTCTGACATACAATTTCTTCATCATCAGTGCTTCTTATCAATTTGCATCCTTTTTATCTCTTTCATCTTTGTGTTGCGATGCAAACTCACTATTATATAGTGACTCTTCCATCTTGAAGTTTCCCCCCTGGTTAATTTGGTAAAGTTTTCTTGCCTACTGGCTCTGAGGCCAATTGTTATGAATGGAGAACTAATTTAGGAATTTGAGCCACTAAAGTTATTGTCACTGCTACAGTGATGGTGATTACTATTTATAGTAATCTCCCCTAATCCCAGCTAATTGTGTAACTAACTCCTAACAACTCTACTATTAACTACCAATGCCAGCTGTCCTTTTCCCTTTAAGCTATTTCTGAAAGTGTTACACGCTTTTATAAGTGATAATTTTAACACTACAATGGCTTAATCTCCGTTCGCATCCTCTCTGACTTTTAGGGTTTTTATGGTATTGTTTTCATTTCCAATTCTCAATTTTCAAGTTGAAAAGTGTAGAAAAGTGAGTTTTCAAACTTTTATTGGTTTTCGTGTTAAAATGAAATATGTTTGGATGAGTTGTTTTGAGTTGTTAGTTTATAAGTTGAAAATGAAACTATGTTTGGATGAATGTAATTTTGTGTGAATATCTCTACGAAAAGACGTGACGAGAATGAGAATATGTTTGGATGAATAATTTTTTTTGAGATATAAGTAGAATAAAAAATTGTAACATGATTTGACATAAAGTAAATATTTTTATAGTTGGTGGTGTAGTTAGTTATATTTATATGTATATATATAGATAGATATGACACGTATATGTAGATAGGATAATAGGAGTGGGATAATTGAATTGATGGGATGAGGGTAGGAAGACATTGGAAAACCCCCAGGTTTCACGGAAAAAGGATGCCAATCCTCAGGGGTTGTGCAGGTGAGATTTTAATTAGTTTTCAATGTTTTGGCTTTGGACTCTCAAAATGTTGAGAAATAAGAAACAGAGCTTGGGTCAATAAGTTGGGCCAAACATGATTTGAGTTTCAAAAAAATTGGGAATTGAGATTTGGCAAGTGATATTTGTGTAGGGCAGAAATCTTCACCCCGTCTGGAAACAATTGCATCCAAACGTAAAATTCTTCACTGTGTTCAAACGGACATCATCAACGGATAGACCTTCGTTCGTCCAAAATGGGAAATTGTTCAATCAGGTATGAAAAGCTGGACCAATACTCCTATGGGATATTTTATAGGAAAGAAGCCTTATTTTGTTGGTGTTAAGAAACATGTCAATTCGATTTGGAAGGGTCTGATTGAGGCTAAGCCAACATACTCTGGTTTTTATTTCTTTAAATTTGAATTGTTGGACTTGATGAATGAGGTGCTTGAAGGAGGACCATGGTTGTCTGATGGTCAAGCTCTATTCCTTGAAACATGGAGATAAGGTTTGACACTTGAGAAGAAAGTTCATAAGGACGTACCGATTTGGGTTAAACTGCGACATCTTCCAGTGGATTATTGGACTCTGGATGGGTTAAGTATGGTGGCAAGTGTCGTGGGCAGACCCCTCTACCCGGATGCAATTACTCTAAACGTGAATAGGATAGATTATGCTCGGGTTTGCATCAATATAAATGTTAATGCGATATTTCCGGATCATATCCTTATGTTGTTACCCTCGGCTAATGGCGAATTCAATGGAACGTGTAAGATCGATATTGAGTATGAATGGAAGCCTTTGGTTTGTAAGAAATGCATGTCCTTTGGTCACATAGAACCAAGCTGCCCGATGGCCAATAAAATTCAGAGACCACCTGTCCATATCTACTTGCCAAAGAAGATGAGAGACGAAGATACAAAGACTATAAAGGGGAAGGTTGATAAGGAATGGAACATAAAATCTCGTCGAAGGATCCCTGACCGAGATAGAGTTGAATATTACAAAGGTGAGTTAAGTAACAAGAAGCTTTCTAAGGACATGAAAGAGAAGGAAGAAGAAAGGGTATTATCATTATCGAATACCTTTGGGAGTCTTGTTTTAGATATCCTTGAATATGACCAAGAATTACCTCAAGATCCTAAAAAACCCGCACTAGTCAATACTTTGGATCATGGACTTTGATTTAGCTCGATTTTGTGGGATCGATCTGCCTCAGTCTGGGCTGCTTCGCATGGCACACGAAGGTGGTGATGATAAATTTATGAGTGCACTTGGATTCTAGTCCAAGCTGCCTACGTACCTCCTTGGATGATCAAGTCATAATGTAGTTCAAAAGTTTAAGTTCTATTAATGAGTTTGTATCCTTTTAGGTCTTATCTTAGGGTTGTATATGTAGGGTCGTTGGTTCGTTGGGTCGTATGTGTAGGTCGTATATGTAGGGTTGTTAGTTCGTTGGGTCGTTGATAAGTTCACATTTTATGAGTTTTTACCCCTTTGATTTAGGTATTTTCGTCATAATTTAGCAATGGATATCCCTCATAGTGCTTTGATTTGTTTTAATTTCATGTGTGTAGGGATTTAAGTCAAATAGATTGATTATCGAGTAAGAAGGCCGAACAAGAGACGAAAAAGCGAAGAAAAATATGAATCTGCCACTCTGGACCGCGGCACAGGACCCGGTGCAAGACCGCGGTCACGGTGCAATGCCAAACTCAGAAATCCGAATAGGACCGCGGCAAAGAACCGCGGCCTTCGGCGCCCAAAAAACTGCGGCCCATTAATGACTCTTCGGCGCCCTGTGTGGACCTCGGCTCAAACCGTGGCAATACTTGCCAATTGGACCGCGGCGCTGTGCCGCGACACTACTTGCCATCCGGACCGCGGTCAGCTAATAATGTGTGCCGCGGTCCGATTCCCCCGATGCCCTAATTTTAAGTCCGTCGTTTTCTTCCTTTATAACACACTTTTCTCTTGGAAAATAGATACACATGTTCTAAAAACACCTAGGGAAGCCATAGGAAGACCCAAGGAAGCTTAAGGAGCCATTTTTCATCATCAAAGCTTGACTTCACACCTTGTAATAGGGAGTAATTCAACTCTTTCTCTTTGATTAGTTTATCAACTATGTCTTATAGAATTGTTGAATTATTTGTTATTGTAAGTATGAACTAAGCATCTTTGTGGTTGGGTTATGTGAATACTTTGTGATGTTTTATGTTTAATGAAGGATTAATTTCTGGATTTATTACATTCTTGTTACATGTTTGATTTTATGCTTAATGCTTTCACATGAATGATCACCATGTGTTTGATATAATGCTTTGTCTTGAGACCGAGAGGAGATAGATAAAGGGAGATCGAAAAATCAAACATCATAACGTAACAATTGACTAGAGATAGAATCGATTGCGTTGTGTGGCTTTTTGTGATAAGATGACCCGATTGAATGTAGGATCTTCGTAAACAAGAAATCCCTTTGAACCTAAATGCATGTTGGTTAATTCAATCTTCACTATAGAGATATAGGAAGTTGTTAACTAGTATAGGCTTGTTATTTCAAAAGATTGAATAATAAATACAGTAGGGGGTTTTGCCATAACAAGAGCGTTCTAAAAATCCGGATAATGGAGAGTTCATGAACATAGAATAGAACATAGTAGGATCATAACCCAATCATCTCATTCCATTTGATTTATTATCTTGTTTATCACATTATTTATCTTTGATTATTTTCATACTATAAACACCTATCATCTTATAAATTGATTTAGCTTAGAATTAGATAACATAGCAATTACGAGCATTGAATCCAATTGTCCCTGTGGAGACGATACACCCCATGCTAAATAGTCCACTTTATTACTTTGCACGATCTAGTATACTTGCTAGGATTTCGCGTGTCAGTCGTATGTGTAGGTCGTATATGTAGGGTCGTTGGTTCGTTGGGTCGTTGGTTCGTTGGGTCGTATATGTAAGGTCGTTGGTTCGTTGGGTCGTATGCCTACGAGGCTGAGTAGCCCAAATTTGTATATTGAGAACGTACTTCGAGTCTATTGTCAAGGTATCAGTGGATACGATGCTAGCTCAAGAGAGTTGGGACTAGAGATTGTCCCCCCAAATATGTGTTGAGAGGAGGTATTTATAAATGTTCATGTTGTACGGATCTGATAGTGACAGGAGTTTCACACAAATGATGACACGTGGTGCTATGAAGGGTTAAGATCTTGGGTCGTAAGGTCGGGTCACGGGTCAACCCGACCCGGATCACTTAAAAACACGCGGATCTTGTAGTGTTATGCAATTATGGTGCCATTAAGGACCTTTCGTGTAAATGCTTCTATGATGCTCAAATCTCATATAACAGTGGTAATTTAGCTGACCATTAGCAGATACGAGGCTACGACATTTGGGCCTTTAGGCTTTGGGCTTTTGGACATTTTATCTCATGGCTTTTGAGCTCTTGGGCTCGTTACCTCGTACCTTTAGGCCTTTAGGTTTTTGGGCATTTGAGCTCTTGAGCTCGTTGCCTCGTTACCATGTAGCTTTAGGCTTTTAAGCTTTTGAGCTTCTGAGCTTCTTGTCTCGTGGCTTTTGAGCTCTTGGGCTCGTTGCCTCGTTACCTCATACCTTTAGGCCTTTAGGCTTTTGGGATTTTGAGCTCTTGGGCTCGTTGCCTCGTTACCTCGTACCTTTAGGACTTTAGGTTTTTGGGCATTTGATCTTGTGGCGAATTCAAAAGATATTAGATGAGTTTGTGGATCGTACCTTCATATTTTGTCGACTCCTCAGATTGAACTTGATTCTCTCTCTGATTAGCCTTATCCGTTCTTCTGATATCTCTTCTCAGCAACTCTAAGTAGGGTTCCCACAGACGGCGTCAACTGATTTAGCTCTATTTTGTGGGATCGATCTGCCTCAGTCTGGGCTGCTTCGTATGGCACACGAAGGTGGTGATGATAAATTTATGACTGCACTTAGATTCTAGTCCAAGCTGCCTACGTACCTTCTTGGAGGATCAAGTCATAACGTAGTTCAAAAGTTTAAGTTCTATTAATGGGTTTGTATCCTTTTGGGTCGTATCGTAGGGTCGTATATGTAGGGTCGTTGGTTCGTTGGGACGTATGTGTAGGTCGTATATGTAGGGTCGTTGGTTCGTTGGGTCGTATGTGTAGGTCGTATATGTAGGGTCGTTGGTTCGTTGGGTCGTATGTGTAGGTTGTATATGTAGGGTCGTTGGTTTGTTAGGTCGTATGTGTAGGTCGTATATGTAGGGTCGTTGATTCGTTGGGTCGTATGCCTACGAGGCTGAGTAGCCCAAATTTGTATATTGGGAACGTACTTCGAGTCTATTGTCAAGGTATCAGTGGATACGATGCTAGCTTAAGAGAGTTGGGATTAGAGATTGTCCTCCCAAATATGTGTTGAGAGGAGGTATTTATAGATGTTCATGTTGTACGGATCTGATAGTGACAGGAGTTTCACACAGATGATGACACATGGTGCTATGAAGGGTTAGGATCTTGGGTTGTAAAGTCGGGTCACTGGTCAACCCGACCCGAATCACTTAAAAACACGCGGATCTTGTAGTGTTATGCAATTATGGTGCTATTAAGGACCTTTCGTGTAAATGCTTCTATGATGCTCAAATCTCGTATAACAGTGGTAATTTAGCTAACCATTAGTAGATACGAGGCAACGAGGCTATGAGCCTCAATCATAAGTGATCTATATAACTATACGAGGCTACGAGCCTCGAGCCAATTTTATATATATCAGACTTATTAGCAAAGTGACCCGCGAAAATGTCATAAAATGTGTTTATCGAAGTGGTTAGTGTTATGTAGGTATTGGTAAATTTGGAGAACTAGTTTGCAATTTGAGGATTATCATTTTGTAGGGAGGCCATTTACTGATTTTTTTTTACTGTGATTTGGGCAATGGTTTCTCTCATGACAGAATAGACATAGTTTAGACTATGTTATTTTTTTGTTATTTATTTGTATTGTTAGTTCGGTCAGGCTCCTAGATAGTTTTATCTAATTTGGTTCATCTTAGAAGAAATCCTTCATATGATGTATTTTTCCATTATTTATATTTATGAAATTGAATTTTCCCAAAAAAAAAAACGAAAAAAAAGATTAAAATCAGTCGAGGTGAGAGGATGCTCGGTGGCGGCGACTTCGTTGGATGTTATCTTACCATTTTGGAGGTAAGTTTGAGTTGGAGTCGCCTTGCTTTATGTTTTGGAGTTGAAGGCGTAAATGCATGATACATGCGTGAATGAGAAGCAAAAGTATGTTCAAGTGTAAGCCAAATCTCATGAGATGAGAATGCCCAGATTACTAGTCGGACTACCACTTCCGTAAGGGAATTGATGAAGACACTAAACAATAAATTATCTTGCTGATCCCTTTGAAGAAATTTAGTATTGGGTTGGGTGGTTTTTGTGGCGGTGGCAAGAATTTGGGATGGAGGAAAGATGTTCGAGCCATCTACATAGCCAAAAAGATTAAGACATTTGATTAAAAAAAGGATTTGTGTAGGACGAAGTAAATAATTTCTGGGAGTAAGTTGTATGAGAGATGATGGTGTATTTGGGTGAGAGGTCTAGGGAGGTTGTGTCGGATGGGGGCTGTAGAAGAAGGGTAGCTGGTGGCGGCGGCGGGTGTGTGTGTGGAAGAGGAGTCAGAAACGACATATTCCTCCATGGGAGATTAGGTTGGCTCTGGTGCCATGTAGAAATTTGAAATCCAATCATATTTTAACCCAAAGAATGTATGTGTAGTGTACAAGGTATATATAGACAAGAAATGTAAAATCTAGTCTAACAAGAAAATAGAAAATCTTGTCTAACAAGGAAATATAATCCTAATAAAATTAGGATATATATCTTTCAACATAATTGAAATATGATCTAATACAGGGACACATGGACAATCCTTTAACAAATTCAACATTAAAAAATGTTCAACTTTACAACTATTAGAAAAAATCATTTCAGTGAACTTTTACTAACAGAAGGCAGTGGGTTTACTTTAAACTGGTTAAATTTTGTGTCAGTGCAACTCATACCTCATAACAATATTCAAATACTTGTGCGTGTCCTAATTCGCTTGAAACTTGAAAGCATGTTTTACTATTCAATTATTGTGGTGTGTTAATATAGTCAAAAAGTTATAGATAGCAATTTATACGAATAAAAGTGAGAGTCTTCGAAGGAACTAATTATAACAGTGAAAATGTATCGAGTTATTTTTCTCTTTAACTTTCCCAAATTCTTTTGTTTTTTTGGTTTCCCCTCGCGGTGTCCCCGCTCATGCAACTCATACCTCAATTAATCGCCGCTCGTGGTGCATGACTGCCGCTAGTCAAACATTATTTTGACAACGCTAGAAATCAATCCCCGGAACATACAAGATCGACCCCAAATTGTCTCAATGATAGCTTTATTCCACTGGGCCAAGAGGCTCGATTTAACTTTCCCAAATTCAATACAAGACTATATGGCAAAGGATAGTTCTACAATGGGCCGAGTCCTATTGTCCTAAGATATTGTGTTAGATAAGTGTATAATGATAAAAGCAACTCAATTGTCTTGCATCCAATGAATAATTAGACAAGATCCACTCACGGGGTAAATTCTAAGATGCACTGGGTCTATAGAGCAAATCTATCTAGCAACGTTGGATGCATGTGAATTAAATATTTTTCTACTATCTTGTCCACGCATCTAATGGTATTTGATGCACAAGCTTTATTGGACTCAACGTGTCTTAGAATCAACTCACTCACAGGTACTTTTTTTTTTTTAATTAAAGAGGGAGGGGATACCCTATATATCTAGCCCGACAAACTCGGGTTGATAGTTATAATCCTGAGTTATAAAGACTCTATCTAGCTCCATAAAGGAGGAGAGAGCCACAACTTGTGACAGTCTGGATTCAAACTCAGGAACTCTCACATAAAGTGAAAGGTAGATAACCACTAAACCAACAGGTCTTGGGTCACTAACATGTATTTCTAAGATACATATATAGAGTCTAATATTACCAATGTACCGAACACCAATTGAATCGAGAGACAAAATAATCAAAATCACCCAAAGGCCTAATCACCTTAGAGCATCCCCATTGGGGGGTACTTGAGGGGATCATGGGGTGATGTGGCATCCCATGATCCCCTCTCTTCCAGTGGGGAAGCTTAGGTGGAGGCAAAATTGAAGTACCCGGTTCCTCTGCAAGAACCGGGTACTTCACCCCCTTTTTCTTTTCTTTTTTTTGTATTTTTGTTTTGTTTTTGTTTTTTCTTTTATTTTGCCTTTTTGTCTTCTTTTGTTGTTAAGTCCACTTTTCTTCCAACGACTTTCTTACAACGGCTACAAAATTCTAGCCGTTGTAATTATTTTTTTTTTAATTATTTTTTAAAATTTATATATAAATATTACCCATTTTCCCAATAATTAATCATAACAATCTCCCATCTTCTTTCCAATTTATTAAATCCTCTCAAATTTCTCTTTAATTTTTTTTCAAATATTTCCAATGTGCCCAATCTGACAGTAATAGTGAAGTAGAGCGGAGACCTATTGGGCAGAAGGCGGCCAAAAGGAAAGGAAAGGGTAAAGTTGTTGAAGCCTCAGCAGGAACTGAGGTCATATTGAAGAAGTTAGACGAATATCACGCGAAGAGGGCCGAAGAGATTATTAAATAATTGCATAATTATTAAATTTTCAAAATATCTTTAAATATATTTAATTAACTATTTTCTAAATTTATTAATTTAAAATATATATTTAAATTAATCAATTATTTTTTTAAAGTAACTTTTTTTATTTAGTTATATAATTAATTAATTATAAATTATTATTAATTGGGTATTTTGAAAGAGGTTCTTCCAATGGGAAGAGAGGTTCTTGGAAGAGGTTCTATGCTGAAGTGGCAAGTGCAGAGAAGTTCTTCGAATGGGAAGCAGGGGTGCTTGGAAAGGCAGGTTGTTGAAATATTGAGATGGCACTCCAAAAACCCTCATGGATACCTTGGAATTTACCCTCCACTCATCCATGACAAAAAGCCAAAACATTTGAAACTCAACAACCAGTCAGTCCACTTCGTTTCCCAGCAGCTAGAACCAGATCAGGTTGGAGAGTAGATCACACTCACACATCGCTAATCCCACTTCCACCTCCCAATCCCATACATTGCTATGGCTATGGCTGCCACCCTATCTCTCCTCTCACCCAACTCCCTCTCCTCCCTCCGCCGCCACCAAAATGCCACCACCCTCCGCCGCCCTCCCTCCAAATTCTCCATCAAAGCCCTTACCCTCACCCAAGACGACCTCAAGAAGCTCGCCGCCGACAAGGCCGTCGAATACGTCAAATCAGGCATGGTCCTCGGCCTCGGCACCGGCTCCACCGCCGCCTTCGTCGTCGATAAGCTCGGCGCTCTCATCAAATCCGGCGCCCTTACCGATATAGTCGGCGTCCCCACATCGAAGCGCACCCAAGAACAAGCCGCCTCCCTCGGCATCCCACTCTCCACTCTCGACGCCCACCCTCACCTCGACCTCGCCATTGACGGAGCCGACGAGGTGGACCCCAATCTCGACCTCGTTAAGGGCCGCGGTGGCGCCCTTCTACGAGAGAAGATGGTGGAGGCTGCATCTGACAAGTTTGTGGTTGTTGTCGATGATTCGAAATTGGTTTCGGGGCTAGGTGGATCGGGACTTGCGATGCCTGTTGAGGTTGTGCAGTTTTGCTGGAACTATAATTTGGTGAGGCTGGGAGAATTGTTTAAGGATGAAGGGTGTGAGGCGAAGCTGAGATTGGATGGGGATGGGAAGCCTTATGTTACTGATAACTCTAATTACATTGTGGATTTGTATTTCAAGACTCCGATAAAGGACTCGAGCTCGGCTGGGAAGGAGATCGCGGCGTTGGAAGGGGTCGTCGAGCACGGCTTGTTCTTGGATATGGCCACGG
The DNA here is from genome assembly GCA_019426215.1 of Buddleja alternifolia. Taxonomy (NCBI): domain Eukaryota; kingdom Viridiplantae; phylum Streptophyta; class Magnoliopsida; order Lamiales; family Scrophulariaceae; genus Buddleja; species Buddleja alternifolia. The sequence continues at coordinate 17,442,697 of CM033408.1, read as the reverse complement.
CCGTGATTATTGCTGGTGGTGGTGGAGTGAGTGTCAAGACTAAGTGAACATGGTGATTGGTGAGGATTGGAATTTGGCTACTTTTATTTTTTTTGAACTCTATTTTTGGTAACATATATATTCTGTATCCATTTTGTTATAACTCAATAGCACAAGCTGCATAACAGAGAGGATAAAAAAAATGTAAGACTTCTTGTAAAGAATTGATTTTAATCCTGTGTATCTCGATTATTTGGGATATCGTTTTCTCCATTCTACGAAACATTAATTCTTTTCAGGTAATCTGTTTTGTTGGTTTGTTTTGTATATAGTCTACATTGTTGTTCTTTTTTAGTAGAACTTCTCATAGTCTTCATGTTATAACTTACTTTGCATATGTACTGATGACTAGTTCGTAGTGATAAGATTGTTGAGTTTTTTCATTCAGGATATAATAATGTTTGAAATCCTAATTAGCTTTAGGAATGGTATTCACTTTGTTATGTCGTGTTATTGACATTCTAGTATAGAGATGCTTCTAGAGTTAAAGTGAAGAGTCCTTGAGATAGAAAATGTGGAGGGTTGTAACCTTAATTTCCCTTTCAAGTAGGCGTATGTATATAGGTTTTTCGATTGTGCACAAGAAGGCTACTGATGAATGATGAAGTAATATTGGTAATAGAGACGATGATGGCTACCTTGATGCGGTGGATCCAATTAACCTCTGCAACAATTGAATTGTTTTCCCAATGCGTAGCGACTGCTGAATTTTGTTTGTTTTTTCTTCCCCCTTTCTTCCATTCATTAATCTTTATTTGGTCACGTTGAGTAACATGTATGTATCCCTTCCAGAAAAGATCAATGTTTCCCCATATTTTTATCTTGGAGGGGCACTATGTTTTTACCACAAGGCTCATTTCTTGCAATCCCTTTATTTATTAGACATTCTCATGGGCGAGTTCGGTTTCATTTCATGATATTTTCTGTTCATTGACCTTTTTTTCTAGACATCTTTCTATGAACTTCTGAAATCATGCAGTTGAGAGGCTATACATTAACTGCCCTCCTTAAACACTTTTCTTAATTTTCTGGAAACTCAGCTTCCGCTATTGCATTGCCGTAGTTTGAAGAAGAGGACTGTAAATGTTTTATAATTGATTGAACCTTGGTGAGTATACTTGTAATCTAAGTTTTCGTGCATTTGATTGTGGATAGAAGTTTAGCAGTCTATGCTGAGAGTTAAGTTCAGGGTAAGTTGCATTGGGTTTTGCATATCTGAAGAATAAGAATAGAGAGATTGGATGTTTTGCAAAAAAAATTTATTTATCTGTTTTATTTCCTTTCTTCTATGTCCTCTTTTTATATTGTAGTTAAGTTGATAAAGTTCTCTCTCTCCTTAGTTTTTATTGGCTCAGGCAGTAGAAAAATTGTACACGCTGCTAGAAATGTGCAGATTTTGTAACTTTGAGGGTAAATCACATTCTTTGTCTCATATCTTTGCCCGATTTTCGATTTAGTCTCATTTGTTACGATATTCTCAAATTACATCTCATAACTTCTGAAAAGTCTCACATTTCGACTCAGACCAAACTTCCATCAAGTATTTTACAGTCAAACTCATATACTCCATTAATCAACATTTTTGACCAAATCTTTTGGGAGGATTCGTGTATGAGTGACAAGTGATATTGAATAGAAACACCGAGATATTAAATGAAATTCTCCGAATACAAAACGTTAAAAGATGTTGACTAACGAGAGCAATAAGGGTTTGGCCGTTACATTGGACGAAAATTTTGGTTGACATTACATGTGATACATTTTGAAAGTTATGAGACTAAATGTGAGAAATCCATAACGAATAGTGTTAATGTATATTACTTTCCATTACTTTCCAGCAACACATTCATGTTTCAGCCAGCAACACTCCATGTTCCAGCAACAATCCATCAACACAATGAATTGTAAAGTATAAACTTTCCAGCAACACTATGATTTGTAAAGCAATAGTTATAGCTATATAGATGTTTGTATCATGTAATGATTTCACACAAGAAAATACACACAAAAAATAAACATAGAAATTATTCTTCTACAAATCTTCTATCATGGTATCAAAAGCAGGTTCTTCCTCACCTGACGCCGCCACCACTGTCGACGACCTTCCGCCGCCGCCATTCACCATCTCCGGCACCACCGCCACAGTTGACCAAACAAGTTCGTCTCTTCTCTCTTCCACCTCTTCTTCTACTCTATCTTCTCTTTCTCCTCCAAATCCCTCTATATTAATGGCCCTCATTTCCGCCGCCGCCGCCGGTACACCACCGGCCCCCGCCACCTCTCTGCCGGAAAACACCATCAATGGTGTTAGTCATCTCCTACATCAACTTCTATCTTATCCCTACAATTTATCTCCCAAAGATGTTGCTTCTCTTCTCACCACCCACACCCAAAATCTCTCCTCCCTCTCTCTACCTACCGCCGCTTCTCTACTCGCCGGAGATGGAGCCTCATCGACCGCTGCTGTTTCGGCCATCTCCGGCGCCGCCTATCATCAGCCGTTTCAAACAGCCCCCTCTTCTCTCATCCCGTCATACACCCACACCGCCGCCTCCCCTCTCCTCCCGTCGGACGACTACGCCGCCCCCCCTCTCCTCCCGTCGGACGCTGCCGCCGCACTACCTCTCCTCCCGACGGGCGCCGCCTGCCCCTCCAACTTAAATCTACCAAACCCTTCCAACTCCACTACATACATCCCTTATATACACAACTTTCACCCAACTTCTCAAAATTACCAAAACAACCCCAAACTTACTTTTCAAAATTCCCAAAATACCCCAAACGCAGCCCCCTCTCTCCCTGTCCATTCGGTATCACCTTACGTCGCATCGCATAATTCTCCCATTCACAACTCTAATATCACTTATCTCATATCCATTAAATTAGATGCTGAAAATTACTTGTTTTGGAAATCTCAATTTCGCCCGGTACTCATTAGTCATGATCTATATGGCTACATTGATGGTTCCCTTCCGTGTCCTCCTCCTTTTATTCTTAATGGATCTGGTACTTCTATTCCAAACCCAGACTACTCCGCTTGGATTCGTACCGACAATAGTCTAAAATCATGGTTATCAGCCACGATGACTCCAGCCATCTATAAAGAAATTCATAATCTATCTACCTCTCGTGACATCTAGACTACTTTAGAGTCACGCTTTATGCAACAGTCTGTTGCCAAGCAATTACAATATAAAAGTGAATTCAGCAGTCTCAAGAAAGGGGCTCTCACATGTGACGCCTATCTCTGCAAACTTAAAACTTTGGCTGACAATCTCGCTGCCGTAAATTCTCCTGTTTCCTCAGTGGATCTCGTTTTGCAAGCACTTCATGGTCTACCCCATGACTATGCCTCATTTATTACTGCAGTTTCTCTAAAGTCTACCTGCATCTCTTTTGATGATCTCCGAGCCAAATTACTTCAATATGAACAACTTCTCCTCCATTTTCACCCTCCATCCACTATCTCTCCAGCCTTTGTAGCATTCTCTCAATCTTCTCAGAACTCTGGTGGTCGAAATGGTCGTGGTCGTGGTTCCGGTTATGGTAGAGGTCGTGGCCGTGGTCGTAATGGTCGTGGCCATTTTCATCAACAATCACCTCAGCACTCACAGTCTCAGTTCCCTCAGTCTCGTCCCCAGTCACCTTTTGGGTCCTCTAATGCCGGACTCTCTTCTTTTCGTTACTCTAGTCGTCCTGGACTTTTACCGACACCATCCACTAGTCAGCCCTGTCAGATTTGTGGCGTGTCCGGCCATTTTGCATTGTCATGCTCCCAGTGGTACAATCATGCATACATCACTGAAGAACTACCACAGTCTTTCTCAGCAATGTCCACTGCCGAGACCTCAGACATTGCTTGGTACCCGGACAGTGGTGCCTCTGCACACATGACTCCGAATGATGGTTTGATTTCTCATCTTACACCTTATACTGGCATAAATAAAATTCTCGTCGGAAATGGTTCATTATTACCTATTAAACATGTTGGCTCCTCTGTTTTACATACCCCTGCACATACTTTCCAATTATCAAACGTATTACATGTTCCAAACCTTTCTCATAATCTTTTATCTGTTCGTAAACTTTGTCAAGATAATAATTGTCTTATTGAGTTTTCTGATATTGGTTTTTGTTTAAAGGACAAAGTCACCGAGAGAGTTCTTCTGGAGTCCCCCTCCACTAATGGTCTCTACCCTCTTCCCTCTAGCTTGGTGTCTGCTACATCTAGTGCTCTCGTTGCCCAAACTGTCTCAGGAGATACTTGGCATCGTCGTTTGGGTCATCCCAGTCAGTCTGTTATTCAACATTTATCTAGTAGTGGTGTCTTAGGATCAAAATGTAGTGGTTTTAATTTTTGTGATCAATGTCAGTTAGGTCGGTCTCACCGACTACCGTTTCAGCGTGTTGAAAGGCGTAGTACTATGCCATTTTATTTAGTTCACTCAGATGTATGGACATCTCCGATTGCTTCTCCCACTGGTTTTAAATATTATGTTATTTTTATCGATGATTTTTCTCGTTTTACTTGGTGTTATCCAATGCGTACGAAATCTGAAGATTTCACTCACTTTTGTGCTTTTACCAAATTAATTGAAAACTTATTTTCCACAAAAATCAAAATTTTTCAAAGTGATGGTGGACGTGAATTTGATAACTCTCAATTTCGTACTTATTTCTCCACTAATGGAATTCAACTTCGTCTTTCTTGTCCATACACTCCTCAACAGAATGGTGTAGCAGAGAGGAAACATCGACATATATCTGAACTGATTAGGACTATACTTCTCATAGCTCATCTTCCTCCCACCTTCTGGGTCGATGCTTTATACACTTCAGTATATCTCATCAATCGTCTTCCTACACCTACTCTACAGCAAAGGTCTGCTTTTGAAGTCTTATTTCGTCATACCCCAGATTACTCTTTCTTTCGTGTATTTGGTTGTGCTTGTTTTCCTTACATCTCTGCTGATGCTCGTCATAAACTTGCACCACGCTCGATTTCCTGTGTTTTCCTCGGGTACGCCCCAGACTACAAGGGTTATCGATGTCTCGATCCTACGACTGGTAGGATTATTATAAGTCGTCATGTTATCTTTAATGAAGTCAGTTTCCCTTATCCCACTCTCTCATCTCCTCATCCTCGCTCAGTCTCTCCCGAGTCTTCTCCAGTACCGCTTAACCTACCACACCCTCCCTATGTTGGTGCTAGTCTTACCTCTCCTCCTATATCTGCGACCATTCACACTTCCCCTATTCCCTTACCATCTACACTTCCATCTGTCACTCGTGTGCCTACTCCTGTTGCCTTATCCCCACCTACATGCTCTATTTCCCCACCAGCATCACCTGCACCCACTCCTAGTTGCTCATCTTCGACTGATGCTTGTATCCCCTCTCCAGTACATCCTTCCTCTAGTCCTACTCCTCCTATCTCTCGCCACCCTATGGTTACTCGCCTTCGTGCTGGTATCCGTAAGCCACGTACTATACCCTCTCTCACAGTCTCTACCACACCTATTGAGCCAACATGTTTTTCCCAGGCAGTTAAGGATCCCTTGTGGCGTGCTGCTATGGCTGATGAGTTTAATGCTCTTCAGGAAAACCACACTTGGATCCTTGTACCATCTCATCATTCGCAGAATCTTGTTGGTTCCAAATGGGTGTTTCGTGTAAAATTGAAACCTGATGGTTCAGTTGACCGGTACAAGGCTCGACTTGTTGCTCAGGGGTTTAAGCAGCAGGCTGGTATAGATTTTAGTGAGACTTTTAGTCCAGTAGTGAAGCCCGCTACTATCAGGACTGTGCTATCTATTGCTGTCTCACGTCACTGGATTATTCGACAATTAGATGTAAAGAATGCTTTTCTTCATGGTGATCTCACTGAGATCGTTCACATGGCCCAGCCCTATGGTTTCATTCACCCCAGGTATCCGGATCATGTCTGTCAGTTACAGAAAGCTTTATATGGTCTAAAACAAGCTCCCCGTGCTTGGTTTCAGAAATTTGGCTCATACCTTCTCCGCCTTGGCTTTGTCAGTAGCAAGGCTGATATGTCTATGTTTGTGTTCCGCTCTGGCTCTGTTATGATGGTTCTCTTGCTATATGTTGACGACATTATCCTTACCGGAAATAATTCTCAGGCTATTTCCACTTTGATCTCACAGTTATCTCAGGAGTTTGCTATGAAGGATTTGGGCAATCTTCATTATTTTTTGGGCATTCATGCAACTAAGCACTCTGATGGTCTCTTTCTTTCACAGAAGAAGTATGCAACTGACCTTCTTCAGCGTTTTCACTTGATGGATGTGAAACCCGTTGCATCACCTCTACCTGCAAAGACTACTCCATCTGCTTTTGAAGGCGATCTCTTCTCCGATCCGACTATGTATCGAAGTATTGTCGGTGGTCTACAGTATCTTACTCATACCCGTCCTGATATTGCTTTCTCGGTAACATTAGTCAGTCAGTTTATGCATGCTCCCCGCACAACACATTTTCAGATGGTTAAAAGAATTCTTAGATATCTACGGGGTACACTTGATTTTGGGCTTCTTCTTCGTCCCTCATCTCTGGATTCTATTACGGTTTATGCTGATTCTGACTGGGCCGGATGTCCAGATAGTCGACGTTCTACCACGGGCTATGCTGTTTATCTAGGGGATAATCTTATCTCTTGGTCTGCCAAGAAACAGGCTACTGTCTCTCGATCGAGCACGGAATCTGAGTATCGTTCTGTTGCGTATTCTATGGCTGAGACTTGCTGGGTTCGATACATTCTTCGGGATCTCGGTGTATTCTTATCCAGACCAATTGTCATCTACTGTGATAATATTAGCGCGATTTATTTAGTTCTAAATCCAGCATTCCATGCTCGTACGAAACACATAGAGATCGACTATCATTTTGTTCGAGAGAAAGTTGCTGCAGGTGATGTTTTGGTCAAGTATGTTCCTACTTCTGACCAGATTGCAGATATTTTCACTAAAGCTCTTTCGCCAACAAAGTTCGCTCAATTAAGGACCAATCTTCGCGTTGGTCCCAAGGCTCAGATTGCGGGGGGATGTTAATGTATATTACTTTCCATTACTTTCCAGCAACACACTCCATGTTTCAGCCAGCAACACTCCATGTTCCAGCAACAATCCATCAACACAATGAATTGTAAAGTATAAACTTTCCAGCAACACTATGATTTGTAAAGCAATAGTTATAGCTATATAGATGTTTGTATCATGTAATGATTTCACACAAGAAAATACACACAAAGAATAAACATAGAAATTATTCTTCTACAAATCTTCTATCAAATAGGACCAAAATTAAAATTAGACAAAGTTATAGGACGAATAATGCAATTTTCCCCAACTTTGACGGTAAGACACGTTCAGATTGAGTGGGTTTGCTTCTGGAGAAACAGAATCACTTGAAGTCTATTGTCAAACTTAACCGCAAGATCATGAACATGAGTGAAAATCATGCGAAAAATGCATCTAAGGGCAGCGTACATTGCATGTTGGGTGCAATATCTGGGTGGACAAATGAATTCAAGTTAGCTTAAAGAAACATGATTTTGGTAGACGGACCGTAGAATAGATACAAAACTATAAAAATAGGTGTATAAAGAATAAAATGAGAATATGGTATCATAAAGTGTCATATCAAGCCGCCGTAATCTAATGGTTCACAACTTCTTTATAGTACCCAAGTGACATTTTATGAGTCTCAAGACCCCAATTCAAGAAGTAAGTGGCATCTTATGAGTCCTAAATTCCAACTTAGGAATTTTTATACTATCGTGAACGGTTAGTTCATGCGACTTGCTTGGGTGGAACCCAGATGCGTTTATAAGCTCAGTACATGGTAATGCCATAATATAAAATGTTGATGATAAAATCAAAGATTGTTTGTTCTTCAATTCTAATAGAAGACGATACTCCAAAAACTAAAGAGGGGGAAGATAACACTATTTTTTAGGATAAAACTTTTCTTTCTTCTTTTCTCCAATGCACGTGTCTTTATACAATAATGCATCTCAAAAAATAGGAAAAGTTAATAGATAATGCTAAACTCTAAAACTACCCGCTATCATATAAGGTTGATCTCTAAAATTACTCACTAATTGATAATAACTCCTATTATTTTAAAATAACTAGCGGCCGTGGCACGTGGTACTCGTTCGCATAAATTTCTTTAACTGTAATTCATTATTGGTATATGTTTAACATTGCAGGAATCGATTCACTGATAGGAAAATATCATTCTTGATGATAAATGATATTTGTACTAACATCGATTATTGTCACATTATGCCACTATATCTTTATGATAAAGAGTATCAAAACTTTAATTTGCATACCCAATGAATATTGGTATACCAAAAATGATCCAAACAATCCACAGTGCATCGTTGGGTTGTTAAGCTTCGTTAAAACATACGAGTCTTAAGTAAGGTTATGTCTCGTACATTTCGAATTTGCCCAAAGATCCCTAGTGAGGTCTATAATAGCAAAACACTACAAGATTCGCGTGTTTTTTTTTATTTGGGTCGGGTTGACCCACGACCCGACCCGACCCGACGAAGTATGATCCCTGCCGCATATCTAGGACACGTGGTGCCATCCTAGAGGTGGAAGAAACAGTGTTTGTCCAATCACATAAATACTATAAATACCTGTATTTATGAAGAGTAGGGGATTGAAATCTAAGCATTCAATAAACTCGTAAGCCAGGTCGTAGATTCGTTATTTAGGCTAAGACTCAACAATGCGATCTCGTTGTGTATAAATTTGGATAAACTCGTGTACGACTTAACGACACAATAGATAAATTATATGTAAACTTGGAACTATATTAGATTTGATCCCCGAGAGGTACATAGGTAGCTCAGTTGCCTGAGTGCAATCTATAATCTTAATTCGTTTGTGTTTAAATTGTCTTACGAGATCATCCTGATTGAGTAAGGGGAGGCTTAATTTTCGACTTAGATCAAATATGAACAACAATAAATTAGTATATTAGTTGTTTAACCGAGATAAGAACAAATTAATATATTAGATATTCAATTATAGCTCTACGTGGACTTTCAAGTTCTCATTTTTCGTTGGAAGTGCTGCATGTCCACAATATAATGCATGACATATGCACTTGAAAATTGCAGTAATTATAAACACTCTCTTTGTTTGTTGAGATAATGGCAGACATCCCCTCAGTTATGAGGTGACGTGTACTTTGCCCCCTCACTTATCATAAAATGTGCACTTCACCAGGGGCGGTTCAGGGGGGCCGGGGGGGCCCCGGCCCCCCCGAGATTTCAAATTTTTGATATCGGGTATATATATGTTTATGCTAAGGCCCCTCCAAGAAAATTATATTAAAAGGCACTTATAATTATTCAAACAGAAACTCTAGATCAGTTGGCAGTGGTGGGCTTCACAAGTACTTGACCCTTTCGAAAGGTTTGGGGTTCAATTCCTCCAACTCTCTTTCCTTTTTCTTTTTATTTGTTTAGATTAGATATCTATTTTAAATATTTTAATTAAAAAAAAAGTCTTATTTTCTTCTAAATTAAATTAGATATTTATCTTCAATTAAAAAAAAATACTTGCTTTGGAAAAAAAAAGTAAGAAAATGAAAAGAGGTACGTAGTTAAATAGTTAACAACTCCACTATTCATTTTTGAAATTTCTCTCATATACTTGTTTGGAGTAAAATAAGAATTAACAATTTCTTTTACTTAAAAACTATAAAAAGCATTTTTTAGAAGAAAAAGTACAACATCAACAAATCTAAAGACAAAAAAAGTCAACCGACATCATTCAATTATTTTGAATTTATTCACAACAAGGTAACATAAAGTGATTATATTAGTTTTAATAGTTGTTATTTTATATTTTTTTTGAAAAATTAGCATTATATTATTGAAACTTTGCGGTTGAATTATCTTTTATTTCTTTGGTTCAATGTTATTTTCTTGAATTGCTTAATTATACTTTGATTTGTAAAGAGCAAAACTTTATATTTTTTAAAAATAATTGCTTGTATCTAGAAATAAAATGGGCAAAGTCATTATATTTTTTTAGTATATATTTTTATATGTATTTTCTTATTCAATCATAGTTAACTTGATACGTAGTCCATTATAAATGAATATAATATATGATAAAAGAATGACGTATACAATTTCGATAGACTTTTTCAAGAATTGCTTGTATATTTTCAACTACTTTATTTTTTTTTTATTAAAAGTCAAAATTTTACATGTGATTATTGTTATTTTACTTATCTATTAAAACCAAAAACATAATTGGATCTTTACTTACAAGTTTTGTCAAAAAAAATATTAGTCGTAATTCGCCTCCCCCCCCCCCCAACGTTTTGTTCTTGGATCCGTCCCTGCACTTCACCCCCTGGGGCAACTCGGGCAGGGGCAAAGTGCTACAAAACACATAAGTGAGGGGGCAAAATGCTACAAAAACACATAAGTCAGGGGGCAAAGTGCTACAAAAACACATAATCAGGGGGCAAAAGTCCAATTTTTATGATAAGTGTGGTGCCCGAAATGCCCGAAGGGGTGAAATGCACATTTTATGATAAGTGAGGAGGCAAAGTGCACATTTCAATAAGTTAGGGGGCAAAGTGCACATCACTCCATAATTGAGAGGGATGTCTGCTATTATCCCTTGTTTGTTTTTTGAAATTTTTTGTTTTTTCATTTTTATTTTCATCTAAAAATGAATATATACACTTTACATTATTTTTAATTAAAAATATTTTTATTTTCATTCTTATTTTTACGTCCTTAATAAATTTCAATCATTTTTTTAAATTTACATTTTACACCACTTATCTCACATTTTCTTTTTATCACTTTTCTCTCTCATCTCTTTTTAATTTTTAAATATTTCTCTCATTCTCCTTAAGTTTTAAAAACATCTCTCCCCTCCTTTAAAATTTTAAAACAACATCAATATTTACCATCAAATCCAATACTATTTATCTAATCATTATTTTTCAATTATTTCACACATCATACTTATTAATTTCAACTATTTTAAAAAATACAACCAAAAAGCATCTATTTTTTTCACTTTTCCCACACAAAAGTAAAAAAACTCATTTCTCCGTACATTTGTACGAACTTTATTTTTTACACTTTTTTATTCAGATTTTATTTTTTTACGCTTTTTTATTTTACCCCATCACATGTGTTGAAATTCCGACAGAATATTTCATCAAATTATGCTAATATATAAGAAAATGTAAAATCCATAAAATTGAGATAAAAAAGTGTTAAAAAAAAAGTTCGTATAAAAAGTGCTAAAATTCAAAAAGTTTGAATGTGTTATTATTTTTACCTAATTGAAATAAAAAAGTGTTCAAAAAAATTCGTATAAAAAAGTGCCAATACTCAGAAAAAATCAACCTTAAAATGAGACTGCTCCCTACCGATAACTTGAATTACATAGTCAAAAAAGAAAAAAAAAATTGAATTACATAGTTCATTATCAAACTCATTGAAGACTTACTTCTATAAGGTCGATTTTCCGGCTCTCAAACAAATTCAAGTTTGTTTCACTAAATTTCAGCCCAAACCTTCTAATATATTTCTTCTCCTTATTTAGTTTTTTTCTCTTTTTCTTTTTACTTTTCCTTTAATTTTCCATCTTCTCCACTAAATTAACACAGGCACCAAAAACTTCTGGCTTCCACCAAAAATCGTCAGCCCAATTTCGCTGTCCATCCATCGTTTATTTGCTTGATCTTTCTAGCCTGTAATTACGAAAGAGATGCTTTCATTTCTGTTCTGATATGCTCAATTCGTCATTCTAATGAACTAATGAAGCATGGGCCAATCTAAGGAAGATTTGCAGGTTATTAAGGTGTTTTAAGTTGTGTTAATGGCAGAGGAGTTGAGAGAAAAAGGGGTATGCGTGTGAAGAGAGAGAAGAGAGAGAGAGAGAGGGGACAGTAAAGACAGAGAAAAGTTGGAAATGGCCTGCCATTTTATTTGGTCAGATATTCAAAAGATTTTCTAGTAAGAAATCAATGATCCAAAGGTTTTTTATTTGATTAATATAAAAAAATAAAAAATTCTTAAAATAATATAATTTTAAAATTATTATTTTTTTTAATACAAAACGGTATTTGATATGCAGTCTTCACCTTTATTTTCTTTTTTTTATATACAAAATGGCATTTAAAATGTCGTCTTCATTAATTTTATATTTTTTTTATTTAAAGTTGAAGACGACATTTAAAATGTCGTCTTCCATTTAAATTGTTTTTTAAATCGATGAAAAATGTCGTCTTCACTGTTCATCGATTTTAAAATAATAAAAAAATCTGATGAACAGTGAAGATGACATTTAAAATGTCGTCTTCACTGTTCATCATTAAAAAAAAAATTAAATGGAAGACGACATTTTAAATGTCGTCTTCAATTTTTTTTTTTTAATTTCGAAAATTGTTAGGGTTAGGGTTTTTTGTTAATTACATATAATTTTTTAGGGTTTTTTTTGTTAATTTGTTGATAATTATAACAATTGACTTTAAATTTTAAAAAAAATTTATTTTATTTTTCATATTTTATTTTTAAATATTTTATTTTACGAACAATAAATCATTCAAGTGGTTTATTTAAAATGAAAATCATGATTGTCTAAAAATAAAAATTGAAAAAAATAATTTTTACTTAGTTGTTTGAATGACTTAGAGTTGTTGTTCGAATGGGTGTTCAATTTTTTTAATTTTGTTATGGGTTTATATAATTGAATTGCTTAGTTGTTATATTCTTTTTTAGGGGTACTGAATCAATTGGCAACAATATCTTAAGGTGAGTAGCTTAATCTGTTTTATTTACAATTTAACTCCAAACTCGTAAATTTGATAACAACTTGTGTGCAATTTGTTTTAGGCCTTTGTTAGACATGGTGCTTTCAAAGTTATTTGCTACCCTACCCTGCTATTGCAAACCCAAGTTTATTAAGGTATGTCATTTGATGTCCAGGAGCTTATCTTTTAGATTATTTTGTAATTTCTATTTTTTAGAAGCTCTATGATTGTTAGTGTTCAGTTAGCTAACTTTATTAAAATCATTTTGTGATAAGTTATTGTGAAATCTACTCTCAAACATGTCTAGGACCAATTTAGATTTTTCAGTATTGGAGACATAGAGGAGGTGTCATTGGGAACAAGTTTTGCAGCTCTTGTGCATATGAGTACCTAATGAATACAAGTAAGCCTAATGAATACACGTAAGCCGACAAAAAACCTTAATCCTAACAATTTTCGAAATTAAAAAAAATAAAATTTGAGGACGACATTTAAAATGTCGTCTTCCATTATTTTTTTTTTAATGATGAACAGTGAAGACGACATTTAAAATGTCGTCTTCACTGTTCATAATGTAAAAAAATTAAAAAAATCGATGAACAGTGGAGACGACATTTTTAAATGTCGTCTTCACTGTTCATCAATTTTAAAATAATAAAAAAATCTGAAATTAAAAAAAATCGATGAACACTGAAGACGACATTTTAAATGTCGTATTCACTGTTCATCGATTTTAAAATAATAAAAAAATTTGATGAACAGTGAAGGCGACATTTAAAATGTCGTCTTCACTGTTCATCGATTTAAAAAAAAAATTAAATGGAAGACGACATTTAACTTCAACTTTAAATAATAAAAATATATATAAAATTAATGAAGACGACATTTAAAATGTCGTCTTCTAATTTCATAAAAAAAAAAGAAAATTAAGATGAAGACGGCATATCAAATACCGTTTTGTATTAAAAAAATAATGATTTTAAAATTATATTATTTTGAGAATTTTTTATTTTTTTATATTAATCAAATAAAAAACCCAATGATCCAAACATGGTTCGTTCAGACATTCTGAGCAAAATACACCCCAAAATGTATCCAAACATTGCCTAAGGCTATGTATGGTTAGGTTTTTTTTATTGTATTTTTATTTTTTAGATTAGCAAAAAATGAAAATGCACACTTCAAGACAAATTCTACAAAAATATTCATGATTTGTTTGTTTCTATTTTGGGGATTTTATTTGGTAAACAGGCTTATTGAGAGTTGTGTATTTTGATGAAAATGTGTTTGGTTTTGAGTTTGATTTTATTTTCAAAAGAGACAAAAGTTACTGTAGCAGTAAATCATGTAAGTTTTTGTCTGAAAAATTGTGTTTATAATTAGTTAATGATTGAAAAATATAATATAATATAAGTTCTAAATGATTGTAATATTATGGTTATATATATATATATTATAGTTGATGTAATTAGTAGGCACCCTAAATTAGACACAAATAAGAAGACAATAGCTGACAAAAATTCTTTGACCAAAAAAATCCTTTTTGATCAAAAGAACATAAAGTAAACAAGTTTTGGCCAGAAATTTTGGCCAAAACATGTTTGAAAACAGAAACAAACACAGCCTCAAATTTTAAATCATACTACACATTCCCGTATATAATAATCAATCATTTTATCATTTCAATCACTTCACAATCTTTCATCATTAATTGCACTATCCTACTTTCCAACTCATTCTCTTTCTAATTTTATCATATTTTATTTAATAAAAATTCATATTCAATTTTCCAAATATTTCAACTATTATTATTATTAAATAATATTTAATTTGAATAGTAGCAAAAAAAAATACTAAGATGCACATTACATATCTTTTATGTTTTTATTTTAAATTTGAAAATTATATTGAAATTATCATTTTATTGATTGAATATTATTAAATTAAAAATACAAAAGTTAATAATTTATCAAAATTTTAATTATTGTCAACTAATAATTCAACTCAATTTTTTCGTAGCGTAAAACTGAGTATGAGTAATATATGTTACGAAATAATATGTAAGTAACTTCCGTCAAACATTTATAATATACTTGTACATATTAAATATCAAATTTTTTTCGTCCCATATTTGACTAATTAGGATTATAGTTAGTACAACAATTCGATCACAATTTAAAAAATCAACTAAGAGAAAATATATTTTTGTATTTAAGTTGTTAAATTAACAAATCACACATATGTGATCGTTAGTTAACCTCATCATTTAATGGCTCTCTTCATCTTCATTAGAAAAAAAAAAGGGAAACCTCATACATAAGGAAAGAAGTCCGCGGATAATCTGTTAGTCAAGCCCAAAAGGGTTGACGGCTCGCTAAGGAGTATTTAGGCTATTTTATTAGTCTAAAAGAAATATTATTAGGCCTAATGAGCTACTGACAAAGTAAAGCCCACGACCCATAGTCCACTACCAGCTCCCTATAAATATTTCAAAGGAGTTGGGAAAAGCTCATTATCTACTCTTTCCAGAAAAATCCACTGACTAGAACTGAGAGTAATTTCAATAAAGAACTATGAACAGACTTGATCCCATTACTCCGGGTACGTAGGAGCTCGCTACAGCCGAGTGCAGTCTATAAATTCACCAATTCCAAATCTAATTTGTCGTGAGTTGGATCGGTTCTTTCACCGCATGTGGTCAATCACGTGATGTTTACTATCTGATGAATTTTACCATCATCACAGTAATTGTGTGTGTTTCCAGGACTAAGAGCTATATATATATATATCTATCTATATATTTATTCTTGTTCCATAAATGACTTACTTAATTATAACTAGTAAGGTGTGTACGCGATGCTCATGATGGTAAATGATTGTTTCTGTTTTTCGAAAAATAATATTGAGCTCATATAATGCTTATAAATACTTTATATACCAAAATCAGTTGCCCATTCCCTACAATTTTAGTCAAACTACTTATTAAGTTGACCAGTTTGGTAATGGTTATTTCACAAATAATAGTACATAACTTTCAAATTTCATTATATGCTATGTTATATAATAATATTTAAATATCTTTGATGAATAAGTATATTTAATATAACAATTAGAGAAGTAATGAAGTCGACTGATCAATAGCAAAAAGTGGTCTCATTTTGGAATAGAGGTAGTATATAAATGTCAATGAATTAAAATTGCTTGATTCTTATGGAAAGAAACTGTAAATATGTAAAAATTAAAAGATAAGTATATTCATTATTACCATGAGATGCAACATGCTTTTATTTGTTAAGATTATCCTCATTTTCATAAATCCAAGAGAGTTTCACTTTTCTTAGGCATGCACAGTTGTAATTTTTCTATTAAGACCTTAAGTCTTAATTAAATAATTGAAGCACTAATTTTTATTTTTTTTTATTTCTCTTGCTTTGTCAAAATTTCATGTCATGTCACATTTTGTTTCTTTTCACACTCAGCAATTAAATATACATATACATACGTGCATAATTGCTGAAATATATTTGTACTTGAAAATAACTATCTCTTAGTCTAATTCTGAATTTAATTTTAATAATATCTTTCCTTCATTACTAATTTTTAGGCATTATTTTCTCTTCTTTTTCCCTTTTGTTATTTTATTTTGTTGTTTTGTTGTTCAAATGCGTGACATGCACACGCGCACACACACACACGCGTATATACATGTATAGGCATGCGCATTGATTTTAAAAAACCGCCCGACCTCCCACAGCGCATCATTTTTACGGATTCTCTACATAATCCGTGGTTCAAAATTTAGTTAAAATCTAAACCGCTCTTTGCCATTTGGGTGTTGGAAAGAATTCATCACATCGCCTACATTTATTACTTGTTATTATTTAATTTTAACTTTTAAGCATGATGAATAATATGTTCAATCAATGCGGATGCTTGAGGCTTTTAAAACGGATAATAGTTTATGATATTTTAGTGTTAAATTCTTTTTCAAATAATAGAAACATAAATAGTTTGGCAAAAAAATAAAATTAATATGTATTATATTTATAATTTTCATTCTATGCATTCTGTGTTCCACTCGCAATTATTTATAATAGCAATGTCAATTAGATCATTCTATTGTTTTATTAATTTAGAATTATTTTTTTAGAGCATTGTTTTGCAGATATTATTAGTACATAAGTTTTTATAAACAAACAAGTACAGTGTACACCCTGTAATTTCTTTTGTAATACAAATTTTAAGATCCACTTTTCATGAGAAGATTAAAACATCTTTTTATGTATGTGTGTCTTTATTTGATATATGTATATATAGTAACATGTGTCACCTTATATTCATACTCATTGCAAAACCGATATTTAAGGTAATGTTTTAATACTTTTAACGTTGTAACGTATTATACTCTTATTAAACATTATATGATGCTAGTTTTTTTTTTTTAATGATTTATGTAGTTTTAATCTTAGTTAAATGTGTCCCAAACTAGTATTTCTTTAGTTATAAATGATCATAATCAAATTGCCACACCACAACAAACCACACAAAGTCGAGTAGTCGGTTTTAATTTACAAAATCGCAATTTCCGAATTGCATTTCCACAAAAGGTTACTTGGCAATTTGGTTTAGTGCGCAATCTGGTTTGGGATTAACAAAAAAAAACCGCACTGTGAACACCCCATATATTTTGTATATTGAGTTATGATATTGCTTCAACCAAAAAATTCAGTTCGGTATTGCTTTTTGTATTGAGTAGTTGTTTATGGTACCAGAATTTTCAGCGAGGAAGGGCGAGATTTTGTGATATAGTTATACATTATTTTTTTTGCATATAGACGAAGGATTCAAGGGGGGGGGGGGTACGGTACGCTATATTTATGGGGGAAAATTTAATAAGAAATTAGGTTCAAGTATGAAATATCTATCTTTGATCTATACTATATCATCAATTTCTCTCTTCTTTAAACCATTTCAATTGTTTTATAGATGCCCATAATCTATTTGTTAGAATTATTAAACCAAAAATATTCTTAAACTAAATTTTAGAGTTACCGATGAAATATGTAGTAAAGTATTAGAATTAAATTTTAAAGATTTGTATTCAAATAACACAATACCTTCTTAGTCTTTGAAATGAGAAATCTATAGATTTTCATCACCCAAAATCTTGATTATTGAAAATGCAATTGAAGGAAAAAAACCCTAAATTTTAATTTCTATCTTGAATGGAAGTCTAGAACCGTGTGACTTGAGGGGGGGCGAAAATAGATATTTTGAAAATTTTATGGGTAGTAGTAATAAAAACAAAATTGAGGAGGGGCGAAAATAGAAATTTTGAAAATTTTATAGATAGTAATATAAAAAAAAAAATTGAGGGGGGGCGGTGGCACCCACCAGCCCCCCCTCCCTCCGTCCCTGTATGGTACTAAGCTATGTTGCACAGACACAGACACGTAGACACGGACACTGTACGATACGGACACAGGACACATCAATTCTTAAAAAATTAGGACACGGACACGGCTCGGACACGTCTGCCCATATTTTATATATATATATATATATATATATATATAATATGTTATAAACTTATAAGTAAGTGAACACTTATTAGACAATAATCAACAATTCAACAACTTATTAATAACAACCTATATATATATATATTCACTATTTGTATATGAACAACCTATTTTTACACAAAATAACAACTTATTAATGACAATGCTTCTGTAAACTATAAAACTTCATCTATATATAATTACATATATATATATAAATACATTTATATTAAAAATATAAAAAAAATGCAAAAAATCACCCCGAAGTGTCCGTGCCGTGTCCTAGTTTTATTTAATTATTTTTAATTCTGGACACACCATTGCCGTGTCCGACACGTCCCGGTGCCATGTCCGAGCCGTGTCCGTGTCTGACGTGTGTCGGACACTGCACGGGGTGATTTTTATGCGTGTCCGTGCATCATAGGTACTAAGCGTAATACCAAATTACCACTTTTATATTTTTTTTCATTATTATGGAAATTTCAGTACGTCATTCAGGTCCGAATCCACGATTCTCTGCGTTAATCATGAATGATTGCTTATTCAAATCTTTCTAGAACTACGTGACATTCCATGACATGTATGCCCTTGCCATGACCCCTATTCTTTTTACGTGAAATATTTCGGGTAGAGGATTCATCTTTTGCATCGCAGTGTCTTTCCTTCTATTTTAGACTCTGGAAAGTTTTTAGAAATTAACCTACCAAGAATAGCATCTTATCTCTTATTTACTTGTTAGGGCAATTCTGGAGTGCCCAATTAAGAGAGATGATACTGAATACTGATAATTGAGGTTGAAATTGAAGTTCTAATTTTGTTTTGGATAATTAATATATAACCAAATGCCAAAGTATTGTATCATTTAGAATTAATATTTTACGATATTGGGAGCTTTATTACTAGATAGAAAGCAAACAATGAAAAAAAGGGAGCAAAAACAAATTGAAGTTGACCTTCCTGGAAAATTGCTTTAGCTAGATTGTAATTATCTGAGAAATGCAGTTGATATCTGTGTGCATTCTTTATTCTCAATATGCTTGTCCTTTTCGTACTTGAAAGCAGGTTTGTTATTGACATATATATATGTCAGATTGACTGTATTTTTGGGCATGGTCCGACCATAGTAATAATCAATTGATAGTTTTTATCCAAACTTCTTTTTACATATCATTTATGTACTTGTTCCATTTATGTCTGAGCTCAAGTAACTGACTAGCAAAGATCTGTGGTTTTTCAATTTCGATGGCACTAGGTGGGTAAATGCACCTCCTTGTGACGGTTGCAAAAATGACACAATCAATCAGGGCATGGGAGTTGCAAATCATTTAGAGTTACTTTATGGAGCATCTCGAGTTGAACTTTACCGGTATCGCCCACTGTTAATTTCCAGTTGGTTATCTTATAACACCTGCCGTACCTTGTCTTTTAGACTTAATAAGTACATACCGCTAATTAATTAAGATATTGCATTGGCAGTGCCAAATAGCTCTCATCCTTTCCTCTTATTTCTATGCTTATCTAAGTAGTCTGGAAATCTAGAGCATGAATCCATGTGAACTGGTTTCACTTTTGTAACCTATACTAATCATGTTGATTTTGTGCTAGCCTTTTATTTATTGTTGAAATATCAAAGCACTGGTTTTGCTTTTAAAAGGTGTTTTCACATATTTGGTGCATGTTTGTCTAATCTGGCTTTTATGTTCAACAAGATGAATAGTTCTATCGCAGATGCCCTAAAGAGCCGGAGTATGCCTTCGTATAGAAGATAAAAGCAAGATGTCGAATGTACAGAAGGAACACAAACCCTTTCCCAATAAAAAAAATTAAATAGGTGAAGCTGTTGGAAAAATATAGGAAAAGGCTTCCCCTGCTTCCCAAGAGTACGCCGGTGCAACGGTGAAGCACATAATATGTGAATGATGTTACAAAGAATGATAACAAAACCAAGGGTTTTGGGAGTTGCACCCAGTATTCTCTAATAATTGGAAGCAAACTTTGAGAATGATATGTTCACTTCTGACATCAAAAGAATATGCTAAGAAAATAATCAAGGATTCTATCTTCTACTTTTGCTCTAATTCCATGAACCACAACATATATAGCACTAATTAAGTGCTAATCTTAATGCCACCACTAACAAATGGATTGCAAGATTATTGGATAAAGGATGATTTTGCACTTCCACTTGCAAATTATATCTTCGGCAAACCCTCATGATTTGTAATTGATACACTATTTCAGATTTGCATGAACTTCTCGGAACACAACTTTTCATATAGCTGTCTGCTAGCTGCTCTTTTGTTCACAAACTGTAGTTGAATTTCTTTATCATTCATTAAAGCCACGTTGGAATAAATGACGAAGTTTAATATGTTTTGTTTTCGAATGAAAAAGTGGACTTCTTGTCATCGCAATCAGCAACATATATTATCACAAAAAGTTGTTGTGCGAGTTTCTTGTTTTTTCTTAACATTTGTCATAGCTTTCCTGAGCCAAACAGCTTTGCAAGCAGCACAAGTGGATGTATAATATTCTTTCTCGACTAGGGGTGTAAACGAGCCGAGCTCAAGCCGAACCTGGTGATTTTTCCAGGCTCGAGCTCGAGCCTTACTAAACGACTCTCAAGCTCGGTTTTGAGAGCTCTAGCTCGAGCTCGTTGGCCGAAAAACCAGCTCGACTCGAGCTCGTGGCTAAAATGATCAACAATTCTACTTAGAAATGCTCTCTTCGACATTTTTTAACGAGATCTAGGCCTTATTCACTCATTCCCGAGGCTTTCAAAGGGACATCAGTGGTTACTTGAGTCAGCTAATGGATACTGGACAGTCATTTTTCGTTTCGTCCATCGAGGGTTCCTCAAGAACAAATGATAGATATGGCTATTCAATGTCAAATCAGAATTCTGTCACATAGATATTGGGACTCTAGCTAACCAAAAGAATCTGATTGAACAAAGCACTAATCTGAAATGGTTGAGGTTAATGTTTTTGGTTTTCTGTTTTCTCTCTGGAATTTTTGCATATGAAATCATCCCCGATGTGACTCTTGACAGTGATGAAGCTAATATCGTTCTTTATTTTGTTAGAATTCCCGTACTCTGTCTTTTCAAGGAAACGTATAGATGTTTGATATTGACCCTCTTATTGACATCATTTTCAACTTCGACAGCTGCAAGATGTGCTCAACTACGATCCGCTTCCCAAGATACAATGATCGAATGAAGGTACGATTTTTCCTTAAGGTAAGAAGCTTATAATTTCTTGAATGTGTTCTTAGTTTTTTCTGTTCAGCTTCTGGAAACAAGAAAAGGCCGCTGTGGGGAGTGGGCTAATTGCTTCACGCTCTATTGTCGAGCTTTTGGCTATGAATCTCGGTTTGTAAGTTCCTTTCTTATGAAAATATTATCCTCTTCAATATACGCTTACCTTTTCCAAAAAAAATAAATAAAATATTATCCTCTTTTAGATAATATATGTATATATGTATGTCTACAAGTATGTATATATTAGACAACAATTGTCGAAAGAGATTGATTAATGTTATTCTAAAGTTTTTATGTCATTTACAGATCGTAGACTTCACAGATCATAATTGGACGGAGTGCTTCTCACCATCTTTGGGAAGGTAATGTTTTGTTCTATTTGCATACTTTTGAGTGTCAGAAAATTCTGACATGCAGATGGATGCATCTTGTTCCTTGTGAAGGAATATATGACAATCCTCTACTGTATGAGAAAGGGTAATATCTTAATTCAGAGTTGTTTCTTTTCAACAAAATCTTCATGATTGTTGGATTATGGATCATGCTGTTTATGACATGCATAGAATCATATGAAAATTTTGTGTCAGAGAGAATTTTGAACCCCTCTAATTTTTACTTTGAAGCTGGAACAAGAAGTTGAGCTATGTAATTGCTATAGCAAAAGATGGAGTTATGATGTCACCAAGCGTTACGCAAGAAAACTTCGGAGGCTGATCTCGTAAGTATCATCTCTAATATAACGAGAGAATGTCGTGAAACCTTGATTTCTCAGGTGCTCTTAAAGCTTGATGAACGTGACAAAAGAGAAGCAAACGAACTTGAGAGGGACTTGTTTCCTAAAGATGATGCTTCAGCCTGACTTCCAGGCAGACAAAGTGGGGATAAATAAGGAATGGCGCATATCAAGATCAGAATTTGTGTGACGCCCCACGTTTTCAATCTGTAACTTAATTGAATGATATTTTGTTCATCGCATGATCAAATTTTTATGTGCCTTGTTGTCCTCATCTAAATTTTATCAATCAAGTATTTATTAATGGAAATTATGCTTTGACATCAAGTTAAACATAGATGGTCAAAATAAGGTTTAATAAAACATCATGGAGGGTAAATGATATTTGGACACACGATAGGAATTTAACGTTTTAGGAACTGATTTGAATGTTTTATATAGTTTTGTGGTCAAACTCTAATAATTGCAACTTTCAGGGACCAATTTGTAATTTGGGAAAGGTAAGTAATGTAAGAAACGCAGGAGCCTCCTACTTGTATATTTAGCTCTCAAGCCAAGTTTCTGCCACCTCCTCCTCTTCAACACTTGAAGACCATAACCCAACTTCGGATACATTAATTTTGGGTCAATATCAAGTCGACAAAAGAAGGAGAGACCAAAGGACTTTCAGCATCTTCTCCTAGCATCTTTTTTTTGATAAATTAGACTAAATTTAATTTGACTTATTATATTATGCTATCGATAGAGAAATTAAGCATTAACTTGAGAATTCTTTCTATTAGTTGGTCAACTGGTATAATTGAATTCATTTAATCTAATACGTACGATTGCTGTTTCGTGGAGCTAGAATTTTTGTTGAACAATAGCAACTTAAATGAGACTCTAGGTATCTATTTTGTTAACTCCTACTATATATGAATTAGCAATTACGATCTCAGTGAGGGGCTATTCTTTAGCAACATAATTGGAAGAATGCTATATATATATAAGTTATTGTATTTATTTTCCAAGAGTTGGCTGTGGAAATGAGTATCCTGGAGTTAACATGTTTCCATTTGGTGAGAATATAGAAATATTAACAAGGAAGTCTATAGATACTAGATGAATGATAAATTATATTGGATGTGCAGTGGAATCAGTAAAGACATGTGTGCGAATTGATTGGATACATAGTTAAACCTATGTGGGAGCATGCATATCGAAATTGATGGAATTAATTATAGTTATTGAAATAGAACTAAGCACAAGACTTCATAAATATACTAACATTCGTAATGGGTTTTAAGAGTATGGATAAATTCTATTAACTCATTTTTACCTATTGAAAATAAATATAGGATACAGAATATGATGATAGAATATATATGAATTACGGGGACTATCATGTTAAACAGGTGGGCTGTGATATTCATGCATTAAATCATTATATCAACCCCTAGCCATGGAATGGAGTAGTCAATCAAACTCGGTGAGTACCACTTAAACTCATACAAACATTTGCAAAATTGGAGGAATAAATATGTACTGCATGCGTGTGTTATATATGTACAGGGATTGTCATTCTTTATGAGAAACTTGATTAAGTGTGGTTTCTTGGTCAAATTGCTTGAAATTGAAATCACAATGAACAATATTATTCGGTTTTGTTAATTATTCTATCATGGTAACCAATTCTTCAAAGATGGCTCATACGAAACGGTCCTCGATATGATCTACGAAGTGATCCTAAATATGTTCATGTCAGACGGTCTTAGATATGTTCTTTCAAAGTGGTCTTGATTAGGTCTGGGCCTGAACCGTTCGCGGGGCACACTGGGGTAGCATTGGGCTGCCAGTAGAGGCTTCGTTGTTCAGTGCCTATTTAGGTGTCCTTTCACAGCCGAGATGGAGGTTTCTATAGCTCTGACCGGCGCCGCCATGTACCTAGGCATGGCCAGTTTAATGCGGTCAGCGGGGTAGCTCAATGCGATAAGGTAGTAAATGTTCAATTGGGAGCCATAAGGTGGTTTATTTGATCAATTATGGTTCTGATTCGTGCCGGATTTACCATTCACATGATTTATTCGATCTATATGATTAGGGGTGTTCACCGAGCCGAGCCGGCTCGCGAGCTTGGCGAGCCGGCTCGAAAAAAACTCGGCTCGAGCTCGAGCCGAGCCTCACGAGCTCGAGCCGGCGATCGAGCCGAGCTCGAGCTTTTTTATAGCCAGCTCGCGAGCTCCCTTTATATATATATATTTTTTAATTAATATATTTTAATATATATATTATAAAATAATATTTATATAATAATATAATTTATTAAAAATAAAAATATATATGTTTAGCTCGAGCTCGAGCTCGAGCTCATGCTATACGGTTCGATCGAGCTCGAGCCCGAACACAAATAATCGAGCTCGAGCTCGAGCCTGGAAAAATGACCAAGCTCGGCTCGAGCTCGGCTCGTGAACACCCCTATATATGATATATCTCTCGCCCATCAGGTCTTCACAGGCTTCAATTGCCTAAATGGTCTCCAGATTCTTATCAGTAAAATTGATTTTTTGAAAAGCATTATTGTTACCTTTATTCAAAGCTTTCTTGTTTGGATATGATGTGTTTTAATTGATTGAATTATTTCATTATTTTTAAGTACTTTCTTGCATAAATCATGCATCACGAGATTGATACGATTATGTTACAAGCATAACCCCACACATGCACACACCGACACTCATTGAGCTTAGTAGCTCATCACTGGTGTCTCTTCCTCCCCAGGGCAAGGTGAAGTAGGTGGACAGTGGCCGATTTCTGAAATTAAAAATCCAAGTCAAACTCGGCTTAGTAAAGATGTCTCAAGCCAATCACTTTGAAGAGTATCCAAGGAAGACAACATCGAGTATCAGCTCAATTCAAATTCAGATAGATGCAAATTTAGATAGATGATTGATAGAACAACTTCATGTTCGATTTCAATAGTGGTCATGTATCTTTGATTTGTAGAGCTCTGATCCATATTATTAGAGTATTGGATTTTCTTAGAATAATTTATATGAGTTGAATTTTTTTTACATAACTGCCGTAGCAGGCAGGTGAATCGTGGCGTGACAATTTGTCTCTGACGAGCATTGTTCTTTAAGTTCTTCATCTTGTCCAGTTTGGAAATGTGTAGATGATCATGTAACAAGAATATATGATGCATTGTTTCCAGTCATTCATCAATTAGTCGAGCAAGCATTTGTGACAAATCTAGAGCAACAGAAGTCCTCAAGATTTTCAGAAGGATTTTGGTTAGCCTACAGAATTCCCCATTCTAAAGCAAAAGAACTACCATAAATACTATGTCCATTAATTCATTGTTCGACAAGGTGCATCCCTCATTTGGAACAGTTTGATGCCCTCTCGTTGAGGAGAGAGTTGGGTGTTGATGGAACTAGTGATATCTGTATAGCTTCAGATCCTATGAAAACATCTTTGGCTCTTCCAGTTGTCTTTCATGCTGATATACCAAAGAGAAAATCCTTCGTTACTTCGTATAATAAGCATCGTAGGACGTCTCTGGTGCCCTCGTATACGATGGTACGAGGCGCGTATATATAAATATGTGTAATATAATAATATTTCCATTAGACTCCAAGATCCGCGTGTTTTTAATAAACCTAGTAGGGTCGACCCATGACCCGACCCTATGGTGATCGATCAGCACCATCTATCAAGTACACATGTAAAGTATCCCAGGGTAAGGTGTCCCATCTATCATTCACTCTACAATACAGAGTGGAGCTCCTATAAATACCTCCATTTATGAAGTTTCACGGATGGAAGATTTGAGTAATAAATACTACGATATATACCTCATATAGCTTACAATATTAGACTTGAGAGTACGATCCTATAATATAAATACTAGATACCTTCAGATTACGAATCATAGATATCTTACTTATCATATTTGAACTACGTTGACTTGATCATCAAGGGGTATGTAGGCAGCTTGGTCATGTCCAAGTGCAGTCTATAATCTCGATAGTGTGACTGTTGGTTCGTATACGAGGTCTTCTTGACTGAGATAGTAGGGGTAAAATCCGAGCGAGATCAGTTGGTGCCGTCTGTGGAAAACTACTCGAGGGTCGCTGAAATCAATATTAGAGATGGAAGGAGATAGTCAGAAGGAAAAGCATGTTCGTATAGAAGATTCGGCATCTACTGCACCGGCAAGAAAGGCGGGGAATCCTGATGAGGGGAGGATAGCGTTGACCATAGGAGAATTAGACAAGTTGACATAGGAGCGAGTACATGAAGTTTTGAATCGATTCATTGCATCGGGACCATTAACTTCGAATGCTCAGAGGGTACCTGCAACGCCTTTGGCACCTAAGAGGCTCTTTTAGGGACCAGAAGGAACAACTCTGGAAGCTAAGAAGAAAGGTGAAGTTGCTACAGGAGAGCAATCTGATGAAGAGGTAGATAGTAGAATGGATTTGCATTCGGAGATTCGCCGGGGGAAGCACCCTGTTCAAATAGAAAGGGAAAAGCCAGCCTTATCGAGAGCGGAAATTGATGATATATACGAGCAATTAGATCGGTAAGTTGTAGACCAGATGTTCCTCGACCCAGATTCTGACCTGTATCAGCTTTGATGGCCAGAAACTCACCATTCTGTGAAAGTATAATATCCGAGGAGCCTCCAAGCTTGTTCAAAGCTCCTGTGTTGCCTACTTACGATGGGATGGGAGCCCCGTGACCGCATTTGATGACATTTGAGTTATTGATGTCATTGTATCACCAGTCGAATGCCATAAATGCTAGAGTATTTGTGACGACGCTGGTTGGACGAGCTCAAGATTGGTTCACAAGTCAGCCTCCTGGTTCAATATTGTCATACGAGCAACTGGTTAAGAGGTTTGAGAATCACTTTGCCGCAAACAAGAAAGCAAAAAAATCTGTCTCTTCGATGCTAGGATTTAAGCAGGGTCCAACGAAAAGTCTGAGGGAGTTTGTACATCGGTTTAATCAGGAAGTTTTAGAGATACCAGAATTAACTGATCTTATAATAACATTTCTTTTGTTGGCATTGAAAAAAAGGTACACTAGCATCTGCTCTGGTGCGATGTGCGCCAAAAGATCAAGAGGAACTCAGCAGCTGGAGGAGCAATGCATTAATGAGGAGGAAACGAATCTATCAAAAGATTCCGAGGCTGTTAAGCCCACAAATGATCAAAAAGATCGAAAAGAAAATTATGATCGACAAGAGGGGTCGAAGTCTGAAAGGAACCATGAACGACTCTGTCGACATGCAAAATATGAGCATTATACGCCATTGAATATGTCGAGAGGAAGGGTGTTAATGGCAGCGCAACACTTGAATGCTATCCAACCGCCAAAACCGCTAAAAGCAGGACCGAGGAAAAATCCAAATAAATATTGCCAATTCCACAAGGACAAGGGTCATGACACCAAGGATTGTTATCAATTGAAAGATGAAATTGAACGATTGACAAAATATGGTGTTTTGAATGATCTCATTGATCGTACTCTGGCGGAAGTAAGAGCCCCTGAGGCCAACCGCGTTAAAGAGGTAAGACGGTCACGAAGTAGATCGCTGGATCGATCTAGATATCGAGGAAATGATGATCGATATCATAATTATCAAGGCTATAGCACTCGTCATTACGATAGGCATCGAAATGATGAATATCGTCGAAATGATAATTATCGACGGAATGATGACAGAAGAGAAAATGATAATCATCGTCGTGAGGATCGAGAGAAAGGGAAAAATGAACCTGCCAATGTGGCGAGGGCTGAGATACATACCATTGCGGGTGGACCAGTTGGAGGAGACTCGTCCAATGCGAGAAAAAGGAATAAAAGGGAAATGCGTGGCAATTATTATCGCCAAGAGCCTACGAGGGTCCTTTCTGTACAAATAATGACCAGCCAATAACTTTTGACGATAGAGATTACGAAGGCATGATTGTTCTCCACAATGACCTAATGGTGATAACAATGGATATGGTCAACTTTGTAGTGCACAAGGCTTTGGTCGACACAGGAAATTCTGCAGATATTATTTTTTGGGATGTACTGCTAAAAATGGATTTGGGGAAAGTAAATTTACGACCAATGAATACCCCTCTCATGGGATTTACTGGTTCGCAGATTATGCCGAAAGGGTCAATTGAGCTTGATGTGTCATTGGGATCGGCTCCAAAAAGGAAGACGCTAAGGGTGACTTTTCTTGTTGTCGACACTCCTTTTTCCTATAATATGATTGTCGCCAGACCTATGTTGAATCTGTTTGGTGTTATTGTGTGGAATCCTCACTTGAAAATGAAGTTTAAGACCAGAGATGGTATTGGCGAGGTGAGGGGAAATCAATTAGAAGCTCATGATTGCTATACGACATCATTGACGACGAACTCCAGTAAAAAAAGGAAGAGGGAAATCACACTAGTGAATGTCATTGATCAAGATGCTAAAGAATTAATGGAGCAGATTGAGAAGAAGCAGAAGTGGGGAGATATGAGAGTTCAACCCATTGAACACAAGACAATTCAACTTTTTGAGAATGATCCGGAGAAGACAACAAGGATTGGGGGGCAGTTAAGTCCCACGATGGAATAAAAATTGATAAAGTTTCTCAGAGCCAACTCTGATATTTTTTCTTGGAAAGCTATTGATTTTCAAGGTATTAACCCTGCAGTGATAGTGCATCGTTTGAATGTTGACCCCGAGGCAAAGCCAGTTCATAAAAAACGAAGGAATTTTTGCCCCGACAGCGATGCCATTATCAAAGAAGAAGTGAAGAAGCTGCTAGAAGTAGGCTACATAGATGAAATTCAATTTACTGAATGGCTAGCAAATGTAGTTCTTGTACATAAAGCCGAAAAAAAATGGCTCATGTGTACTGATTTTACTGATCTAAACAAAGTTTGCCCTCGGGACCCTTATCGTTTGCTTCGTATTGATTCATTAGTAGATTCAACTGCAGGTTGTGCTCTTTTAAGCATGATCGATGCCTATCAAGGCTTCAATCAAATTATGATGGCAGAAGAAGATAGGGAGAAAACTTCCTTCGTAACTGCACGAGGCGTCTATTGTTATAATGTGATGCCGCTTGGACTTCGGAACTCTAGCTCCACGTATCAACGATTGGTCAATATGATGTTCAAGGAAGAGATCGGGAAAAATTAAAGAAGTGCATGTTGATGATATGCTCGTCAAATCTGTGGATGAATCAGACCACTTGAATCATTTGAAGAAATCTTTCGAAATAATGAAACAATATGGAATGAAACCGAACCCTAATAAATGTACATTCGGGGTTCGTGGTGGAAAATTTTTGGGGTATATGGTCACCGAACGAGGTATCGAGGCAAACCCTGAAAAGATCGAGGCCATTTTAAACATGAAATCCCCAACGAATGTGAAAGATGTGTAAAAATTAACGGGGAGAATGGCAAGCTTAAACAGATTTATATCTTGATCCACAGATAAAGGACTACACTTCTTCAAAATTCTGCGAAAGGTAAAAAACTTTACATGGACAGAGGAATGTGAAAAGGCATTTCAAGAGTTGAAAGAATACTTAGTATCCCCCCCTTTTAACGAAACCTGTTTTTGGGGAACCCTTATTCTTATATTTAGCAGTGTCGTTGGCAGCGATTAGTGCAGTTTTGGTTTGAGAAATTGATAATGAACACAAACCAGTATACTATATCAGTAAACTAATTCAAGGTGCAGAATTGATTTACTTGGAAATTGAGAAATGGGCACTCGCTATAGTGACTTCAGCTTGAAAATTGAGACCATATTTTTAGTCTCATCAGATCGTTGTGTTAACGAATCAACCATTGAGGCAAGTGTTGGCAAAATCGAATGTGCCGGGAAGGCTCATAAAATAGGCTATTGAATTGGGAGAGTTCAATATTGAGTATAGAAGTCGAACGGAAATTAAAGCCCAGATAATGGCAGACTTTGTCGTTGATATGACGACAGAGTCACCTCTTGAGGTAGCCATGATGGGACTAGCAAGACCATGGTTATTGCATGTCGATGGATCGTTAAATGATGAAGCGGGGAGGAATCAGAATCTGGCTACAGACCTCGGATAAGTTGGATATGGAGTTTGCAATCAAATTAAACTTTGATGTAACCAATAATGAAGCAGAATATGAAGCCCTCATTGCAAGGTTAAAAATGGCAAAAAGCTTGGAAGTAAAAATGTTGATGGTCTATACAAACTCTCAATTGGTGGCAAGGCAAGTTTCTGGCTCGTATGAAGCAAGGAAAAAAATGATGATAAGATATCTGAAGAAAGTAAAGGAATTAATGTCGGAATTCAAAATGGTTGAGTTACACCAGATCCCAAGGGATGAGAACGAACGAGCCAATGCATTGTCAAAATTTGTGAATCAAATTGTGGGAATGAAGAGTAGGAAAATAACCTTATTAGTAGCCAAGCATTTGGAAATATAATCGATGACTCTGGTAATGCCCGTCGTCGATGAACCCTCATGGAAAGATGCAATCATGAATTACCTGGTTAAGGATGAATTACCTGAAGATAAAATCGAGGGTTGGAAGGTCATGAATAGAGCCACGCAGTTTGTAATGTTGGATGGAGAATTATACAAAAGATCACTGGGGGGACCACTACTACGATGCTTATCTCCCTCGAAATCGGAATATGTTTTACGAGAAATCCACAAGGGAAGTTGTGGGAATCATTCTGCGGGAAGATCGTTAGCTCAGAAAGTTACGAGGCAGGGTTACTTCTGGCCCACATTGGTTAAAGATGCATATAATTTTTCCAAGAAATGTCGTGAATGTCAAATGCATTCCAATGAAATACATTTGCCAGGAACCCCGGTGGAGGCAATAAAAATTGCATATCCATTTCATCAATGGGGAATCGATATTTTAGGTTGACTTTTCTATAAACATTATCAACATGCTCTCGTTATAAAAATGAGGTAAAATGCTTATTGAATTAATCAATATATCTCGTAACTTGTTTGCAGGACCTTTCCCTTCTGCCAAGAATCAAAAGAAATTCGTTATTGTGGCTGTGGAACATTTCACAAAGTGGATTGAAGCTGAGGCTGTGGCTCGTATTACGGAGCAAGTTGTCATTGATTATCATTTGGAAGAATATAATTTGCAGGTTAATTAACCTAGAAAGGATTGCGTAAATATAAATTACATAAAGGTTGTAATATTCATTTAGAAGAGTATAATTTGCAGGTTTGGCATACCTAGAATATTAATATCAGACAACGGTACGCAGTTCAATGGAAAGGCTATCACAGATTGGTGTTATGAATTGAGAATCCAACGAAACTTTACCTCTGCAGGACATCCTCAAGCAAACGGATTAACGGAGGTGGCAAATTGAATACTCTTGTAACATCTTAAGACAAGACTCGATGGTGAGCGCACAGGATGGGTTGACGAATTGCCGGGAGTGTTATGGGCGTATCGAACTACGCCTTGATCATCAATAGGGGAGACCCCATTCTGCCTTATTTATGGCTCAGAGGCAGTTATAACTGCTGAGATTGGTATGATGACCCACAGACTGAGTTCCTATAAACCTTAAGAGAATCAAACTTTGAGGGAATTCGAGTTGGATGTTATTAATGGAACGAGGGACCGGGCATATGCGAATATTTTGAGGCAGAAAAATACGATGGCCAGAGCATATAATAAAAGGGTGAAAGCTAGATAATTCCAAGTAGGAGATCTCAATCTGAAAAAGGTGGAGGTATCGAGACATGTGAATAAGTTAGAAGCAAACTAGGAAGGACTTCAAAATTACCAAAATCACAAAGTCAATGACTTATAGATTGCAAGATCTCAATGGTAAAGATTTACCTCGACCACGGAATTTAAACAACTTAAGAAAATTCTATGCCTGATAATAAGTAACAGTGTTTTCTCGTTGATTGCAGTATGGGCATCAAACATTCTAAATATCGAAATAATTTCTATCACTAATGTGATCGAAAAGGGTTGTGCTGTTGAAAAATTATTCGTACGACCTAATACAAAGACAAATTTTATACTTAGTCAAATTCTGATAACAAAATATAAAATGAATAACGATACAGGTTTTATACTTGATAAATTTATATTTATTGAAATGCATCGTATGTGCCAGTTCGGCAAGAAATAAAATATAAAACAAACAACGAGATAGATTTTTAAGACAGTCATAAAGCATTCATTTGTTGCATCTATGCAAAACATTCGTTCGAAAAAAAACATAAATCAAACAGCAAAATCCCAAAACATAAAATATAAAGATATAAAAAGTCATGATATATTCAAAACAATATTCAAAGCACTCAATCTTTAATCACTTGTGGCTCATCAGCACCACCCTCGTCCGCAGCTTGTTCACCCCTATCATAGGTGGCCTCAAGTTCTCGTTCAAGTTGGACACTGGCCCCTAATTCACCAATCACCAAAGCATCGAACTCTGGAAAACGGGTGTAAACGACACCGGTGTCTTCAGGGGTGGCAGAGGGTCGTTTGAGGGGAGCTCTCAGCTAGGCTTGGGCAAATTCGTCTTCTTAGAAAGTGGGCACCAAATTCCTTATTTTCTTTAGATAGTCGATTTTCTTGAAGAAGTCATCCTGAACATCGTTGACAACTTGGTTGAGGAGACGATCGTCGATGACCATGGATCGTAGCATGTCTCGAGCTCTTCCTAAACGAGCCTCTTCGATTTGGCGGCGGAAGGATGCAAACTCTGGGAACTCTCTATGACCCGTCGTCTGGCCAAGGCAAACTGACGACTCATTTCAGCCTCGGTACCATTTTGCAGCTTGCTCAGTTGCTGACGAAGCTCAGCGTTAGTCTTTTCAAGCTCTGACATCCTGAGCTTGTCCCTATCGTATGATCTGCAGATCACATCGAGCCCCATCTATGATGAATAAAAATGAAATTTCAGATTAGATCAAGTTATAATTGAATTAAAGTATTAGTAATGGATTTAAGTTTACCTGTAGGAAAACAACTTTTTCTCTGTCCTCTGGAGCAACAGTAAGCTCGGCTTCGACCTGTACCTTGTAATTACTAATCTCTTGTTGAGATCGATGCAAGATCTCTTTCAGAGTGGAACTATTAAGAGACAACTGATGAATTAAGAGCTTGGTATGAAAATCAATAATGCAATATCGAACTTAAAAAATGAGTTAGCTAAAATTGACACACTTATTAAAATATCAAGTACGATTACATACCTTTTCAAGGTATTGAGCTGCTTGCTTTTCAACAATAGGATGAGGCTAATTGAGGATAAGAGCCTTATCCTTGGGCAGCAAAGTGCGATGAAACAATTTGATCGCAGTATTGCCGGTGGGATCCCTGACGATGCTACTGTCAGGGTAAATGTGCTAGTCTTGGATGATGGGCTGTTGATCGGGTCATAGGGGCGCACGTTCGGGAACCTCGCATTTGAGGTAATCTTTCAGCAATAACGACTCTGCCTGATTGAGCAAGTCGTAATCACGGGCGTCGGGCGAGTCGGCTATTTCTGTTCTTGGTGTCGGGGATGCGGGCCTTGTCGGAGTTGCCTAAAAAGTATCCTCTCGGTGGGGACGCTTCTCTGGACAACCGTAGGGAGTGCTTGATAAGAGGCATTTTTACGTGTTTTTAAGCCCCTTTGCGTTTATGTCTTAGGTTCATTTATCGCTTGATTCTTGCCATATCTGCGTTTAATTCGTGCATTAAGTGATTTCAGGTCTTAAATGGATACAATCAAAGAACGGGATGAAAAACGACGTATAAAACAAGTTTAGGCCAAATTGCTACGCACCCCTATGCCCAAGCGCCTAAAAACCCATGCCCAGGTGACGGACAAGATGGAAATAACGTCAACATTCTGCTTACCACGCCTAGGCGCCATCTTGTCCACGCCCGGGCGCCGTATCTACACCACTTTCCACGTTCGAGCGCTATTTACGTATTTTTAAAGGCCGAATTGGATGAAGTTCCCTTCTACAATGTTGTAGAACTATGTGTTAGCTTCAAATGAGGACTTGAATCATCCAAATCGGAGTTTCGTGGAGAAAGTTATGAATGAAATACGATTGCTGCGCAGGACACGTTGCATTTAATTCCAACTTTCTGATTACGGCGCCCAAGCGCCGTAATGCCACGCCTAGGCGTGTCCACACCCGAATTTTGATTCCTTTCAGCCAAAAGATCATCATTTGATGGGGGAATGGAACATTTAAAGCCAAGAGATCATCACATGTATGGGAGGGATGTCATAAGTATGTTTCTTAGTAGATCTACTTTATGGAATTTTATACTACTCACTTTAAGAGTAGTGGAGGACACACTAGGGAAGACACACACTAGGAGCTCAGATTTTTGGGGTCTTCTTAAGGCATTTTTCTACACACTTGACCGAGACATCTTGGAGGAGGGGAGAGAGAGGCATTTTGGCCATCACTTTTCACTCATCATCATTCATCACCATTCTTGATCACTTTTGGAGGGGCACAAAGAGAGAGGAGTTAAGGATTGAAGTTCAAAAGCAAGGATCCATCATCAATCAATTGAGGGAGTTTTAATTATTTGCATTTACATGTTTATTTCCATGAGTATGTATATGTTTGTATTAGATTTTCTTAAGGCTTTGATGAGAGGCTAATATTGTAGAACTAAGGCCATGTGAAAGCCAATTTATGAATCAATATATGTGAAGTGAATTTTCGCATTAATTCTCATATTGCTTTGTGTGTTGATTTTGAGCTTTTATTACAATCATGTGCTTGATCACCATATGCTTGTTTTCTTGCCTAGTCTAGTCATTCGAGAGAAGATAGGTTAGGGTTCAAATGAATCAACACATCATCCGAAACTAATGTGGAATTGCTCCTAGAAATAGGTAAAGATTTCCGGGTGCGGTTAGCCGGATTTATCCGGGGAAACTCTAGAATGTTAATGCGTGGTTATTGATTAGATTCTCGGATAGACATATTTAGAGAACCATCAATTAATCATAGGATTATTATGTGCCGAGACATCGGGTAATAATTATCTAAGGAATTTCCACCAAAGCAATAGGAGTCTAATAATTCGAAGAGTAGCTCATCTATATTGACGAGTAGATTCGGTTGTAGCATGTGCCTTAGTCATTTTATCATACGTGAGATTTACTCTATAGTTCGTTTCTTTTTGGTTCGTCACTTGTTTACTCGTTTTATTGCAATCTACTTTTGTTCATTTTCATTAATCATAAACTAAAATTCAAGTTTCCGTGGTTCGACAATCCGGACTTTTTGTCCACTTATTACTACATACGTCTAGTGCACTTGCTATCATAGCACGTTAGCTTTTAGCGTGTCAGTGCTTGTTAACTCCCCAACTGTCTCTGAATATCGTCGGCGAACGAGGGAGCCCTCCTCGACCTCTACATCGTCGGCCGGTGTAGCACTTCTCAGTGGACGAGGTGCAGTAGTTGTAGTATGAGGTGGTTAGGCTCGATTGATTCCCTGGTCTTGAGAATCGATGATTCTAATTCCACCTTGCCCTCGTCCACGCCCACGACCTCGGCCAGTGTCACGACTTGAAGCAACAGTTGCTCTTTCGGTTGCCTCAGCAGCAATTACAGCCCTTTTGTCCAAATGAGTTTGTCTTGCTTCCATTGCTAAGAACGAGCCAAAAAAGAAAGAACAAATATGTTACAATGAAAAAACATTGCAAGTATATAGTAAACATTAAAATATAGGCACAAATCTTTAGCCAGATTTTTGACGATAGACATATTGGCACTACTTAGTCCGCATGTAACTAGCTTGGACTCACTCATCCCAACCTCGGGCTTGAACATCCATTTAAGG
Source organism: Buddleja alternifolia (assembly GCA_019426215.1). Classification (NCBI taxonomy): domain Eukaryota; kingdom Viridiplantae; phylum Streptophyta; class Magnoliopsida; order Lamiales; family Scrophulariaceae; genus Buddleja; species Buddleja alternifolia. Next base: position 17,406,427 of record CM033408.1, on the reverse strand, counting down.
ATGCATTTTAAAGTTTGTCGAGGTATGGTGGGTCTACCAATATGTTCTAAATCAACGAGATCCATACCCCATGGACAAAGTACGTTCCATCGTTCGTTTGGAGGGGGAGCAATGAAGAAAAACTTTTTCTTCGGTCTTCGAAGAAAGACTAGATATGAGTTTGAAGGTGACAATGACGCGGAGGAGCCAGAAAGAAAAGACCTTCTTCCTTAGCCTTAGGGCATCGATGCACGAATAAAAAACCGTTGAAGTTTTTTATGTTCGGATGAACTTCGTACATTGTTATTATAACATTGAAATAAATAATATGCCTATAAGAATTGGGAAGTAGTTGTGTGGGGCTCAGACGAAGGTGGAGAAGAATGTTTTCAATGGCAGGATGCAAGGGAATCTAAGTCCCGAAGCAAGATGGGCTACATGAATGGTACGGAACCCTATGGGGGAATGATGAATTCTATCACCTTTGCCAGGCATGATGGTGCGATAATCTGAAGGGATGTAGTACTTAACCCTAATGTCGGCAACATTTGATGCAGTTAAGATAGATGAATAACCTAGCCATAGGACTACTCTACGAGCCCTATCCATATTAGGGAATAATTGTAAATTGATGTTTTCATCCCCCTCGAGATCTGGATATGAAGGGGGAACATCAGGCTCCTCAGGTTCGATAACAATGGAGGGGTCATTTACGTTAGGTTCGGGAGAGGTCTCAGGACTACTTGAACTACTATCGGAACCACTACGACTAGACGAGGTGGCCTCACGTTCCTCGTCGAAAATACGAGGTGATTCAGCACCAGCACCAGTGGTACTTATGGTATATGATTGGACAGTAAAATATTGGATAAAATAGAAAAGAGAAGGGTTAAGCTTATACCTAGCACAGGAAAAACTTGAATATGAATTAGAAAGAAACCTTTGAATAGCAAGAACACCAAAGAAGCTGCAAATGGCTCTCAAGAATTCTCTTTGTATAAAAAGTAATTTCAGCAAAAGTAAAAACTGAAATGAAGGGTGAAATCTGAGTATATGTAGTAAGAAGGGATTTGAATTCAATGGTACAGATCTAATAGTAAAAAGTTATATCCAACGGTGGGGAAACATGATGTTTCGAATTCAACTTGCATCTCTTGGAATTCGAAACAGCAATATGTTGGATTAGACACATCTCTCGGGAAACAGCTTGTCAGAATTAATGACGTAAAATGGTTGCAGCGTAATGATTACGCAAAATGGATGAATAGTTAAGAAAAGACAAAGAAATAAATTTCTTTAATGCTATATTTACGAGGTATTTACTTCGTTAGTCATTAATAAATAAATTAAAATTAATTCTTTACAACTAACGAAGTGGGGGACTTGTGATATACCAAACAGAAAAATCCTTTGTTACTTCGTATAATAAGCATCATAGGACGTATCCGGTGCCCTCGTATACGATGGTACGAGGCATGTATATATAAATATGTGTAATATAATAATATTTACTTTACACTCCAAGATTCGCGTGTTTTTAATAAATCGGGTAGGGTCGACCCATGACCCGACCCTATGGTGATCGATCATCACCATCTATTAAGTACACGTGTAAAGTATCCTAGGGTAAGGTGTCCCATCTGTTATTCACTCTACAGTACAGAGTGGAGCTCTTATAAATACCTCCATTTATGAAGTTTCACGGACGGAAGATTTGAGTAATAAATACTATGATATGTACCTCGTATAGCTTACAATATTAGACTTGAGAGTACGATCGTATAATATAAATACTAGATACCTTCGGATTACGAATCATAGATATCTTACTTATCATATTTGAACTACGTTAGACTTGATCCTCAAGGGGTACGTAGGCAGCTTGGTCATGTCCAAGTGCAGTCTATAATCTTGATAGTGTGACTGTTGGTTAGTATACGACGTCTTCTTGATTGAGATAGTAGGGGTAAAATCCAAGCTAGATCACATGCATTGGATGATTTTATCCATAATTTTAATGCTTGTGAGAAGTTGAACAAAGAATCCTTATCTTTGCTACTTCTGAAGTTACACAGAATATGTTCTGGTTTTGCCATAGCAAGTGGAGAGGAGCTTCCTTTCGGAGTAGTAAGTAGCTTTTGACTTGTAATCTTTGAGTAAAAAAGTTCCTCGACAATTACGTTTTGACTACCATGTTTCTTTTAATGTTATTAAACTTGTTGTGAAAAATGAAGTACCACTCATTACGGAAATTGGTATAGTCAAGGCATGGGTAACCCGATTTCCTTAATACAATAACGCCCCGTTCTTGGTGGTTACAGGATATGGCATTTGTGTCCCAAGATACAACGACTATCATCTAGAAATAGGACCACTCCAAATTTCTAAGCCTAGCTAACAAGATTTCTGCTAGAACCTCCCGATATTATGAATGAAGAATTCTTTTATGTACTCAATTTAGTACCTAAAAGAGAGAAGGGAGAAGAGGTTTTTTTAGTGTGTTTTGAGATCTGAAATAAGGAGGCTTATTTATAGATTTCCAAAGGTTGGGGACTGAAAAGACATAACTTTTTGGATTTTGCAAAACAGCCCCAGCAGGTGTGAATGCTCCTTTTTACACCCAGCCAGATTCAGTTTCTCTACAGCAGATGCATCGAACCTGCTTTGGTCAACTGGTCCACTCGTGGACTTCTGGTGCATTACACCCTTTCAACCGTGACCATCGATTGAAAGGTTGTGATCCACCATCGCAGTTGATGAAATCTAACTGTTCAAATTCAATGTGAAAGTATTAATTAAATTAATTAAATAAATAATTAATTTAATAGATTTTTATCCGAAAAGATAAATACGGGTGGACCCATGGTCCATGACCCTCGACCTAAGCCCAAGCTATAGACCAAGACCAAGACCAAGACCAAGACCAAGTCCAAGGCCCAGGCCTGAGCCCGAGCCCAATCCAGGTCCCGGTCCAGGTCCGTGGTCCATGGTCCGAGGTTCGGTCCGGTTCACCAGACCCCCCGAGTGAAGAGCCAAGAAATTATGCCTAAGCCCAATTGCATAGCTCTTCCCCCTTTCACACAAAAGCCCAAAGTGGATGACCCTAGGGCCAAACCTTATTTTCAACCTTCCAACATATAAGCTCACTTATAATAAGTTATTGAACTAATGTGGGATATCCATATTTCCACAATTCAAATGTCAATTTTTAACCTTTAATTTCTCATTCATCCGAAATTGGAATAGAGAAATTCAAAATGCTATCAGTATCTACTCGGGACGTAGTTTCATAATATGTAATAATATCCTACTTCGGAGTAATTTAGCAATTTCGATTTTCCATCTAAAATGTGTCAAAACACACTTTAATAGAGCTAGATTTCCAACAATCCCCCACATGAATGAAAATTAATGCACATGCAGACACTACGGGAGTTCAGGCGAAAAATTATTGCATCAAAATAGATAGCTTGTGGCTTTGAATATTTCTTAGTGAGATATCATTAGATTCACTTGGCTGCCCAATGAACATGATGTCTTGAATTGGTGGGCCATTTGTGTGAACCTAGATAATGATATTCACACAATAGTTTTTCTACAGTTCTTGTTCTCAATTGGGTCCATTTTGGCCGTGGAACACCATCTTGGATTCATAAGTGTTTATAATATTGAAGCGGCCCTCACTTCTCACTTACATAGGTGATCTCCTATAAAGAGTGCCCTGCCATACTCCATTTTATTACGTCACACACTTAGACAGTATAGGAATCATTAAAAGTTTCAAAAATTTAGCCTCAGCTACGTTTTGCAGGTTGCACTTTATACAACTAGGGATGGGCAGGAGTTGTTATAACTCCTAGTGCAATTGAACTTTCATAACTTCGTTCTCCCATTGAACCAAGATCTTAGGATCTCCAGTCAACAAGGTTGGGTTTCCTCTATGTATGTTCTTAACATGTAGGCTTTAAGCCCATTCCCTTCGTTGAATTTTCAACTAGATCTCTTGGCAAGCCTTTTGTTAATGGATCCGCAATATTTTCCTTTGACTTTACATAGTCTATGGAAATTATGCCAGTTGTTTAATGATATTGTGTCATCAACATATACGTCTAGACTTATAACACATGCTACTTTGTGCCCTTCCAATTGCCGATTGACTATCACAATGAATCAAAATTGGAGGCACAGGTTTCGTCCAACACTGAATATCTTCTAAGAAGTTTTGAATCTATTCAGCTTCTTCACCAGCTTTATCTAAAGCTATGAACTCCGATTCCATCGTTGATCAGGCTATACACGTCTGCTTAGAAGACTTCCATGACACGACTCCTCTAGCCATGGTAAATACATAACCGCTAGTAGACTTAGAGTCATTTGTGTCCGATATCTAATTTGCATCACTGTATCCTTCCAATACAGCAGGATATCTCTTATAATGTAATCCATAATTTACAGAGTATCTTAGATATCTAATAACTTAAGTCAATGCCTTCCAATGGTCTTGACTAGGATTACTCGTATATCTACTTAGTTTACTAACAGAGTATGCAATATCCGGATGTGTGCAGTTTGCAATATACATCAAACTACCAATAATTCAAGAATATTTAAGTTGTGATATAGGCTCACCATAGTTCTTTACTAACGTTAAATTAGGATCCACAGGAGTCCTTATGGAGAGTTTGTCATATGCATTAAACTTTCTAAGTACAGACTCAACATAGTGAGACTGCGATAGAACAATTTCCTCACTAGGCTTAGAGATTTTGATCCCTAATATAACGTCAGCTTTGCCCATATCTTCATGTCGAAATGTCTTTTCAACATACCTTCAGTATTCATGATTACTTCCAGTATTAACATGTCATCGACATAAAGGCTCACTATGACATACTCATTTTGTGGGCACTTTATGTAGACACATTTGTCACATTCGTTGATCTTGAAACCATTTGACAACATCGTGTTGTTGAACTTTTCATGCCATTGTTTAGGTGCTTGTTTAAGTCCATAAAACGACTTCACGAGTTTACATACTTTCTTTTCTTGCCCAGGAGCAATGTACCCCTCAGGTTGTTCCATATAGACTTGTTTATCTAATTCTCCATTTAGGAACGCTGTTTTAACATCCATTTGATATATCTCAAGGTTGTGCAAAGCAGTAATCGCAATGAGTACTCTTATGGATGTTATTCTAGATATAGGAGAATAAGTATCAAAATGATCGAGCCCTTCAGTTTGTCGGTATCCTTTTGCTACTAAATGAGCCTTATATTTATCGGTACTTCCATCAGGCTTATATTTTTGCTTTAGAATCCACTTACAACCCAATGGTTTACTACCTTTTGGGAGATGTACTAACTCCCAGGTGTGATTCCGCATGATTGACTCTAATTCACTATCAATAGCTTCTTTCCTGACCTGCGCTTCTGGGCTTGACAAAGCTTCTTTGATAGTTCTTAGTTCGTTTTCTGCCATATAGGTCAGGAAATCAGGACCAAAAGATTCAGAAACCTTTGTCCTTTTACTACGACGTGGTTCATCATCAATTTGATTATTATCACTCGTAGATTCACGAGGTCTTTTGAAAGAACTCGTCTCGCTTCTTTCCTTACATGGAAAGACGTCTTCAAAAAAGATGGCATTTCTTGATTCCATTATGGTTCCTCTGTGGATATCAGAAATGTCTGATTTATACATGAGAAATCTGTAGGCACTACTGTTGAGCGCATAACCAATAAATATGTCATCAACAGTTTTAGGACCTATTTTCACTTGTTAGGGGTTAGGTACTTCTACCTTTGCCAGACACCCCTACACTTTTAGATATCGGAATGAAGGTTTAGAACCTTTCCACATCTCTTAAGGAGTTTCACTCCTATTTCTATGTGGAATTGTGTTCAGAACATAGTTTGCCGATAGAATTGCTTCCTCCCACACATTCTGAGGTAAACCCGAGTTGATAAGCAACACATTTATCATCTCCTTCAGAGTACGATTTTTACGTTCAGCAACTCCATTAGATTGAGGTGAGTATGATGTCGTTGTTTGATGAATTGTTCCATGAATAGAACAGAATTTCTCAAATGGTACACCATATTCTCCACCTCTATCACTTCGGATAATTTTAATCCGTTTGTCTAATTGATTTTCAACTTTACTTTTATAATGACTGAATGCTTCTAATGCTTCGTCTTTACTTTTAAGTAAATAGACACAGCAATATCTTGTGCAATCATCGATGAATGTAATAAAGTACTTTTTCCCACCTTTAGTTCGCATAAAGTTCAAGTCACAAGTATCACTGTGAATAAGTTCTAGAGGTGTGGTGTTCCTTTCATCAATAGTATGGAACGGCGTTTTGACTAGCTTTACTTCAACACAACTTTCACATTTATGTTGATCATTCATTTGAAAAGATGGTAATAAATTCAACTTAACAAGTCTTTTTAAAGTATTAAAATTAACATGTCCTTGTCTAACATGCCACAAATTTGAATACTCAAGCAAGTAAGAAGAATTATTCTTTTCATATTCATACTCTCCAAGGTCACGAAAGACCGTCATTACATTCATTTTGAAAAGACCCTTATCAAGGTAACCTTTTCCAACAAAAAATCAACTTTTAGTGAGCGCTACTCTATTAGCCTCAAAAGCTATCTTAAACCCTACCTTAACTGATGCAGCTCCCAAGATCAAATTCTTGCGAATATCAGGTACATGTAAAACATCAAGCAAAGTTAACTCCTTTCCCGAGGTCATTTTCAAGACTACCTTTCCAAGCCCAACAACTGGCGAGGTGGCAGAGTTTCCCATGTATAGCTTTCTTCCACTTATTGGGTGATACCTCGAGAACATCTCCTTGTCGGAGCAAATGTGTCGAGTAGCCCTAGTGTCGACAAACCATTCTTTTGGGTTATCAATCATGTTACACTTAAACACAACAGCACTTAGGTCAATCTTAGATAGATCAACCTGGACACTTTTGTCATCCATTTCAGCTAAATGAGCTTGATTCTGAAGTCTTCCTTGGTTTGAATCTTTCTTCTTTGGCTCTCTATAGTCTCTAGCCATGTGATTTGGTTTCCCACAGTTGTGGCAATTCTCAGTGAACTTGCATTTCTTGCCCTTTCCTTTTGGCTTGACAGAAAGCTTTCTCTTCTTGTTAGCACTTGACTCAGCCAGATTCGCTATAATAGGAGGCGATGGCTTGGTTGACTTCTTGTCGGTAAAGCGGTTGTCCTCTTCAATACTCAGCCTTACGATCAAGTCTTCGATCCCCATCTCCTTGCGTTTATGCTTGGGATAATTCTTGAAGTCCTTCCAACCCGGTGGTAGCTTTTCAATAATAGCAGCCACTTGAAAAGACTCGCTCAACATCATGTCCTCGACATGAATTTCATGCAATATTATCTGTAGCTCTTGGACTTGGCTGATGACAGTCTTAGAATCCATCATCTTGAAGTCCAAGAACTTCCCAACCTCAAACTTCTTTAGGCCAGCATCCTCAGTCCGGTACTTTCTGTCCAAAGACTCCCACAAAGTCCTTGCAGTGTGGAATGCACTGTACACACTATAAAGTGTGTCATCGAGTCTATTCAGAATGTAGTTCCTGCACAGGAAGTCACAATGATTCCATGCATCATAGGCACCCCTTAGTTGACAATCAGTTTCACCCTCGGGTACCGAACGAGCACTCTCGATCAGAAACCTAGCCAAGTTCAGTGTAGCTAGGTAGAACAACATTTTCTGTTGCTACCTTTTGAAATCAACCCCACTAAACTTCCCGGGTTTCTCTCCATGAGACGGGACATGGGGTATAGTTAGTGCCATAGGGGGGGGGGGGCAACAACCGCAACAGTAGTCGGAGTAACCGGCGGTGGTGGAGGCGGCAATGGTGGAGTGACATTCGGCGGTGGAAGATCAATTGGTGTTGCGTTGAAAACTCCGGTTGACATTTTTCAAACAGGATTATTGTGGAAAATGTAGTACCACTCGTTATGGAAATTGGTATAGTCGAGGCACGGGTAACCCGATTTCCTTAACACAATAACGCCCCGCTCTTGGTGGTTACGGGATATGGCGTTTGTGTCACAAGATACGACTATCGTCTTAAAAGTAGGACCACTCCAAATTTCTAAGCCTAGTGAACAAGATTTCTGCTAGAACTCCCGATATTATGAATGAAGAATTCTTTTATATACTCAATTTAGTAGTTAAAAGAGAGAAGAGAGAAGAGATGATTTTTTTGGTGTGTTTTGAAATCTGAAATAGGGATGCCTGTTTATAAATTTTCAAAGGTTGGGGATCGAAAAGACACAACTTTTCGGATTTTGCAAAACAGCCCCAGTAGGTGTGAATGAGCCTTTTCACACCCAGCCAGATTCAGTTTCTCTACAGCAGGTGCATCGAACCTGCTTTAGTCAACTGGTCCACTCGTGGACTTCTGGTGCATTACACCCTGTCAATCGTGGCCATCGATTGAAAGGTTGTGACCCATCATCGTAGTTGATAAAATCTAACGGTTCAAATTTAATGTGAAAGTATATATTAAATTAATTAAATAAATAATTGATTTAATAGATTTTTATCCAAAAAGATAAATACTGGTGCACCCATGGTCCATGACTTGCGACTCAAGCAAAGACCAAGTCCCAGGCCCGGTCCGGTCCGGGTCCGTGGTCCGGTCCACCGGACCGCCCGAGTGAAGAGCTAAGAAACTGTGCCTAAGCCTAATTGCATAGCTCCTCCCTCTTTCACACAAAGGCCCAAAGTGGGTGACCCAAGGGCCAAAACTTATTTACAACCTTGCAACATATAAGCTGACTTATAATAAGTTCAAATGCCAATCTTTAATCTTTAATTTCTCATTCATCCGAAATCGAAATAGAGAAATTCAAAATGCTATCGATATCTACTCGGAATGTAGTTTCATAATATGTAATAATATCCTACTTCCGAGTAATTTGGCAATTTCGAATTTCCATCTAAAATGTGTCAAAACACACTTTAATAGAGCTAGATTTCCAACAAAACTGATTATCATTGTGGTGAACAAATCAGGCCACATCTGCATTTGATGGAACTCGCATGTCAAAGCGGGAAGAGCCCAATGGCACAACAGGTAATTGAAGCATATATCCTCGTTCTATTTTTATGAACGAAGAATAGAACTCTATTTTTATTAAACTTCTTAGCAATGATTGACTAAATATTCTCTCCATGTCTTTGTGACAGATGGAACCTTATTCTCTGGACTCCTCTATCTATTTGTTTGTTCCATTTTAAGAATAAAAAAGCATTCAATTGTATAACATAAAATGTCAATATTAGGGCAGATTGATTATTAGAACATTAACTTTATTTCTAACCTTATTGCTTTTCGGACATTCTATATATATTCCTCATACATGACAAAATAAGGAAAACTTCGATGTTTCTTGCTTTTTGTCATAGTTGACATCCCTTGCGGTGTAACAATGTCAACATATTGGAGGACTTGTTACACAAAATTCATTATATTGTTCTTGAACTCTTTCAAAAAGTGTTTCAAGGTGTGGCAACTTTTGATTCATTAAATGAACCCACTGGAGCTTTAAAATACAAGCATGACATCTGACATTTTGACATCAATACAGAAGAATGTGAAAATTGTGAACCCCAAAAACGGTAACTGAAAGTTACAAACTTCTGCAAACATAATACATCCAAGATCCTCAATTCCCAATGACCTTTTGCTTCTCTGATAAACTCGATATAGAAGATTATTGAATATCATAAAATGATTTCCTTCCCTTGCACCCGTTTCCACTCAAAATATAGGAAAGGTGGATTTTTAGGTATATAGAAAGTCAGGTGTTTATATACTTGATTGACTCAACATATTTACATCAAGTAAATTTAAATAGGTTGTTGGATCATTTATAAGGTCGCTGATAACCGGATGCATGAGCTAGTTGCATATGAATTAATGTCAATGCTCCCGAGAGAGATCCCATGGACTGGTATGATATATATTTCTGATTATTTTTTCCAAAGACAAACTAGTATATGTGTATGCACAGTGACTGTCGTATTCTGACTTTAGCACTATTTTATGTTGCATAACTACAGCTTATAATTTGCATTTATGAGGCTTAGCCAATTTGGGACTCTCACTTTTCTCTCTAAGGTAATATTAGTCAACCTCGGTTCCCAATACAATGCTATGCGTACTTTCTAATAGCTTGAACGACGCAAAGAGAGTAGAAGAAGCGGAAACAATATGTCAACGTACTGTATCATGATACTGGATATCATGGCGAGTTTGTATGTAAATATTTGTTGTTTCCTTACCAAGATATGATTGCCTACAATTTTAATTTGTTAGTACTTTACAATAATTTATTTGAGTTTGTATATGTTAATATGTGTTCTATTTTAATGTTTTCTCAACTTGCTCGCCAGTTTGCCAATGAAGAAGTTGGTACCTTTCTGAAGTGCTATTTGCTTAATGTTTTCAATATATATAGATTAGGGGCATCTAAATTTTACTACGTAGCTCCAAAAGTTGTAATGTCAAACATCCATATTACTGTATACTGAAATGGCATTATGACATGGATGGGCCAGAGATTTTCATGGATATTGCATTCTCCCTTTCAGGCTGCAGACGCTTTGTCTATCTAAGCTCCCTGAATGTAGAACTCTTGTCAAGTTTTGATCCTCTGCTATGCAATTCATTATAATTGGATATAACTGGAGCGTATTAAGATATTAATTTATGCCTGAATTATGTGTCCTTTTATATTATAGTTTTGTACTCTCTCTCTTGGATGTGTGTATATGTATTTGTGTATGTACGTTAATGTCTATCCGGATTTCTGTGCTAGAAAGTTGAGATGGTGAGTCAAATTTTACGGTAGGATTATTGGGAACTGAAAATATGGTGGATATGTGTGTATGTACTTTAATGTCTATCCAGATTTCTGCATGAGATTGTGAATCAAATTTTATGATAGGATCATTGAAGGAAGTGAAGATGGAGGGTCCAACTTGTTACAGATAATAGCACTAGAATACGAAAAATAATCAAGAAACAATAAAAATTTAAACCTAAACATGGAGATAACAACACAAAAGTTTTAAAGTGATTCGGTATAACTTGTTTACATCCACGAGCCAACACCTAAACTACATCTTTATTTCTCAAAAATGAATCAGAGTACATCAATGACTTACAAAGAGAGTTATACTATTTATAAAAGTGGAGTATGTCTAGACCCTAACAAATAAGGAAAACAATCCTTAACAACTTAGGAAACAATTTCTATCAAAATAGGAAGCAAACTCATTCAAAATAGGACAAGAATCAGCCAAAATCCGCCCAAAATCTCGTCAACTTTTGCCCCAAGTCTCAAATTTGCATACAACAGCCGTGGTTAAAATACGCAATAGCCATGGCTAAATCGCTGTTGACACTCTGCATTGGTAGCCGTGGCTATCACAACTATTCATAGTCAATCCACTTCATATGATCCTTTCGCGACTCCGGATCTTCCCGACCTATCTCGTCTTTACATTGGCTCCATTTTTTGGCTCTTAATTCTACTTTTGATCCGACTCCACTATATCCCAACAATCTTCTACTTGGAGACTGATCAAAAATCTCAAACTCAACTTGAATCGTCCCTTCACTTTTCCCAAGTGAATCTTAGTCTAGTTAGCACATCCCCAAACCCAGTGGAGGAAAAAAACACGAGATATCCCAATATCTCATCAACTCGTCCGTCCTCTAGTGTCACCCACTTCACAAATTCGCTTTGTGAACATCGTTCCCTCACTTTGAACCCTCGCCACTACCCTATTCTTTTGGTGATCAGCCAACTCCTGAATACCGCGACATATCTATCTTGGTCCAACTTACCCTCGGATATAGATTACTCCAAAACCCAGAATATGTCACAACCCAACCCTGCCTCGATCTACCCCGTCCACTGACATCCTTCCACCAAGGACTTTTTTGTTAGTGTTGTGTCCTCAAATGCCATAAAGGATAGAATTATAGGGCATTATTAAACATTCTTATTTAATAAAAGGCATTTTATGTTGTTTTCTTATAGGCATTTGTGAGTGTCATAAACAACATTAAGTCCTTGATATTAAGGTGAATCTTCTACAAGTCCTTGATATTAAGGTGAATCTTCTACTCCCTCTGGGTTAGGGAGATTGGTACTAGAAGAGTTTGATACTTAATATCTAACTTGGTTCGCAAGTCGAAGAGAGTATTAACTAGACATCGATACTGGATAGAGACTTGTATGACATAAGTTTTGACGTAGGAAGTGCTAGTCGAATACTATGGGTAACTTAGTGGGAACTTGAGTCATAGACACATAAGTGGGACTGATGAGTTCGAACATGACTCGCATCGAGTTCTTTCACATGGGTTTGACTCTATGACAGTCAATGACAGAACTGATAAGTTGTGATAGGTACGCGTGAACCTTAGAACCTGAGTAATCACATTGAAGATGTGATTGTGACATCAAGTCTGTCATCAGAGTAGTTAGACCCAATTCACTCATTGGTGGGGTCGACCTCGAAGTGCAGGTTGATGGGAAAAGTAACAGTCTTAACTGATATCAAGATGAGATTCATTCTCTCATAAGTGAATGAGTATATATCCTATGCCGTCATGAATAAATGAGGTCAAAAGTCCTTGGCAAAAGTATTGGAGTTACTCATGTTGGACACAAGAGTATACTCAGTGACCTCGACTCATTATGTTCTATGCATATGGTCAAGTACTGTGAATTTGACTGAACCGTGACTCTCACTTGACCGGGATATCCTACTTATTCGTTCTCAATTGGGATACGATGTGGGCCACGAGACTGGCTAGGTGTTACCCACATCCTTTGTTTTATTCCCAATTGCCTTTGACACAAACCTAAAGAGTCGCGTATAGAGGTTTTACAAAAGAAAAGCGAAGGGAACTATTTTGGAGACTATGGTGATATTTATTTATTAATTGGATGAATTAATTAAATATAAGATAAGATTAATTATTAATTAATTTCTTAGAGAAATAAACTAATAGATTAATTTATCTAACCTGTCTAATTAATTAATTAATTAATAGGTTTATTTTTTATTGGATAAATAAATAATTGATTAAAATAATTAATTAGACACAAGCCAAATCAAGCCGAGATGGACTTCCATAGGGGCCGAGTTGGGCGTCCAATATGACACCCAGCATGGGCTTGTTTTTGACTTGGTCACTAAGTTATGAGATATATATATTATCTCTTGTGACTTTTAGACCTAGTTGACATCAGTCAAATTGTGAGCCTCCAAAGTATTAGAGAACAATTCCCTCCATTCTCTCTCTCTCTTCTACTAGCCATTCATTAGAGGAGAAAAGAAGGAGTTCTTTCTACTGCAATTCCGCATGATGATTTAGATACAATATCTATTTTGTTGTTCAGATCAAAATCAAAAAAGCCTGAATTTCATAGATTCAACCAAAACTTGTGAAAATGTACGCTTTTCGAAGCCCATTAGTTTGAATATATGGATCAGAGATGTATTCATTGGGTCCTTTAATTCTTTCGCTACATTTTTATCCATGTAACCCAACAATAGTATCAGAGCCAATATCTGATATTCGCATATTTAACTTTGCTGTGATAAATATGTGACTTATTTATTATTTTTTGCGAGCATGTTAAATCTGCCTTTTATGAATTTATGCCTATAGATCTACACATTTTTCTATTTTTGATTGGTTTGGTTGGACTAAACACGATAAGGAAGAGAAAAATGAAGTGGGGCATCAATCCCGCGAACCCCGGCCACTGATCAGCGTCATATGTGCGTTGGGCGCATATCACGCGTGATGATTAGCTCTCAAAGCAGTCCGCAAACATGGGCCGTGCCTGGAAGCATGGGGGGCCGTGTTTCGCTCTGTATTAGCGTGTGCATGATGATGTGCGAACATGGATCGTGCCTGGACGCATGGCAGAGCCGTGTATTGTGCTGTAAATTCCACGACATCATCGAGTCAGGTTAGGTCTCAATTTTTGTTTTAATAGATTTGGATTCTTGTTTTGGATTCCAGGTGGGCTTCATGGTAAGTGATCCGGTTTGCTAAAATTAAGTCTAAATAAGTTAATTACAATTCTTGAGATTTTAAACAATTTAATATGGGCATTAAATCATAAAATTGGTATTTTATACATTTATGTAATTAGTTGGACTAATTGTTTTATTTAAATTGAAATATATAAAATTTGGAATTTTATATGTTTGATTAATTAATTGGACTAATTAAATTTAATTAATATATTTAATGTATAGAGTTTGGAATTTTATATGGAATTAATTAGTTAGACTAATTAATTATTTAATCACCAATATATGTGTTTAATTTATGCGAGCATGTATTATGTGATGGTGACACTACTCATGGGTTTAGGTTTCTTTTGGATGTATTTCTTTTTGATGGGTTGTAAGGGCCAGTTTGAGTCCGTTTTCTTGTTCCTAGATATTTTGTATAGGTTGTTTTTCCCTTATGTAATAGCTAGAATTAGATTAATCCTTGAAGATGAAGATGATCCAAAAGGAAGGAACTTGGAGCCCAAGAAGACTAGTACAATTTTTTTCTCTTTTTATTGGCCCATTGGCTTGGTCCCTCTAGAAAAAGCCCATGAGTATGTGTGTTGTTTAGCTTTTTAGAATTGCTATGCATGTTATATTAGTTGTATATTTTAGGTATGATCCAATCCTGCTCGTTATAAATTGGTAATGTGCACAGTGAGACCTAACTTAACATCGAGAACTTAATTCTCCCAAATAAAATATTACTAAGTTAGTAAAGGGCATTGGGTGTAGTACCCTCCATTAAGCTTTGAGGAATTGATGATTGTATCCGGTACATGGCATCACCCAGTAAGTGGGGGTTGTGTATTTGGATATGATTTGAAATACTTATAAGTGCATTGGATGCCATAATCGAAACAAATTTCACCCCATATATCGTTAAAGGGTGGCATGGTGAAATTCAACTGTTAGATTATAAGGTGTTAATGGAAATGAACGTAGATAGTCCATGAACCTATATATCGTTAAAGGGTTGCAGTTTAGTGGGTTATGGGTAATGCGATTGAATCGTCTATTGGATATATTGATGTTGGATATCACTTTAATTTAGTAGTGGACTATATATCGTTAAAGGGTTGCCATCCACTGAATTGATTAAAGAAATCAATCTCCACTACGAAGTAATGAACATCGCTCACTTTCGATTTCTATAATGGGAGTATAGATCTCGAAAAATGTAGTGGGAGTCAAGTTATGAATCGAATCTTTGATTTAACGTGGTTAAATTTTAAATTGCAATCATCTAATCAAGTCTGGTTTATTTTCTGCAGTTATTTGTTATTTTATCTCTATCAAACAATATGACTATCAACCCACTTTTTGTTTTACTAAATAAAAAAAAAATATTACCGGATTCAACTACGTGGACTAGCTAAGGAACTTGAGGATTGTCCTCAACATGGAGTCTTTGGGATATGTGTTGGACACAAACATCCCCAACTCCACCTGCCAGAACACGTGCCAATGAGAAAGAAGTCCAAGCTCATTAAAAATCTGTAAGGGATGACGTCCGAGTGCGTGGGTACATGCTGGGCTCAATGAAAAATGAGCTTCAAATGTCCCACGAGAAGATGACCACTGCGAGGGCTATCTTAGCACACTTAGTCGAGCTCTATGGTGAGCACAGTCGCACTGCAAGATATGAAATATCTAAAGAGCTCTTAGAAGCCAAAATGAGAAAGGGTGAAAAAGTTGGGGATCATGTTCTCAAGATGATCGAGAGATTGGAGGCTCTTAATTTTACAATGAACCCACAACTTGAAACGGATCTTATTTTGCAGTCTCTTCCTGATTCATTCTTCCAATTTGTCATGAACTTCAATGGCAACGAGATTGAATGCAATTTAGCTAGGCTAATGAATAAATTAACAGTTGCACAATCTCAATTGAAGCCAAAGGGAAAGAAAACTGCACTAGTTATCTCTTCTGGGCCCAAAAAGGCTAAGAATAAGAAGAAAAAATCCAATAAGCAAGATGGTGGCCTTGAAGCTCAGGATGGTGTTGATAAGGGCAAGGAGAAAGCTCCAGTGGTTCACAAGCGTAAGGGCTAAAGAAAACGGATAGATGCCTACACTGCATTGAGCTAGGCCACTGGAGAAGGAACTATCCCAACATGGGCCATGGCACACAAGGTTGAAACTTTATGTTTTTGAAACTTATTATTCTATGTCCATTTTTTCCACGTCATGGATTCTTGATTCTAGAGCTAGTGCTCACATTTGTTGTCTGAATCAGGATCTGGTGGAGGATGGAAGTTGGGCAGTGATGAGGTGAAGATAAGAGTAGGCAGCGGGCAGAACGTCACAGCTACTGAAATTGGATCTACTTCATTACTTTTACATTTTAGACATTTACTATTTCTGGATAATGTTCTGGTGTTGCCCAATGGGCGTAAGAACATTGTTTCAATTCCCGTTTTAGTTAAACAAGGTTATACTTTCCATTTTACTGATGAACGTTGCAACATTTATTATGGTAATAAATTAGAAGGTTTTGCTTCATTAGTAAATGGTTTGTATTACCTTAATGTCCAGAATGAGAGTGCTATTAATACTATACATAGGAAATGTGGTAGGCAAGAAACTAACCAAAGACTAGTTTGGCATCTTAGACTAGGCCATGTTGGTGAGCACAAGATTCAAAATGGAGAAAGATGGACTTATAGGCCCATTAGGATTGGATCCCTATCCTACTTGTGAATCCTGTCTCAAGGGCAAAATGGCTAGATCCCCCTTCACCGGGACTTTTAAAGGAGCTATACAAGTCTTAGGATTAATGCATACTGATGTTTGTGGCCCATTTGGAGAAACGGCTCATGGAGGTTTCCTTTTACTTTATCACATTCACAGATGACCATTCAAGAAATGGTCTAGTGTATTTGATGAAGCATAAGTCTAAATCCATTGAAATATTCAAAGAATTCTCACGCAATGACATACCTGGGAAGGATGACCTGCAAAAGCGACAAACACGAGTCCGTCAAAACATGACAAAGATCTTGAGGATGATGCTAGTAGTTACGTCTCAGCCCCATCTGGATGGGTAGATCAAGGCATGAAAGAAAAGGCAAAGGCATAACTTGAGCAAATGGAGGAAATAGCAAGACGAACGGAAGACCTGGAGCGTAAAGCGATAGGAGACCTGACCTCGGCAGATCGAGGCGTTCCGTTTACAGATTTCATTGCAAACGAGGAACTACCAAGGGAATTCAGGGTCCAGTCCATTGCGCTCTACGATGGAACTATGGATCTAGAAGACCACTTGTATACCTTCCGTAATTATGCTTTGCTACACAGGTATTCCGATGCTACCAAATGCAGGGTGTTCTTGTGTACTTTAGCCAAGTCTGCACAACAGTGGTTCAACCAACTCCCGGCGAAATCCATTGGATCTTTTTCAGAGTTCAACTCAATATTCTTACACCAATTCGCTAGTAGCAAGCGGCATGAGAAGACTCCCTTGAGTTTATTCAACATCAAGCAAAGGAAAGATGAGACCTTGCGTGCATATGTCAAACGTTTCAACGCTGCATCACTAGAGACAACGTCCGTGATATCAGACCTGAAGGCAAGCGCTTTCACAACAGGGTTAAAGGAAAGAGACCTCTTCAAGTCGTTAACTAAGAGGCCTGCACTGAGTTTCGACGAGCTGCTCACCAGAGCTGAAAAATATGTCAATCTAGAGGATGCCCACATGATGAGAAGAGCCGAGCAAAAAAAAGAAAAGGAAGAGGAGGGCAACAAGCATAAACTGCGAAAAGAAGAGAGAGGTAGTTGGGCTCCCAGCTCAATGCGTGTGGTACCACCACCTCCAGGTGCGCCCAGATCCTGATGCATACCTATGAGGAGAAATTGGAGTGACCATTTGATGGCTGTGGAGGTCAAAAATCTGATCCAATGGCCCGAATGTGCAGATCAAGAGTTGAAGAATCCCCCGAGTGCACTCTTTTGCAGATACCATCGCGAGTACGGACTTGATACGGATGAGTGCCCACAATTGATCGATGAAATCCAGCATCTAGTCAAAATGGGTTACTTAAAGGAATTTGTCATAGACACTCACAATGTAAGCAATTCAGCCCCAACCCGAGAGGGTAATACCTGGAGAGGTCGAGGTAGAAGATGGCGAGGCGGGAGAACCGTATCTGGAGGCAGAGGGAACTTCCCTCAGCAAATTAATACAGCACCAACTCTAGGGGCAGCACTTATGGAAGCCAATAATAATAATTGAGCAACCATTCACATTATATCAGAAGGCCTAGCGGCCGGTGAAATGAAGCGGAGCATAAGGAGACAAACGAGGAACGTAGAGACTCAACCCGCGTTCTCTATGAACGTTAGCCAGACCCAACCTAGGCAAGAAATACATATCAGACCTGAATATGCCCAAACTATACAAACACCTCATTGTGACACATTGGTAATAACTGCTGTTATAGCAAACTATGATGTACAAAGGATCTTTGTGGACACCGGCAGCTCGGTAGATATTTTATTTTACTAAGCATTCGAAAAAATGAATCTAGGAGTAGGCAAGTTGGAGGCCGTGCGTACTGCATTGTTTGGTTTTTCAGGGGAAGGGGTGAAACCCATGGGTATTATTTCATTACCCCTCTCCTTAGGGGAAGGTGCTGAAAAAGTAACGAAGCTAACCAGATTTTTGGTCGTGGATACCCCCTCGCCCTATAATGTGATACTGGGCAAACCTGCGCTAATCCTATTCAAAGCAGTGGTTTCAATACCACACATGAAGATCAAGTTCCCAACAATCAACGAAGTAGGAGAAGTATCTAGTAATCAACATCAATCTAAGAAGTGCTACCTAGCCTCCATTAAGCAAGGAGAGAAGCCAAGTGAAGACAAAAAGCGCAAACCACCAATGGAGATAGAGGACAAAGAAATCGCTAAGAAGATAGTGCCCTCACATGTCGAGCCAGTAGGAGAATTCATGAGTGTAGAACTCCTACCTGGAGATAAGGAAAAGACGGTCAAAATAGAATCGCATTTGTGTCCCGATCTGAGCGATGAACTAATCACCATGTTGCGGAAGCATGCGGATGTCTTCTCCTGGTCAGCTAATGACCTCGTAGGAATTGCCCCAACAGTCATACATCATCACCTGAACGTAGACCCTAGTGTGAAGCCAATCATCCAAAAGAAAAGGCATTTTGGACTAGAAAAGGACACCATTATCAAAGCAAAGATCGACAAGCTACTCAAAGCCAAGCACATTGTGGAAATACAATTCCCCGAGTGGATATCCAACGTAGTCTTGGTACCTAAAGGCGGATTAAAATGGAGAATGTGTATCGACTTTCGCGACCTGAACAGTGCCTGTCTTAAGGATCATTATCCCCTACCAAGGATAGACCAATTAGTGGATGCTACAGCTGGATACGAGTTATTAAGAACTATGGATGCACAGAGTGGGTATCACCAAATACCCTTAGCTGAGGAAGACCAAAGGAAGGTTAGCTTCATCATCTCCTTTGGCACCTTTTGTTACATAGTCATGCCCTTCGGTCTAAAGAACGCCTAAGCTACATACCAAAAGCTTGTAGACGTGATGTTTCAGGAGCAAATGGGAAGGAACATTGAAGTATATGTAGATGATATGGTGGTCAAGATTCGCATTGCCAGAACCCATGTACAAGACCTGGAGGAAACCTTTGAAACACTCCGAAGATATAGGATAAAGCTGAACCCAGCCAAGTGTCTATTCGGAATTAAGGGGGGGGGGGGGAAGTTCCTAGGGTACATGGTCACGGAAAAGGGCATAGAGGCTAATCCTGCAAAGATCAAGGCTATCCAAGACATGGTGGCACCAAGGAATGTGAATGAAGTACAAAGGTTGAATGGGAGAATCACAGCTCTAAGCCATTTCATATCCAAATTAGCATGTTAGGAATTTCATGTTAGATGTTTTGATGATGACAATTAGGACCTTTGTTAGACCCCAAAATATGTAAGTTTGTTTTTCAGCTTTGAAGCGTTAGATTTGTAATAGGCTTTGTTTTATTTTTTATTCTAGATTGTTAGGTTAAGTTGTCTTAGACTGAGCGTCTGATTTGTTCTGAGTGAGTTTATCATAAGTAAAGTTTGAAGACTCAAGCGCCTGAAGTCTGAATAAAGATGAAGATTCCAAGCGTCTAGAATGACCTGCTACACCAAGCGTCACCCTATAGGATAGAAGTGATTCAAGTTGAATAAGCGTCTATCAATGACTATTTTCACCTGAATTTATTTCTAAGTCCATAAGGAGTTTTAATGCAAATATTCTGAAAGCATTAAATGCCAACGGGCATTTAATTCAAATGCATTAAATGCTGATAAGAGCATTAAATGTGATAAGCACTTTCAGACGTACGGAAAAGCCACCCTATTGGACTGTCAACTATTCAAAGACCGCAGCACCAACTTTTGTGTAGCAGATTTTCAGAAAAAAGGAGAAAAAGTTGTTCACTCGCGAAAGTGAGAGACACGCACTCGTGTATGTGTCAAACGGACACTTTTTTCAAGAATGCCTATAAATAGGACTTCAGCAACAAGCCAAACACAGAGAACAATTATCAAGTCGAAATGCTGTTGCATTGAAGTCTCATTCCTTACAATCTCAGAAAAGCCAAAACTTTCAAGAAAATATTCTCTTTGCTTTTCTTCAAATCCTGAGACAGTCAACCAATATCTCAAACACTCTTTTCATAGAAACCCATATTACTATTGAGATATTCCTAGTGGTTTGAACTTTATCAAAATCAAACAAATCGTTTAGAAAAACCCCTATCCAAGCCTCGCGATCTGTGTGAAGTCGAAGTTGGATACTTGCCATATTTCTGGGTGAAAGAAGCAAGGGGATTGAAGTGATTTGGAGCAGAAATCTGTGTGATCAAGGAGCTCAAGTCATCGACATCCATCTCTCCCTAATTTGTAGAAGATTCTGTGTGATTCTTTGAGAATCATTTTAGTGGATTGCCTCCAAGTGTTCGAGGAGAAGAAGGACGTAGTTGGGATTACACCACCCAACGAACCTTACAAATATTGCTCTCTACTTTACTTTCAGCATTCATATTGTCATATCATAATCTGATAAAGTAAAACTTAATCAAATGCTAAGCAACTAAATACACTTTTTGTGACGCTAAATCTTTCAAAGAGAAGACTCCAAAAATCATTCCGCTATGCTAACACTGATCAAAGAAGTGAACGCTCAAACCTATTTGGTTGTAGTATTCAAGTTTTGAAATCTAAGTTAACTTTCTAAAAATAGTCTTCGTTAGACGCTTCACCAAAGCGCCTATATTTTTAGTGAACGCTTAAGCCAAGTGTTAGACACTTCAAGCGTCTACTTTTCAAGCGTCCAAAACAAAAAAAAAATCTTTTCAATACGAATCTTTTGAAGTCGAAAAAGATTTCAGGGTCTATTCAACCCCCCCCTTCTAGACCCTTTCGTATGCCACTTGGGACCAACAAGTGGTGTCAGAGCGGTTAAAGTTGAAATTTTAAAATTTCCAAGCATAACTGCTTGTTTAGATCCTTTTTCAAACTTAGTTGCTTTAGATTTTAAACATGGCATTTGCTAAAGTTCCCAAACTGACTGAGTCAAATTTTGACACATGGAAAGTCAAAGCATTTACATATCTCCGTTCATGTGATGATGACATTTGTGATATTATTTCAGATGGACCAATCAAAATATATAAAGTTATCACAAGAGCGCCTGCAGCCACGGAAGACACTCCCGATGGTTACGTTGAGAAACCGAAACAAGAATGGTCTCCAGATGAGCGTCGAAGAGCTAATTTGGACAATGTTGGTTGTAACGCTCTATATATGGCTATTGGTGATAATGACAACTTATTCAACAAGATTAAGTCTTGCAAAACCACTAAAAAAATATGGGATAAGTTGGCTACAATTTGTGGTGGTTCAACTCAGATCAAAGAAAACAAACTTTCCATTGCCAAGGAAAAGTTTAACGGATTTAAGATGCTACCCAATGAAACTTTAGAGCAATTAGATATAAGATTTACAGCTCTAGTTACAGAACTTACATCGTTGGGAATGGATTTGCAGAATCGAGAAATGGTGGTTAAGATCTTTAGAAGTTTACCAAGTAAATTCTTGATGAAAACAACCGCTCTGAGAGAATCAAATATGCTGGATCTCCTAACTCCAGAAGACGCCTTTTCAGAGCTCAAAGCATTTGAGTTCGAGTTGAATTCTGCTAGTGATTTTGTGAGTAGTCCGGTGATTGAATTTGGAGCGCTTATAACATCAATCAAAGGCAAATTGGACAATAAAGGAAAGAATTTAGATATCAATGAAGAAGAGGAATTGGCTTTGTTGAATAGATTCAGAAAGTTCTTAAGATATGAAAAGAAAGGAAAAGGTCTCAATAATCAAGGACAAAGTTCATATCAAGCGCTTTCTCCGATGCAACAACAGATTCAAGCGCCTCAGTATTCTGTTCCTTCACCTCAAGCGCCTGTTTAGTACCAAGCGTCTATTCAAAATCTCTCAGCTCCAGTGGTCTCAAAACCACACATTGCAAGGTTAACAAATGAACAAAAGATGAAAACTAATCTTTGTTACAATTGCAAGAAACCAGGGCACTACCAGGTAAATTGCCCTTATCCAAACGTATCCAAGCCCTCAAGGCAGGATTACTTGGATAGAAACGAATTCAGGAGCAACCTTCGTCAACAAGGTTTGCTAGCGAAATCAAAGCCAGCATCCGCACCTGAAGATTTAGAAACATCAGAAGAGAGTAGCGATGATGATGAACCATTAGATGACTCAGCGCTCATATGTCTCATGGCCAGAGATGATGAAGCGTCTCCTGAGGTAATCAATGAATTATCTATTCCTTTCTCTTATGATGAATTACTTGACAAAGTCAAAGAATACTACAATGAATGTCAAGAAGCTGCCAAAGTATATCAAAATGATCTCACTATTATTTCATCACTCACAAGAGATAAAGTAACGCTCAAAGCAGAGTTGCAAGTTCAGCAACAGTGCATTGAGAAGAACCAATCGCTTGAGAGTGAAATTAATCAATTAAAAAGCGATCTTGATATAATAGTCAAGAGAGAAGCTGATTTGATCGCTAGACTTGCTAAATCAGAGCAGCTTATCTCATCATTATCAAAATCCTTTAGAAAGCTGGATAATGTGACTGAAGTAACTAGATTATTTGGTGAAAAGACCGGTTTAGGATGTGATAAACTCGGTAAACAACCTAATAAATCTAATGTTACGGCAAACAACAAAGGAAAGGGTGTTATCTTTGTTGAGAAAGGTTCACAAGGTCAAACACAAAAAGAACCTAGTGACAATGGTAAGAGGCCAAATGAGAAAGTCAAAGCTAACTCAGGTAAAGGTAAGGCTAAGGCAAATGATTCACAAAGACAGGTCTATCCAAACGCTCAAAAGGCTAAAGATAAGACTGACCACTGTGAATCAAGCGCTAAGCGTCCAGCACCAAAAGTGCAACCCAAGCCAGCGCCAAGGAAAGACCAGCGTCAATATCCAAGACAGTCAAGATCATATTATCGATACTATGATGATTATGATTATGACTATGATTATAACTAACATTATAATCGAGGATATTATTATACACTCAAAAAGCACACACAACACGTTGTGAAACCCAAAAAGGCCAGTATTCCTAAAATGAAGACCAGGCAAATATGGGTTCCTAAAGTTCTAATTCAAACTAACAATGTTACTAATGTTAAAGGACCCGAGCAACAATGGGTACCTGAACAGAAATAGAACTTCCCTTTTGATTGCAAGTACCTAGAGCTAAAACTGATACATCTGTGTGGTACTTCGATAGTGGATCGTCAAGGCACATGACTGGTTCCAAAGATCTTCTGATCAACTATCAAGCTGCCAATGGTCCTCAGGTTGTATTTGGTGACAACTCCAAAGGTAAAGCCAAAGGTATAGGTACTGTGCATAGGGGGAACATCATGATAAGTGATGTTTATTATGTTGAGGGTTTAAAGCACAATTTATTAAGCATAAATCAATTTTGTGATAAAGGCTTTGAAGTCGTATTCTCAAGTGACTGTTGCTATATACGCTAAGACTAAGTCTACTAAATTGAAGGGTAAAAGAACTAACAACGTATATTTGGTAGATTGGGGTTCAAACCTATTTGGTTGTAGTATTCAAGTCTTGAAATCTAAGTTAACTTTCTAAAAACAGTCTTCGTTAGACGCTTCACCAAAGCGCCTATATTTCCAGTGAACGCTTAAGTCAAGTGTTAGACACTTCAAGCGTCCAAAAAAAAAAAAACTTTTCAATACGAATCTTTTGAAGTCGAAAAAGACTTCAGGTTCTATTCAACCTCCCCTTCTAAACCCTTTCGTATGCCACTTGGGACCAACACAACAAAAAAGAGTTTACCCTTTTTTAAGATATTACGCAAGGTAGATCACTTCAATTGGACTCAGGAATGTCAGCAAGCTTTTGAGGACGGTGTACCTAAGACAGATGCCGCTACTTACCAAACCTGTGCAGGGTAAGCCATTGGTGATCTATCTAGCTGTGGCGAATCGAGCTGTCAACACAGTTCTAGTTTGGGAGGAAGACAAAACAGAGAAACCCGTATACTACATCAGCAAAGTACTTTCAGATGTCGAGTCTCGATATCCAGACATCGAGAAGACGACATTGGCGTTAGTCATCACAACAAGAAGACTAAAATCCTATTTTTTGACATACAAAATCATTGTAAAGACTAGTCAAGACTAGTCAACCGCTTAAGGCTATGCTAGGAAAGGCTGAGACATCCAGACGACTTGTTAAGTGGGTTGTAGAGTTAGGGGAGTTCGAGATAGAATACACATCCCGAGCTGCAGTCAAAGGTCAAGTTTAGCTGACTTTGTCACCGAAATGACCCAACCTGAGCAGGAGGGGAATGAAGATGAGAAGGTTTGGCTCTTACATGTGGACGGGTCAACCACCCAAAATGGAAGTGGCGCAGGTGTGGTACTCACTACACCCGAAGGAGATCAACTGGAGTATGTAATCAAATTTGAATTTAAAGCAAGCAACAACGAAGCAGAATATGAAGCATTCATCATGGGACTCAAAATGGCAATCAAAGGGGGAGCTAAAAATTTGATAGTATACTCAGACTCACAACTCGTTACCAAACAAATTGACGGGACCTACGAAGCTAAGGAGGAAAGGATGGTGAAATACCTGAAAACCATAGAGTCACTACGGGAAAATTTCCACAAACTAGAGATACATCAAATACCCCGAGCTGAAAATACCAAGGCTGACTATTTGTCCAAGCTAGGCAGTTCAGTCACTAACTGTCAAACCCGGAACATTACCATACAAGCACTCACCAAGCCTAGCATCGAACAAGAGATTCTACACATAGAAGAGGGGGAAGATTGGAGGACGGAGATAATCCAATATCTTATGAAAGGGGTACTACTTGAAGAAAGAAAGGAAAGACCACGATTGGAGGCCAGGGCTACTAGGTTCGTCTTGATCGATGATGTGCTATACAAAAAGTCGTTCGTACAACCCCACCTGAGATATGTTTCGATGGAAGAAGGAGATTACATACTAAGGGAAATCCACGAGGGAGATTACGGCAGCCACATAGGTGGGGGAGCCCTAGCTGGAAAGACCTTGAGGTCTGGCTACTTCTGGTCAACCCTAAAGGAAGATGCGGCCAACCTTGTGAAGAAATGTGAGCAGTGCCAAAAACATGCTGGCCTCGTTCATCAACCTGCGGAAGCAATGCGCTCTATGAGTGTTCCTTGCCCATTTGCCAGATGGGGGATGGACATCGTAGGCCCATTTCCCATAGTAAAAGGCCAGAAGAAATTCCTACTTGTGCTAGTCGATTACTTCAGCAAATGGGTAGAAGCTGAGGCCTTAGTCAGGATCACAGAGGCGGAGGTCATTCGTTTTCTATGGAAGAACATCATCTGCAGATTCGGCATACCCAGGGAAATCTTAGCTGACAACGGCAGATAATTCAGTGGGGCCAAGCTGAGGAAGTGGTGTGAAGAGTTAGGGATCCAGCAACGTTTCAGTGATGTGGCCCATCCTCAAACCAATGGCCCAGTAGAGGTTACTAATAGAATACCAGTCCAAGGTTTAAAGACCAGGTATGTCTACTACTTAACTTTTAAAAATTCATATACCCCTTTTTCTTTCACAAATCAATTCGTTTATTTTATCCGTACCCTATTTTCTAATAAATTTATATAAATGCCCTAACCTCGGTCATAAATACTGGAGGGAGCGGGGTGGGAATTGGTTGGAAGAATTGCAACTAGTGTTGTGGTTATATCGGACTACTCCTAAGTCTACCACGGGAGAAAGTCCATTCCGTTTGGTGTATGGAGCTGAGGCGGTCATACATGTAGAGGTCAGGATACAATCCCATCGAGTCAAATACTTCGCGCCAGAGCAGAATGAAGAAAGACTAAGAGAAGAGCTGGAGCTAATAGACGAAGTCAGAGACAAGGCATACCTAAGGATCGAACAATATAAGTAGAGGATCATGAGAGACCAAGGAACAAAAATGAAGGCCAGATCTATCCAGGTAGGAGATCTGGTATTGAAGAGAGTAGATGCGATGTGGACTGTGAAGAAGTTGGACCCTAACTGGGAAGGCCAGTACAAAGTTACTAAAGTACTAGCTGGAGGAGCCTATGAGCTGGAAGATGGGGAGGGCATGCCACTCCCTTGCCCATGGAACATGCAAAACCTGAAAACGTTTTACGTGTAACTATAAGGGTTGCACTCTTCCTTTTTGTTTCCATTTTACCATCTTATGTTTTATTTCTTACCATTTGAAGGACTCACGCTTTGCTAATAATCTTTTTTGGAAGTTATGGCTGTTATGTTTTCCAGGTATGACCTAGAGATTGTAAAGCCTTCTTTGTAGGGCCACATGCAAAGCTCGAATAATTTAGTAAGATTTTATTTTACCAAAACTTTGAATTTGAGTTATGTATATAATTATGTAAAATATGCTTGATATATTGTGAAGCAAAGGGGGGCTGGCGAAGTGGAGGTAGTCGGAGGTTAGGACTGTACCATCTGGGTGGGGACCCGGATCTGTCTAGGTATAGATCATTCCCCTATAGATCAGAAAGGTCTCCAGCCCAGGGAGAAGTAAGGAGGGGTAGGTCCTCGGGCACACTTATGGGCCTACCCTAAGGAAGACCGGGGTTTGGAGCGATAAGGAGGAACGGGCAGCCATAAGGATGGAGGTGAAACAAGGAGGGAAAATTTGGAGAATGTGGGACATAAGGAAGGATGTCGACGGTATGGGCTGGCCACCCTAGCCCATCTAGGAAAATTTTGGTACAAGGGGAGAACCAGGGGAAATAAGGTAGGTGGTAAATGCAAGTCTCCACGATTGTATAGTTGCGGTGCAAGTCTTCACGATTGCACGCGCCTAGAGACGGGTGTTCGATCTCGTGTGCAAGTCTCCATGATTGCACAGAGGTGGTACGAGTCCCCACAATTGTATGCACCTGGAAAAGGGTGTTTGATCCCGATGCAAGTCCCGGCGATTGCATAAGAGAAAATACGAATGCAAGTCCCCACGATTGCATGAGAGAATAAAAGTGAGTGCAAGTCCTCATGATTGCACAATGAGAATACAAGTCCCTATGATTGTATGTGTCAAGCAAGTTACTAAGAATTGACGGATGTGAAAACACAAGTCCCCACGATTGCAAAAATGTGGACTACCTGACCCAGCTGGAGCTATAGCCCAGCACAGGTCTCGTAGGTACCACCTCGAAACTGATAAATTTGTCTTTTGCTTTTTTGTGAGGAATGTTAAATAAAAGGTGCTACCCAATTCATCAAGGACATGCTTGGCTTTATTAGAAAGGAAGGTATGGTCATTCATTATTTACTTATTAGTTTGTTCAAGATTCACCTTTTTGGTTTCTCTTTTATATAAAAGAGACAGGGCAACAAATGTAGAAAATGCATGCAATATTATCAGAATACAGGTGGTAAACAAAAAGGTAAAAGTGCAAAATATTCATAAACCTACTAAACATTCATAGCCCAAACCTGGGCAGATACGGTAAAAATTAAAAACGACTATCCATCAAACCAAGTATTTATCTAAAGGGCAACACAGGCCCATCAAAAGCAGCAAAAAATATAAAAAGTGTTTCAAATACCGGGGCCACATACGCCCGTCAAATACCAAGACTTAGGGAGAAGATAAAATTTCCAAGCTTGCTCGGGAACGTCAGCCGTAGACGGAGTATCAACAATAGCACCACCTGAACCACCAGCACCACCTGGAGCATCCGCCCCACCTGACTGTACATTGGGTAACACAACAACAACTTGATCTGCAGCAAGAGGAGAAGAGGGACCTGAAAGAGCTGGATCTGGTGCAACTATAGCCTCAAGAAGAGCAGCATCATAGTCCAAGAAGTCATCAGAGACACCTTGGTGGTCCCAAGTGGCATACGAAAGGGTCTAGAAGGTGGGGGGGGGGGGTTGAATAGACCCTGAAGTCTTTTTTGACTTCACAAAAACTTTCGTATCACTTTAGAAATTTGAACGCTTGGAAAAACTGAGCGCTTGGGTCAGACGCTTCAGAATAGTTAACTTAGACTTAGTGATTTCAGCAGTTTACCAAAGTAGGGCAACGCTTAGATCGCTTAATCAGGGTTAGCACAGCGGAAATAATGTTTAGCGTTCTTTTGGTTAAATTAGTCGCTTTGCAATTTTACTTGTCTTTTTCAGAATAATATGAAGTGAATAATATAAGACAATAAAATAAATGACACAATAATTTGTAAGGTTCACTGGGTGATGTAATCCCAGCTACGTCCTTCTTCTCCTTTTTCACTTGGAGGAAATTACTATGATGATTATCAAAGGATCACACAGAAACTTCTACACAATAGTAATGGATGAAAATGATCTTGGGCTCCTTGATCACACAGACTTCAGCACCAATGAAGATCGTCTTCTTCAAGCTTCTCTCACTCAAAAATGCTGCCTGAAAGTTTTCAACAACTTTTCTCACTCAGATGAAATGTTGAGGTTTATCACTTGGGTTTTGTTTGTTTTAAAAAAGATCAAACAACTTGGAATATCTCAGTTGGAGTTTGGATTTCTTCTTTGGAAGATGTTTGAGATATTTGTGACTGTTTAAATGTAGATGGAAAGCTTGAAAAGTTTTGGCTATGAAATCTCTAAGCTTTTTCAGAAAGAATGTACGTAGGATTTTTGACAATAATTTCTTGTATATTCTTGATGTTGTTCCTTCTTTTTGATTTTCTGGAGTAATGTATTTATAGGCAATTTCTTGGGATCTGTCCGTTGGACACATGTAGGAGCGTGCCTTTCACGTAGCGCGTGTTTGTACCTAAAATCTGACATTCCTGAAAATTCGCTGGAACCGATTGGACGGGAGCAGCTAAAACTTTGAAAGTTTTGACAGTCTGGTCAAAGGGAGGCTTGTCCAAAAGTCACAGTAGCTTATCACATTTAATGCTTTTATCAGGCATTTAATGCAATTTGAATTTATTTCCCGTTGGAAATAAATGCCCGTTGAATGATTGCATTTAAGTCCTTTATGACTTGAGGATTTATTTCAGGTGAATCTTCTTTAAGTCGCTCGAGTATTTGAACGCTTGATTCATGAATCCTGAACTGCGGTCTCTTAGCGTTTGACAGGCGCTAAGACGGAATCTTCATCTTCGGTTGATTTCAGACGCTGGTCTTCAACTTCTTTTCAAATAGACTCACCTAGAATTCTATTATTGATTCAGTCGCTAAGACTTAGTCTAAAATCTATGAGGATAAAAATTACAAGCCTAAACAAAATTACAAACTCTTACAATGATCTATGAAAGCATAAACTTACATTTTATTTGGGGTCTAACATTGAATCCTATCTTGTCATCATCAAAACATCTAACATGAAATTCCTAACACACCTACTGGAGAAAAGCCTTTAGCCTTGAATTGTGCAGCACACCCTTCGAAACCCTTGACGAAGAACCCAAAGATTTTGTCGTCAGTAAGACGCTCGAACTCTTTAGGAGTAAGAAAATTAGCTTTGAATTTGGCAATCAAGGCCTGGCCCTCTTCAGATGAAGGCAGTTCGGCGACCCAGGTTTCATGTGCCTTAATTGAGGTACTCTTTAGGGCAACAACATGAGCAGTCTCGATGTCTGAAAGGTACGCCTCCAGGTCTACCTTCTTTGCAAGAAACTTATGATAGTCCTTTTGAAGAATCTTGAGCTCCTTATCCTTGCTGGAGCCATAGTCTTGTGCCTTCCGGAACTGCTCCTGAGACTTGGTCAGCTTCCTCTGCAGCTCTTCTATTTCCGTGCCCTTATAGGCATCCTGCACAACCTGGCCAGCTAACAGCATACACTACAATGCATTTACGCATCACAAGTTACAATCAGCATAAAATAAAAATACATAATCAACTTTTACATGCAAAAAAGTTGTTTCACCTTAGGGAATATGAGTGCCTCAGCTCCAGCCCTCTTTCGAGGGGACATGCCCTCCAGGTGATGACTGTCAGTGGAGTTGGGCAACCTCTGGAGAAAGTCCAGCATGACCGAGAGCTCGTTGCTCGACAAGGCAGAAGCTGGAGGGTCAGAAGCTCTAAACCTGGTGCGAGAGGCAGGAGGATCTGAAGTCCTGATGGGCAGATTGGGGATCATCTCACGAATGGCAATACTTGAGCTGCTGCATTTAGGAGGGCGTGCACTGGAAGGAGTCTCGGAGGTCATGGGTTTTTTTCCGGAGGCCCTCTCCTGATTGGTACATGACCTGGAAGAATCACCCTGATCTGAGGGAGGAGGGGAAGTCTAAATGGCAGAAGGGGCATCCTATGGCGTCACCAGCGGAGGTGGGAGAGGCAGAGCTGGTTTTTTCGAAGGGAGATGTTGCTTCCTGCGGCTAACAAACTCCTGGGCACGAGCTAAATCCATCAGTTTTTCTGCAAATACCAAGTCAATAAGAGTTAGCACGAGTCATGAAAAACAAATCAGTTAACGAACACGGAAAGACATTTGAAATCCAAGGCACTACCTACGGTGACACCTTTCAGGTCAACCCCCATGGGACTATAACCAATGTTGTACAGAAGCCGATTATTAACAAGTTTGCCCATGTGGCGAGGAGAAAAATTCAAATATTTCACCACCCGACGATGGTATTCAGACAATTGATGAGGGATAAGATGGTTCTCATCCAATCACTCCATAAATGTACGCCGGAAATTCCACACCACACCTGGCGGAGGAGAAATGTAGAAAAAGTTATCTTTCCATGTCTTGTCCCCAGGATGGCCAGCAAGGAAGATGGCAGGACCTCGAGAAGTCAAATAGAAAACCCTGCTATCAGCAGCACTAAAGCGAGGATGGAAGAGAGAATAAAAAAACTCGGTTGTGGGTTTAATCCCATAATAATGGAGGAGAATAGTAAACCCAGCCATCATCCGAATGGCATTAGGCGCGAACTGGTTTAGGGGAATACCATACCTATTAGCTATAGATATGAAGAGAGGTGGGATGGGGAACCTTAGGCCTGCGCGAAGAAGAGCGACATGGAAACAGGTGTGTTGAGGAGGAGGGCAATGGGCCCGGTCCTCAAGAGAGGGTATTATTATCGAGTAGTCATCTGGTATACCATACATAGGGCAAAGGTTCTTTAATTTTGGAAGAGTAAAAGTGGAGGGAGTCTCTGCCTAAAACCTAGGGTTTGGTTCCTCCTCTTCCTCCGAATCAGGGTCAAACTAGTGTACAGCCTCACCCCTAGAGGAAGCCCCAGCCCAACCAGCCCTAACCTCGGCACTCGGAGACGAAGGGATAAGGGTGGTATTCCGGCCGTCGGATTTTGTATCTGAGGAAGAAAGGGTTACAAGTTCTTTCCCCCCCAAAACAAGAGTCCCACTGTACAAATTTCGCACATAAGAAGAAGTATCCCCCACTGAATCATGCTCTAACACATTGTGATGCTCTTCTCGGTTTGAGAATCCAAGCCTAAGCTATTTGACATTTTTGCGTACAAAGAGAAAAAAGGGAACGGGGACGACAATGGCAAATGGCAACAAACCCAAAACTTGTACAAAATAAAACAACACAACAACACACAAACAAACAAATAAAAGAGGAAGAAGAGAAGGAAGCACAATACCTAGAGAAGAGGCAATGAACACGGAGGAAACGGCTGACGTGAGAAGGTGAAAGAAGAATCGAAGGACTCAGATTTTAAACAGAAAAACACAAACAATGGAAAGAAATAAAATCTCAAGTTTTTGGCAAGTTATTTTTTGAAATTTGATCTTTCAAAAATAAACCAAAAATAATTAAGAAAAAACGGGCTTTAGCCTGAACCGTACACGTGGGCGAAGATCGACGATTGCCAGGGCACAAAATTGGCGGCCTCAACTGTAGAAATAATGAGTGGCGCGACTTTTCAGGAGGTAACTCCATAACTACGGGCATGGGGAAATGTAACCGTCACGTCAGGTTTAGGGTTTGTCCGGAAACGCACCTGAGGAAAATTCCTTACCTGGAAAGAGGTTTCAACAACCTTTACCTGCGCAGATCAAGGGTACTCTCAGCTCGGCCCAAAATTTATCTTTTCGCAACTCTCACAGTTTGACTACGTCAAACTGCAGAGTTGGTCAAAAACTTGACACACTAAAAGCCAACGTGCTATGATAGCAAGTGCACTAGTCGTGTGTAGTAATAAGTGGACTAAAAGTCCGGATTGTCGAACCACGGAGACTTGAATTTTAGTTTATGATTTTAACGAAAAAAAGAACAAATATAATTAAAGAAAATTATAGGTAAAATGCATACAATAAGAACAAGATTACACAATTGATTTTACACAAAGTATAAAGGGAGACTAAGGCACATGCTAGGTTCAAATCGATCAATTATACTTATAAAGATTCTAGTTGAAGGATTACGCTTATATTGTTATGGTGAGAACTCCGAGGGTAGAGAATAACCGATGTCTCGCGTATAAACTCCTATGCTTAGATCGTGATTTCCCAAATATTCTTATCCGGAAATCTAACCACTAAACATGCATTAACGTACTAAAGTTCACTCGATTTGAATCGAACAACTTCACCCGGGAATCTTTACCTATGTCTAGGGCAATTCCTCATTAGTTACGGGTCATGATGTGAATTTCTTGCACCCTAAGTCAATTTTCTCCCGAAATATTAACCTAGGCATAAGATTCTAACATATAGTGATCAAGTATATGCAAGATAGGCAAAAACACAAATTCACATCACATAACAATATAAGAACAACCTCAACAATCATCTATTATAAGCATATATCATCTATTATAAGCATATACCACCCAAAGAACCTAAGGTGATGCTTAAAGTTTGGCTTTTAAGATTCCAACCAGCTAAAAAATGCTGAACTTTCGGCCATTAAGAATTCCACCAAGCATAACCATGTGAAAACTTCAACAAAACACATGCATGCTGCCATTTTCTTGCTTTCCAGCGCAGTCTTAGTATTTTCCTCATACACTTCTCCACAGATCTCCAAATTGGATGATTCAAGTCCCCATGTGCAGATAAACCATAGATCTACAACCTTCCAGAAGGACATGTTGTCCAATTCGGTCGCTAAGTATACCTAAATTACGTTTCAACATGGAGGTTGTTTCTGATTTGGCGCCCATAAAGTAAATCTACCAAGAAACACACTTATGACAACCCCTCAACACATGTGCTGAATTATGGCCAAAAGTGATTCTTACCCATCATATAAGGCTGGAATTTAGGCTAAAAAAGGAGTAACATTCAGACTATCCATGCCTAGGCATGACTAGGAGGGCGCTGGGGCGTATCCTGGCACATGTACTTCTCTGTTCGGCGCAGCAATCGTATTTCCTTCACAATTATCTCTATAGACCTTCGATTTGGATGTTTCAAGTTCCCATTTGAAGCTAAGACATACATCTAAAACTTTTTAGAAGGAAACTTTGTCTAAGTCGGTCTCGAAATGTACAGAATTATAGCTCGAATGTGGTAGGAGATGTATAAACCGCCTCGGTGTTGAAAAACATGCTTGAACTTGTTTTGTACATCGTTTTTCTTACCTTTTCTTCATGTATTCTCATTTATTACCTGTATTCACTTAACACACCTATTAAAAGCAAATGTGACATGATTTAAGCAATAAGTGAATCCAAATCATAAGAATTACGGTCTTAAAAACACGTAAAAACACCTCTTATCAGGGGGGACTATTGATGTGGGTCAAAATAGGTTCTTGGGCCGAGTTGGTAGTCCAACATGATTAAGGGACCAAGCCCAATAGCATCATGGACTCGGATCCCTTTAGAAGATATCATGGTTAGGTCTGTCCAGCTGGAGGTTTGTTCGGTCCTGACCTGGACAGCTAGAGCATTCTATATACGGCAAGCCTGGAGCAAGATCAGACAAGAATCAATCAGGGGATATACTTACCATATCCGGACCTGCGAAGATCATGCCGACCGACCTGCCAATTATACCATTAAAGATATAGCCCAAGATGGAAGGATCATGATTTATTCTACTTTCCAATGTGTATTTAGGAATAGTTGACTTACCTTTTTATCCACCCCATCATAAACTTGTATAAATATCAACTCCAAACACTAATGAAAGGATCGACTCTTTTTAGCCCGTGGACGTAGGTCATATTTTGACCGAACCACGTATATCTTGTGTCATTTTTACTATTATTTCTGTGCTTTATACTATATTGTTACATAATATATCGCATATTATCATTGGTGTGCTTCCCACACACATCGGGTAAAGAACTTTATGTTTTTGAAACCAATTGCTCTATTACCATTTTTTTCTCTTCTCGAATTCTTGATTCAGGAGCTAATACTCATGTATGTTGTGTGAATCAGAATCTGGAAAAAAGTAGGAAGCTGAGCCCTGATGAGGTAAAGATCAAAGTAGGCAGCGGGCAAAGCATCACAGCTACTGGAATTGGATCTACCTCATTACTTTTAAATTCTGGATATTTACTATTTCTGGATAATGTTTTAGTTTTTCCCAATGGGCTTAAAAACATTGTTTCAATTCCTGTTTTAGTTAAACTTGGTTACACTTTCCGTCTTATTAATGAACATTGCAATATTTATTATGGTAATAAATTAGTAAGCTTTGCTTCTTTAGTAAATGGATTGTATTACCTTAATGTCCAAAATGAGTGCTCTGTGAATACTACACAAAGGAAATGTTGTAGGCTAGAAACTAACCAAAGATTGATTTGGCATTTTAGACTAGGCCATGCCGGCAAACACAAAATTTGCAAAATGGAGAAAGATGGACTAATCAGTCCATTGAGATTGTATCCCTATCCTACTTTTGAATTGACACACTTAGACCTAACGTGCCTGTTGTAGCAAGTATACTAATTATGTGTAGTAGTAGATGTGGACTAAGTCCGGGTTGGCGAACCACGGAGACTTGTGTTTTAGTTTAAGATTTGAAATAAAGGTAAAGACAATTAAGGGAAATCAGGAGTAAATTAATTTAGCAAACAACGGACAAAAGCAAGAACGAGCAACGGATTGAAACTCAAGTGTGAAAATAGACTAGGGCACATGCAAGACTCGATTTGATCCTTATTCATACAAAGACAATTGTTGAAGACCTAGTTCCTATGGTGAAAACTCCTAATGTAAAGAATATCCGATGTCTCGTGATAGACTCCTATACTTAAATGCCGACTTCCTAAGTATGTCTACCCGGAAATCTAACTTCTAAGTATGCATTAAAGAGCTAGAGCTTACTCGATTGGAATCGTACGACTTCACCGGGAGTCTTTACATATGTCTAGGAAAACTCGTATTTAGTTCGGTGATGTTACAAATCCTTTGCACCCTAGTTTAAGTCTTTCTCAAAACGCTAAACTAGGCAATAAAACATACATATGGTGATCAATCACATGTACGAACATAAGCACAAATTCATAATACATAGCAACATAGGAATTAATTCAACGATTATCACTCAATACGAACAAGTCACAAATCAACTCTTACAAGGCCCTAGTCATATGAATTTAGCCCCATAACCATCAACATAGAGGAATTAAACATATCCATATACACAAATGTAAACATCAAATGCAATAAACAATGAATAAACTCCCTAAAATGTCGAATGGTGATCGATACTCATGTGGAGCTTCAATCCTTCGCTCTTATCTTCGTTTTGCCCTTTCAAGTAGGTGAAAGTATGGCTCAAAACCAAGAAAATGGTCTCCCAACTCCAGATTTCGAACCCCCACAAATGTGCTGAAAATTGGTTTTTATACTTTGAAAAATAGTTATCGCGGCGCCTAGGCGAGGGTGGATCGGTGCCTAGGCGCTGCCTACATGGCAGGAGTGGCTAGGAGAAAAAGTCGAGGGGCGTCCAGGCATGGCCTTGGTGGCGCTGGGGCGCTAAGAGGACGGCGCCTAGGCGCAGGTGATGTTGCGCCTAGGTGTGATAGTGCGAACTCGTTGTCTGTCTTCTCTCGGCTCGCGCCTAAGCTCAAGTAAAATGGCGCCTAGGCGTGTGGCTAAGTTTACGCCTGGGAGTGGGAGTGCGTAGTTACTATTTTGAATTCGTTTAAAGTGTTGTCTTTTGCCCTTTTCTTCATGCATCCTTGCTTAATGCCTGAAATTACTTAACACACGTATTAAACATACGAGTGGCACTAATCAAGCTATAAATGGACCTAAATCGTCAATAAAAAGTGCCAAAAAACATGTGCAAAAATGACTCCTTTCATGAATCTTGTCTCAAAGGCAAGCTGGCTAGATCCCCCTTCAAAGGGACTTTTGAAAGAGCCTCACAAATCTTAGGTTTAGTGCATACTGATGTTTGTGGACCATTTGGAGAAATGGTTCGAGGAGGTTTCCTTTACTTCATCACATTTACTAATGACCATTCAAGATATGGTGTTGTGTACTTGATGAAGCATAAGTCTGAATCAATTGAAAAGTTCAAGGAATTCAAGGCTTTAGTGGAAAATCAAACTGGTCAACATATAAAAACTCTTCGATCGGATCGAGGAGAAGAATATAGGAGCGACGAGTTTGATGTATACCTTAGAGAGAATGGTATCTTATTACAGCTCACACCTCCAGCGACACCATAATTAAATGGAGTACCACAGCGAAGGAATAGAACCCTGTTGGACATGGTTCGCTCCATGCTCAGCTACACTGACTTACCCATTTCACTGTGGGGTCATGCGTTGCTTATAGCTGTATACATTTTAAATAGATGTCCATTCCTAATGGGGATGTCCGGCTTATGTCAAAAAGACTAGAGTGGACAAATTGGAGGCTAGATCCTTGAAAGGGCATTTCGTTGGATATCCTGAGGATTCAATGGGATACCTGTTTTACCTGTATGATGATCAGAGGATCATCATAGCTTTACAAGCCCACTTTCTTGAAGATGAGTTCATTGAAGAAGGAGGAGCAGGTAAAAAGATTGTTCTCGAAGAACAAAATGATACTCCAGTGGATACATCTACATAGGAAGTGAGAACCGAACCTTCTGTAACACAACTACAACTGCGAAGATCAACAAGGATACCTCAACGCCTGAGAGGTATGGATATCTAGTACAGAGGAAGTTGGATCTTCATTTTGTATTAGAGGAGGGTCATGGAGATGATCACTCCACTTATGATCAAGCGATGGTGGATGTGGATGCTACAAGATGGCGTGAAGCTGTGTAAGCTGAGATCGATTCGATGTATTCAAACCAAGTCTGGAAACTTGTGGATCGACCTGATGGGGTAAAACCGATTGGGTGCAAATGGATTTACAAGAGAAAGATTGGTGTTGATGGAAAGGTTGACACCTATAAAGCTAGGCTAGTGGTGAAAGTGTATAGTCAAAAAGAAGGAATTGACTACCAAGAAACCTTTTTGCCAATGGCTATGATCAAATCAATAAGGATTCTACTTGCAATAACATCACACTTAGACCATGAAATATGTCAAATGGATGTCAAAGCAGCTTTTCTGAATGGATTCCTAGAAGAGGATATCTATATGGAACAGCTTAAAGGTTTTGTATCCGAAGAGGATATTCATAAGGTGTGTAAGCTTGAAAGATCCATTTATGGACTCAAGCAAGCATCTCATAGCTGGAATCTACAATTTGATGAGGCTGTCAAAGGATTTGACTTTATCAAGAACGAAGATGAGCCATGTGTTTACAAGAAGGTTAGTGGGAGCAAGATAACATTCCTTGTGTTATATGTAGATGACATATTACTCATAGGTAATGATATAGGAATGCTCATCACTATTAAGAAGTGGCTTTCAAGTACTTTCTCCATGAAAGACTTGGGAGAGGCAACTTATATTCTAGGGATTCGAATCTCCAGAAATCGAACAAATAGAATGATAGGGCTCTCTCAAGCCCTTTACTTAGAAAAGGTCCTAAAGAGATATAGAATGGAGGATTCTAAGAAAGGGTTCCTGCCAATGAGGCATGGGATACATCTCTCGAAATCTATGTGTCCTCAAAGTGAGGAAGATAGAAAAGAAATGAGCACTTTACCTTATGCATCTGCATTGGGTAGCCTGATGTACGCAATGCTGTGTACTAGACCTGACATTGCTTACGCGGTAAGCATTGTTAGTCGATTTCAAGTAAACCCTGGCAAGAAACATTGGATAGTTGTGAAAAATATCCTAAAGTATCTGAAGAGAATTAAGGATATGATTCTCATCTATGGGAGTGGTAATCTGAGACTAGATGGGTACACTGACTCGGATTTTCAATCTGATGTCGATGGCTAGAAATCCACCTCATGATTTATATTTACCCTCAATGGTGGGGTGGTGACTTGGAAACGTTCCAAGCAAAGCACAACCACAGACTCCACAATAGAGGCTGAATACATAGCTGCCTATGAGGTAGCTATAGAGGATGTTTGGCTTATAAAGTTCATAGAAGAACTTCAAGTGGTTCCAAGCATAAGGCTCTCATTGCCATTTTATTGTGACAACACCGGAGCAATAGCGCAAGCAAAGGAACCTAGGTCTCACAACAAGTCCAAACACATCGAGAGGAGATAGCACATCATAAGAGAGATAGTTGCAAGAGGAGAAATATATGTTCAGAAAATAGCCTCAGCTGATAATGTCGCTGACCCATTGACATAGGCGGTGCTAGAAAAACATCTCAAAGGGATGGGAATAAAATACCATAGCAAATGGCATTGAGTGCAAGTGGGAGATTGTTAGTGTGTATGCCCTCAAATTCCATAAAGAGGATAGATTTATAGGGCATTGAATTGTAACTAAATAATATCTTTTCGTAATATAAGACATTATCTTGTTGTTTTCTTATAGGCATTTGTAAGGTTTTAATAAACAACGTAAAGTCCTTGATAATAAGGCAAAACTTCTACTTTCTATGGGTTAGGAAGAATGGCACTAGAATGGTTTTGATCCTTATTCTCTAAATAGGGTTCGCAAGTCGAAGAGAGTATTGACTGGACATCAATGCTGGATAAAGACTTATATGATATAAGTTTTGACAGAGAAAGTGTCAGTCAAACACTATGGGAATGGTAGTGGGAATTATGTCATAAACACCTCAATTAGATTGATATGTTTGAACATGACTCGCATCGATTTCATCACATGAGTTTTCACTCACTGACAGCCAATGATGAAACTGATAAGTTGTGATAGGTACGCGTGAACCTTAAACCTGATGAATCAAGTTGAAGATGTACTTGTGACATCAAGTCTTTCATTAGAGTAGTTTGATCTAATTCACCCGTTGGTGGGATCGACCTCGAAGTTCGACTTGATGGGCAAGTGGCAGTCTTAACTGATTAGCAAAATGGGATTTATTCTCTCATAAGTGTATGAGCTAAATATCCTATGCAGTCATGAATGAGTGAGGTCAAAGGACTTTGGCCAAAGCATATGAGATACTCATTTTAGACATGAAGGTATATTCTTTGACCTCGATTCATTGTGAGCTAAGCATATGGTCAAGTCCTGTGAGTTTGACTAAACTATGACTCTCACTTGACTGAGATATAAGAATAAAAGGTTTATACACATACGGTATTCACAATGTGAAAAGTTTGGAATGATCCCATTCATTCGTTCTCAATTGGGATACGATGTGAGCTGCGGGTCTGGCTAGGTGTTTCTCGCATCCTCTTGGTTTCCTCCCAATTGCCTTTTGAGACGAACATAAAGAGTCACGTTTAAAGGAATTGCAAAAGGAAAAACATGGAACTGACTTGAGAGGTTTTTCGGTGTTGGATATTGCAATTAATTAATTAATCATTGGATGATTTTATTAATTAATTAAGTTAATGTGTTAATTGATTTCTTAGAGGAAATTAATTATAGAATTAACATGAATTTGATTAGTTATTTGGTTAAATTATTTATTGGATAAATAATATTAATTAATTAATTAATTAAACAACCTAAAGTGGATTAAAGCCCAAAGGCTTCAAAACACCCAAAGTGGGCGTCCACATGTGCCTTAGAAGCCTAGGGTTATTGACTTCTAGTAGTAGTGTAAATATACTACTTAGTGAAATTAATAACAAGCCACAAGTTATAACTTTCTCTCCAAGTCAAAACAATCTTCCATTTCTCTCTCTCTCTCTCTCTATCTAGCCAATTTCAAGGAGGAAAAAGAAGAGGTTTTTCGCTTTTGATTCTGGTGTGGCAATTTAGAGATGGCGACAATTTTTCTGTTCAAAAGGGATCGTGATTTTTGGTTCAGAATTCAACATACGCGAAGAAAGGTACATAGTTCTATAACCCAATTTGAATATGTGAAATCGAGATGAACCACATGGGAGATTTAATTTTTTGCTGCGTATTTATGTGATAAAATCCCAACAGCAAAATGGCGTGAAGCTATGCAAGTAGAGATAGACTCGATGCATTTCAAACCAAGTCTGGACACTTGTAGATCGGCCTGATGGTATTGTACCTATTAGGTGTAAATGGATTTACAAGAGAAAGATTGGTGTTGATGGCAAGGTTGACAACTACAAAGTCAGGCTGGTGGCAAAAGGGTATAGTCAAAAGGAAGGAATTGACTATCAAGAAACCTTTTCGCCAGTGGCTATTATCAAGTCTATAAGAATTCTACTTGCAATAGCAGCTCACCATGATTATGAGATATAGCAAATGCATGTCAAAAACACTTTTCTGAATCGATTACTCGAGGAGGATATCTATATGGAATAGCCCAAAGGTGTTGTATCCAAGGATGGTATCCATAAGGTGTGCAAGCTTGAAAGATCCATTTATGGACTCAAGCAAGAATCTCGTAGCTGGAATCTACAATTTGATGAGGCAGACAAAGGATTTGACTTCATCGAGAACGAAGATGAGCCATGTGTTTACAAGAAGGTTAGTGGGAGCAAGATATCGTTCCTTGTACAATATGTGGATAACATATTGCTCATAGGAAATGATATAGGGATGCTCACCACTGTTAAGAAGTGGCTTTCGAGTACATTCTCCATGAAAGACTTGGGAGAAGCTACTTACATTCTAGGGATTCAAATCTATAGAGATCAAACAAATAGAATGATAGAACTCTCTCAAGCCCTTTACTTAGAAAAGGTCCTAAAGAGGTTTAGGATGGAAGATTCTAAGAAAAGGGTTCCTGCCTATAAGACATGGGGCGCATCTATCAAAATTTATGTGTCCTCAAAGTGAGGAGGATAGGAAAGAGATGAGCACTGTACCCTATGCATCTGCAGTGGGTAGCCTGATGTACGCAATGTTATGTACTAGACTTGACATTGCTTACGCAGTAAGTGTTGTTTGTCAATTTCTAGCAAACCCAGGTAAGGAACATTGGATGGATATGAAGAATATCCTAAAGTATCTAAAGAGAACAAAGGATGTGATTCTCATCTATGCGAGTGGCTACCTAAGAGTGGATGGGTACACTGACTCGGATTTCCAATTGGATGTCAATGACCGAAAATCCACCTCAGGGTTCATTTTAACCCTCAACGGTGGGGCGGTGACTTGGAAAAGTTTCAAGCAAAGCACAACTGCAGATTCCACCATAGAGGCTGAATATGTAGCTGCCTCAGAGGCTAAAAAAGCTGTTTGGCTAAGGAAGTTTCTTGGAGAGCTTCAAGTGGTTCCTAGCGTGGAGCTCTCATTGCCACTGTATTGTGACAACACTGGAGCAATAGCACAGACGAAAGAATCAAGGTCTCACAACAAGTCCAAACACATAGAGAGAAGATATCACATCATTAGAGAGATCGTTGGTAGAGGAGAAATAGCGGTGCAGAAAATAGCCTCAGCAGAGAATGTCGTTGACCCATTGACCAAGCCATTGGCACAGGCGGTGCTAGATAAACATCTCGAGAAGATGGGTATTAAATACCATAGCAAATGGCATTGAATGCAAGTGGGAGACTGTTAGTGAGATTCCATCAAATGCCATAGAGGATAAAATTATCGGGCATTTTTTTTGGTAATTAAACATCTTATTTAATAAAAGGA
This sequence comes from Buddleja alternifolia, assembly GCA_019426215.1. NCBI lineage: Eukaryota > Viridiplantae > Streptophyta > Magnoliopsida > Lamiales > Scrophulariaceae > Buddleja > Buddleja alternifolia. Next base: position 17,363,730 of record CM033408.1, on the reverse strand, counting down.
ATTTTATGTTGTTTTCTAATAGGCATTTGTAAGTTTCATAAAAAACATTAAGTCCCTGATATTAAGGCGAATCTTCTACTCCCATGGGTTAGGGAGATTGACACTAGAAGAGTTCGATATTTGATATCTAAATTGGTTCGCAAGCCGAAGAGAGTATTGACTGGACATCGATACTGGATAGAGACTTGTATGACATAAGTTTTGACATGGGAAGTGCCAGTTAAACACTATGGTCGAACATGACTCGTATCGGTTCTGTCACATGGGTTTCACTCTATGACAATCAATGATAGAACTGATACGTTGTGATAGGTACGCGTGAACCTTAGAACCTGAGTAATCACGTTGAAGATGTGCGTTTGACATCAAGTTTGTCATCAGAGTAGTTAGACCCAATTCAACAGTTGGTAGGGTCGACCTCAAAGTGCGGCTTGATGGGCAAGTAGCAGTCTTCACTAATATACAAAATGGGATTTATTCTCTCATAATGAGTAAGTGAGGTCAAAAGTCTTTGGCCAAAGCATTAGAGTTACTCGTGTTGGGCACAAGAGTATACTCAGTGACCTCGACTCATTAAGATCTATGCATATGGTCAAGTAATGTGAGTTTGACTGAACCGTGACTCTCACTTGACTGAGATATTAGAATAAAAGGTTTATACTCATAGGGTATTCACAACGTGAAAGGTTTGGAATAATCCTACTTATCGTTCTCAATTGGGTTATGATGTGGGCTACGAGACTAGCTAGGTGTTACCCACATCCTTGGTTTCTTCTCAATTTCCTTTTGAGAAGAACCTAATGAGTCGCGCATAAAGGTTGCAAAAGAAAAACGAAGGGAACTATTTTGGAGACTATGGTGATATTTAATTATTCATTGGATGAATTAATTATATATATAGAAAAGATTAATTATTAATTAATTTCTTGGAGTAATAAATTAATGGATTAATTTATCTAATCTATCTAATTAATTAATTAACAGGTTTATTTCTTTATTGGATAAATAAATAATTGATTAAAATAATTAATTAGAGAAAAGCAACCGGGCCGAGATGGACGTCCATAGGGGCCGAGTTGGGCGTCCAATAGGACACCCAACATGGGTTTGCTTTTGACTTGGTCACCAGGTCATGAGATAAATATATATTATCTCTTGTGACTTTTAGACCTAGTCGACATCAGTCAAATTGTGAGCCTCCAAAGCATCAGAGAAAAATTCCCTCCTCTCTCTTTCTTCTACAAGCGTCCATTAGAGGAGAAAAGAAGGAATTTTTTCAGCTGCAATTCCACGTGGTGATTTAGAGACAGTAGTTGTTCTGATGTTCGGATCAAAATCAAAGAAGCCGGAATTTCATAGATTCAACTAAAACTTGCGAAAAGGTATGCTTTTCGAAGCCCATAAGTTTCGAAGTCCATGTAACCCAACATTTTTTTCAACGGCAATCCCGGATCCCTCACATATCTGCTCCATGGCCCTGCATAAGCTATGTTTGATCCATCCGCCTACTCGGTTTTTCAATGGCCAACTCAGGTCACTAACACATCTGCTCGAGCTCCCACTCCACGAGCTATGTCACATCCCTCTGCAAAAAACCCATATGACTTTGTGACTGTGCCTACTTGATAAGAGGCATTTTTACGTGTTTTCAAGCCCGTGGGACTTATGCTATGGATTTATTTATTGCCTAAATCATGCCACATTTGCGTTTAATCAGGGTGTTAAGTGATTTCAGGTGATAAACGAGAGCACACCAAGAAAAGGGGCAAAAAAACGACGTATAAAACAAGTTCAGGTCAAGATGCTTTGCACCTCCACGCCCAAGCGCCCCTCAGACCATGCCCAGGTGCCGATGACATCTAGTTTTGAAGATTTGCATCTGCCGTCCGCGCCTAGGCGCCATTTACCCACGCTTAGGCGTCGTATCTGCATTACTTTCCATGGTTGAGCGCTATTTATGTATGTTTAGAGACTGAATTGGATAAAGTGTTCTTCTACAAAGTTGTAGATAGATGTCTTAGCTTCAAGTGAGAACTTGAATCATCTAAATCTAAGGTCTGTGGAGAGAGTTATGAAGAAAATACGATTGCTGCGCTGAAAAAGCAGAAAACGTTTCAAATTCCTGCATCCGGCGCCTAGGTGCCACATAATCCGCCCCTAGGCGCCGGTCAACGTATTCCCCAAGCCACTTAGGCCACCTGGACCGCGCCTAGGCGCCATTTAGGTTGCGCCTGGGCGCCGATGTAACCGTTTTTCAAGGTATAAAGGCTAAATTTCAGCATTGGAGAAAGGAGTTCGGATTCTTGGGGATTCAAGGTGATTTTCTGGGATTTTGAGCCACAAATTCATCAATCTTTGAAGGAGAAGAAGGGGGATTAAGCTAGAGATTGAAGTTCAAGCTAGGATTCATCATCAACCAAGCCTTAGGGAGTTTTACTTGCTTTCATTACATGTTTATGTTGATAATTATGTATATGATTATTCTAGATCTTCTTGAGTTATTGATGATGACTAATTTTGTAGAACTAAGGCCATGTGAAGGCCAAATTTATGAGTCAATATATATGAAGTGATTTTTGTATTAATTCTCCTATTGCTTTGTGTGTTAATTCTATGCTTTCATTCCAATCATGTGCTTGATCACCATATGCTTGCTGTCTTGCCTAATCTAGTCGTTCGAGAGAAGATAGGTTAGGGTTCAAGGGAATTAACACATCATCCGAAACAAATGAGGAATTGCCCTTAGAGATAGGTAAAGATTTTCAGGTGCTGTTAGCCGGGTTCATCCGGGAAAACTCTAGAACGTGAATGCGTGGTTATTGATTAGATTCTCGGATAGACATATTTAGAGAACCGTCAATTAATCATAGGATTATTATGAGCCAAGACATCGGGTAATAGTTAACTAAGGAGTTTCTACCAAAGCAATAGGAGTCTAATAATTTGAGGAGTAACCCATATATATTGACGAGTAAATTTGGTCGTAGCATGTTGACACGACAAAATCCTAGCAAGAGAACTAGGTCGCGTAAGTAGTAAAGTGGATGTTTAAGTCCGGGGTTATCGTATCCGCAGGGACAACTATAATCTAAGTACCGGGACTACTGTATTACTCAATTCTAAGTTAGATCGGTCGATAAAAGGTTGATTTTAACTAATTGCTTAAGTTAATTACTAAAATAGTTTATAACCAAATAAGTGGAAGAAACGATAGAAGAGAAGCGATTAAGGCACATGGTTCAACCATTTATGTATTTCGATTTTGATTAAGGTTCTATTGGATTATTAGATGGATTTAGCCAAGGCGAAATTCCCTAACATACGTACTACCCAATCTCTTGGCATAGCAACCCTACCTTAGTTAACGATTTCCTATATATCTCTATATGAAAACCCGTCTTAACAAAGATGCATTTAAGGTCTAGGAATTCCCCACGTGAATGAAAAGCCACCTAAAGAAACCGAGTCTATCTCTAGTCGGTTTAACTATAGGGTATTCAATGTTTATATCTTCCCTAGGTTATTATCTCTCGATCTCTAACCTAGGCATTTTATCGAACACTTGATGATCAAACAAGCGAAGCATTGAGCTCAACTATTGAATACATAGCTAAAACCAAAATTAATCCAATAAACACCAACAAATCAACAATCAAAATAACATAAATGGCCTATCCATGGCCTCAATCAAAAGTTTAGCTCATATTCATGTCAAAAGTGCAAATATAAATCATACAAGTCATAAGAGGTTCGAACAAATTCAAGAAATAAATATGTAAAAACTCCCTAATTCTTGTAGAGATGTGGATTCCTCGTTGAATTCTCCGTCTTCTCACGAATCCGGGCCTTCAAGTAGACGTTTTGACCTTCAAAATCACTCTCCCAAGCTCCCTCTCCCTCTCCCTCTCTTTTGGCGTGGCTGCTGCTATCTATGGTGAGTTCGGGTAAAAAATGGCTAAAAGGGGTATTTATAGACCAACCCGCTCTCTCGAATGCCGCGGCGTTGGGTGTCGAATGCCGCGGCGTTGGGTGTCGAACGCCGCAGCGTTCAACATTCTGCTCCTGAATGTCGCGGCGTTGGTGATGAACGCCGCGGTGTTCCCCTGCTGCTCCGGCCAGTTTTGGTAAACTTCGCGTAACTTTCTCTACCGATGTCAGAATACACTGATTCAAGATGCTGTAGAATCCTAAAACAAATATCTACAACTATCAAGAAGACACTGGGGCCTAAATCAAATGTTAAAGATGACAAAATCGTCTCACAATTCACTGAATGAGAAAACTCCATCGTAAGACGTCTCTTCCGATGACGTTTTCACCTCCTTCCCTACATATCTGATCTTTGTCTTAAACATAAGAAATGTACCTTTGCCTCTTATCTTTCCATTGGTATAAGAAGTGTGTAATTTGGACATGGGTAGAGAAATCTATTCCATAAACTCTAGCACTGCGCAGACAGTTTGTATCTTTATGCATGATTTATCTTCAATCCTTGTTCTTTTCCTCCATTGTTATGTTATTCTATAAAATATGAGAAAACGAGGGTCAAAGCATCATATGTGATCAAATTATCAAGGAAACAATCGAAACTAAGTCGATAAACGGGGGAAAACTAGTGTAAAAATAACATATATCACATGTGCCTTAGTCATTTATCATACGTGAGTTTTAATCTATAGCCCATTTCCTCTTTTATCCTTCGTTTATTCAACCAATTCTTGCAATTTACTTTATTTATCTTTTCTTTTATTGAAAATCTAAAGCTAAAATCCAAGTCTCCGTGGTTCAACAACCCGGACTTATGTTGTCCACTTTTATTACTACCACGACTAGTACACTTGCTATCCAAGCACGTTAGATTCTAGCGTGTCACTACTCAGCTTCGCATCTTATCTCCATGACTTCCGAATCTTCGGTCAACCCCTCTCGGTGCCACTTCCTGCCTTCATGGTTTCTCTCTACGTCATCATGCCACCACAATTCTGCCCTCTGGTCTCTCAACTACATGGATCTACCCTCTTGGTTACTGATTCTATCACTCTAACCTCTGGCTCAATGGATTTGCTTTCTTAGCACCGCAACTCTGCCCCCTCTGTCTAGCAACTCGTTTGCTCCCTCTAGGCAACACAAATTTGCTCTCTGACCTCTGGCTCTACGGATTTGCCTCTGGCATCTCAACTGCTCCCACTGGCTTCATGTCTACCCACCTGGTAACACAAAATTGCCATCGCTGCTGAGAATTTGCCTAACTGCTGGCACCATGATTTTTCAACATTTTCTCATTAACGTTCAACATGATTACTCTTCTTTGGTTGGTGATCTAACTTACCCCATCCTCCTTTGTCGTCTTCTTTGGCTTCACCACAACCTAAATTCGTGCTCCCTACAACGAAATTGTTTAGCTTCATTATTCCATCTCCAACCATCTTTCCCACGATGAAATCCATGTTTAACAAAAAACGCTTCCCCATAGATCTAGATTTAGGAGCTCTTCTAAATCTACAACTTATGGCTCTGATACCAGTTGTTAGACATGGTAGCTTCAGAGCATGAAAAATAATTAAAAAATAATAAAAACCTAAGCCTAAACATGAAGATAACGACACGAGAACTTTAACATGGTTCGGCATAACTTGCCTACATCCACGAGCCAATACCTAAACTACATCTTTATTTCTCAAGAGTGAATCAGAGTACATCAATGAATTACAAAGAGAGTTCTACTATTTATAAAAGTGGAGTATGTCTAAACCCTAACAAATAAGGAAAACAATCATTAACAACTTAGGGAACAATTCCTATCGCAATAGGAAACAAAACCATTCAAAATAGGATTTAAGAATCAGCCAAAATCCGCCCAAAATCTCACCAACTTGCGCCCTAAGTCTCAAATCCGCGAACAGCAGCGGTGACTAAAATACGCAGTAGCCATGGTAAAATCGCTTTTGACACTCTGCATTGGTAGTCTTGGCTAAGCTAGCCTGTAGCCGCGGCTATCAGACCTGTTCGTAGTCAATCCACTTCATATAACCCTTTCGTGACTCCGGATCTCCCCGAACCATCTTGTTTTCACTTTGGCTCTATTTGACTCCATTTTTCGGCTCTCAATCCTACTTTTGATTCGAATCCACTATATCCCAACACTGGGGCATTTTGGATAAGCAAACTTCACAGAAACTTTACAACCGCTTCCAGCAAAAAACGTATTTAGTTAAATCACAATCGTTCTTAGCAAATGCCTTCAGGTAAACAATGCACTCGTAATAAACTTGCATGATAAATGAAGTTATTTATGTTTCTAAAACTGGTTCTCGTAAATGATAAAAATCATAGGTTTAGGTTCCTGACAGTCCGAGATGTAAAGTCAACTTCACGATTTTAAATAGGTAGCATTGACCTCTACACAAGGACAAGCGCGTGAAACAATAACTGCTTGGTCTCTCCTGCTATTGCTTTAGTCCTTGCGTTTCAGAACCCATATGTGCTACTGATAACCTTGTTCAATTGGACTAAAGCTTGATTTGGTTGTAGTTTTAAATTTTTAAAAATAAAAGAATAATAGATATGTAAAAAAAAATTGTAATTTAATATTTTTATGTAATATTTGTAATCAAATAATAATAGTTAACCACCTAAAATGTTTAACAAATATTACAATTAGATCCAAGGCCATTTTAATTTGTACACTTTTGTGAATAGAGCCTGAGAGCAAAACAGGAGAATCCAGAAAAAAATTTGCTGATATGAGTATTTTTTTTGTGTTCGATAGTGATCGAGGGGTCATGTGTAAGATGAAAACAAATGTGGAGGTAGGTAGGTGTAATTATAAAGATAAGAGGCGCTTATATGTAATTATATCATACCATAGGGGTGGTTAGTGCAATTTATCCTTTCTTTCCTTTTTCTCTTTTATAAACGTACAGTATTTCCCACAGACGCCCCATTAGCCATTCGCAGGACCATGTCCCCATCATTCAGCTCTCTGCTTCTAGTCAGCACCTGCAAATCGTTGTAAATGTGAGTACCACAACCGGTGTCAAACACCCAAGAAGCATGGTTAATTGACAGATTAACCTCAACAATTAACGCACCTTCTCTGTGGTTATTGAGAAGTGTAGGACAATCCTTATACCAGTGTCCCATCTCATGGCAACGAGGGCATGCACCCTTTGGTGTTTTGTCTCCATATGTGTTCTCTAGCTCATCGATGAGATCCTTGACTAGTATGACGTATTCAAAAGTCTCAATCATGATATCAGACATCATTGACGAAATGAAACATCGTACATAAGCCTCATTATCAATCTGCTTCGTCCAATACTCTAAAGTACGAGCATGAGTGGCACTTCTGGGCCAAGATGGGACTTCCACTCTGTTCACATAATCAAGTTTCTTGACCTTGAGATACACATCTAGAGCCAAATGCCAATAGGCGTAATTTGAGCCATCCAATTTTTTGGTTTCAAGAATCCTCAAGCATGTATTAACGATACTCATGACATTTCTGTGTCTATGTGAAAAGCGAAAAACATGTATGAGTATTCAGTTTTAAAATATATTCACATGCCATCAAGGAATCTTAGACTAAATGTGTGCTCCCACTGCCTTTTCCAATTCCATCACCCCATTGACAGAAAACAGGAAGCTCGACAATTTTCAGTGGGCTGCTTCCAAGTGCCCAATACTTCATTCCACAACTCATGGCCAATAGGAGGTAACAAATGACTGGGCACGATGACCCCATCCACTCCCCTTGTGGTCCTCCAGATGTTTGCCTCACATTTCATGTACATCCTGAGACACGATGCCACCTTAAATTGTTTTGTGGTTAAGTCCGACCCATCAAATTCTCATGGAATAACAGTGGCTAGGTGATCCCATGACTCATGGCCGACTCCTTAGTGAAACTGAAACCCATTTGCACTTCTAGTATAACCTCCTTGTTATACAGAAGGCCTACTTGTGAGATTAATACACTTAATCTTGCCATCATTCTATGACTTATGGCCAATGATGACAAGTCTCGCGCTATTCCCTCTCACATCTAATGATAGAAGGCACTGGACCTAATTAGGAACTTTCGGCCCCCAATTTATCCATTTATGGACTAAATATTTATTTTGTGGGGTTTTTAAACAAGGTCTCACCATTTTACTTACTTATCTTCTTAAATGATCATACAACCAAGCACATCATACATGACATAAGAAATAAGCAACAACATACATAAAGTGGTAAATGTAATCTTAGTTGAGCCAATCCTAAACACCCCGAGCCATCAAGGTGTTGACCAATCTAACCTGAGGACCCGAACCCTACACTAAGGTCTTCAAGTCTTTCAAGCTTGAACGCCTCCACCTCCATCTTCATAATTACATAAATACATACAAAAATAAACCTTTCCTCTCATGTGCATATTTAAAAAAACATGGCACGTAGGCCTCAAAATAAATGTTTATTCTATGGCTCGACCCAGATCATAAAACATGCTAACGACATGCAATACGTAAATTTCTTTGAGAGAATTTCTTATGGGATATACTTTTGAGTAATGGTTAGTATTATTCATATAATTTTTTGATTATTAATAGTTAAGTGACTTTTCATATATTTTTTTTGTCCTTTTCTTTCCTTAAGGGTGTTTTGGGGATTTATCTATGCGTCTGACATGTCCAGACATGTAAGCAACTCAGCTTGACGTGTCATGGGTGAAACGGTAAAATTCCACACAAAGTTAACGCCGTTTGATATTTTTCGAGTTGACCATTAACTTGAGGGACCAATTTGGTACGTTTTGTAGTTTAGGGACCTATTTAGGACATCTGGTATAGTACAGGGGTGCTAATTGTATTTTGCCCTATAAACAAAAAGGCTTTAATGGGTGGTTGGGGGAGTTGCAGGAAATAGTTTTAATTGTTTTTTGGGCAAAATTCATTTTATACCCCTAAACTATTCACTTTGTCTCATTTAGATTCCCGAACTATCAAATGTAACAAAATGGTCCCCCAACTATCAAACGTAACAAAATGGTCCATCAACTTAAGGAATTGTTTGGCTAGTTTTTTTAAATTGATAAATAGTATAATAAAAATGTTATTTTTGTATATTAAGTACTTTAAATATTTATATATAATTTGTATTTTTAATATGGCAATTATTTAAAAAACAAAGAATTTTTTTAGGATGATTTAAAATTTAAAAATATAAATTTTAAATCATAATTAGTATCAATTATTGATATAAATTCTACAAAAATAAACTCAATCCCAAAGATTCTTTTGGTTATAAAGTTTATTTTAATTTCTACATTGCCACCTTGATCCACATTAATTTTAGACTCATTCCTCCGTGGACATTACGTTATTGTTAAAAGAGTATTTCCACATTGCCACCTTGATCCACATTCTTCAGTAGTTAAATAAGATAGTTTTTTGTTTTTGGGGGGTAAGTTCAATCAAATAAGATAATATCTATAAAATAAGGACCACAAAGAAAATTTAACCACTTTTCTCATTATATTCTTAACTGGGTTTTCAAGAAAGCAATTGTAAAATAACAAAAGAATGACAATTTTCATCTCATCCTTCACAAGCAAACAAATTAATCAACATTTTCCTATATGATAAGTTGATAACATTAGCCAAGAAATCATATTTACTCCACAAAAAGGTTCATCATCAAGAGAATAAGTAGCAACCTACTTACAAATTTAGAGTACTTCAGATCCCGTAAATCATTTCATGTATTATCGTATTTATCTAATTGACAAAATATCTAAGTTCCTACACTCATACCTAACACTATACTCTTAACAAATTCACTATTAAAGAAAAGACCATTGTCGAAAATTCATTTCTTGATGAAGCTACAATAAATAATATATGATCAATAACCAATATCTAGTAAAAAAATATTGATTAGGTAATAACAATTTGTTTTGGATAGCAAGAGGAGGGAAAATTAAATAAAAAATACAAAAATAAAAAGTAAGCCTTAAAATAATATAACTTTAAATGGCCATCAGAAAATAGCACATTCTACTGTCGGGTACAGCGGAATCAGTCTAATTCCGTTGTACCTGACTGCGGATTCAATAAAATATATTTTTTTAATAATTAACGCATTCCGCTGTCGGGTACAGCGGAATGCATTATAATTTATTTATTTTAATTAATTACTCATTCTGCTCTGCCCGAGAGCGGAATGGGCAAAGACACCCACTGCCCAGGCAGCAGGTAGCAAACATTTTTTTCTAACCTTTTCTCTACCTTCTTCTCTCCATCTCCATCTTCTTTATCATCTTCACCTTCTTTATCATCTTCATCTTCAACATATACAATGTACTTTTTCTATATTAGTGCTTTATGAAATTTGTTTAAGTACTTGTTTTTGATTTTTCGTGGAATTTATCAATTTAGGGTTTAAATTTGTGGAATCTTTCAACTTAGGGTTTAAATTTGAAAAAAAAAATTAGGTGTATTTTCGAATTGTTGGTATCATTTTGATTTTTTAGCTCTATTTTCGAATTAATTTGTTTATTTTTGAATTTTTAGCTCTAATTTTAAATTATCATGTTATTTTTGAATTGGTAGATATAATCTTGAAATAGTAGGTTTAATTTTGAATTTTTAGATATAATCTCGAATTATTAGTTATATCTTGAATTTTTTTGGTGTAATTTAGGGTTTATTAGGCATAATAACAATTTTAGGTATAATTTAAATTAGTATGTTGAATATCAATTTTTTTATCCATAATCTTGAATTTTTAGGCATAAATACGATTTTTATATATAATTTTCAACTTGTAGGTATAATTTTGAATTGGTATGTATAATTTCTAATTAGTAGGTATAATCTTGAATATTTAGGTATAATGTTGAATTAGTAGGTATGATTTCAAATTTTAGATGTAATTTAGAATTGTTGTGTCTAATTTAGAATATTTAGCTATAATCTCGAATTTGAATATAATTTTGAAGTTTGTTTGTTATAATTCGTAGAATTTTGACGATATGTGATATATTTATTTTTTAAGTTTATTTATTTGTGATATATGTGTTTGAGTTTATGAAATATTAATTTGTATTATTGTAATTAGCTCAAGTATCATTTAATTGAAAATAACTTTTTATTTTATTTTAATGTAGGATGGCGCAGCAGTTGGGTGATCATATATATGGCCCGATAGACGGTAGCGTGTTGACGAGTTAGGAAAATCATAGGTCTGGGCAGGTTGGTGAGGACACCGATTTTGTGTTGCATGCTAGATGGGCGGACAATCTGTATTTTGCGAATGCTTATCCAAAGACTCCACATCACCGAGTCTTGTTAAAACTACAACATATGGGGTTATATCGGGTATACAAGTTAAGGGTATTTAAAAATGATATGGGTTTTGTGACTGTGCTAGTCGAGAGATGGCGACCAGAGACCAATACATTTTATTTCAGAACTGGAGAGGCTACGATTACTCTCCAAGATATTGCACTCACATTTGATCTACCAGTCGATGGTCGACCTCTAGTAACTAATCGTGTGATATGTTGAGTGTGCAACCTATATTTTCGAACAATTAGGGTTTCAATTGAGTAGGCCAGATTTTGAAAAGAAAGGTTTTCAAATAAAACTTGCAAAGATTGTCAGCTATGTGACCTCGGATGCTGCATAAATCACTCTTGAATCTGATGAAATGCAATTGGACCAGATAGCCCATTGTTGGGCACTTATGTTGTTCGGCGTGTTGTGTCCCAACACCACCGGAGATGTTGTTCCGGTATTGTGGTTGACATTATTTGAAGATATTAACACAACAAATACCTATAGTTGGGGGAGTGGTGTTTTGGCATAGCTTCACCGAGCGTTAAGCAAAGCATCCCAGAAAAATCAGAAAAATATATATGGTTCAGTGCCATTGTAGAGAGGTGGGAAGAATGATTCTTTAGATATTGTTATGTTACTTGTTATGATAATTCATGATTTTTAATCGTGTGAATATATTCATTAACAGATTTGGGCGTGGTCTAGAATTTTGGTTGTCAGACCTAGTAAAGTTCCTAGGCCAATGGCGGGACTTGATGAGCATGGCATTGCCCGAGCTCCTTATGGTTCACGGTAATTTACTACTTTATTATGAATTTTAATTAAGAAAAACCTAATTTTTTTACTTAATTGCATAATTGGTGTTTGAAGGTGGAATTGCCCTGTTAGAAATGACAATATCGTCCCTCACAGTGCCCGGACAATTAGAGATGGACTTGATCAGATGGCCAAAGGACATGTGAGTAAAAAAATTATCAAACTTTTTTATATTATGATATTATATCCTTCTAATATAAAAAATATTTTAATACCTTATTTCAGTTTGTTTAGACTCCATACAATTACAATGATGAAGACATCGACTAGTTGCCACCTCAATGCTTGGTGTGTTATGTGGAGAGCATCAGTTCCGATGATATTCATCGAAGTCGTCGAGCATCATCGTCCTAATCGTATTTTGTGGCAGTTTGGACTCCAACAAAATATTCCACCTCATGTTGATTATGTTCGAAGGACGGACTATGGAGGAAGAAATGTAAATCGGGAAAATAGAAACGGTGCTACATTGCAATCTGGAATGATCGGGGCAACAAAATTGTGACTGGTCAATCTATTCAGGATAGGGACGACACAGAACAGGGATACAAAAAGTGGTATAATCTAATCATTCGTTATTATATTTCACCTGCCTTAACTAAGAGAACCGTAGGACACCAAACAGGGTTGGCCCCTCTAATGCAGAATTTGGTTAGTCAATATACTTTTTGTTCTAATATACTTGTTGTTCTTTTCTATGATATTTTGCTTAACTCTTTTGTTTATCTTTTCAGTATAATCGCATTGAAGAGGTGTAAACTACCATAGAACAAGTCCCTCAAATTAGGCATGGAGTTGGGAAGGTACTTGGACAAGTTCGATCAAGGCTTACCAGCCTGGAAAATTTGGTCACATGTGGACGTGGTGGCGATGTAGCAACTGGTGCTCACACTCATAGAAACCCAGGAGAAACCATGCTTCCATAGAGGAGAAATCGAAACTTATTGGAAGACTCCGAAAATACAAAAGTGGATGAGGATGAAGATGTAACACCGAGGATGAGCCAAGCCCCGACTTCGCAATATGTTTTTCCCCACATAGGTAGATTATCCTCTTCGGCTTTTGTTCATTCCCACATAAACAGACCTCATCTTCGGCTCATGCTCGTCCCTACAGAGACGGACCATCCTCTTCGGCTTCTGTACCTCACTACAGAGGCAGATCACACTCTTCGGCTTTTGGCCTAGGCTATAGAGGCGGATCATCCTCTTCGACTTTTGTTCGTTCCTATCGAGATGGACCATCATTATCTAGCTCACGCTCGTCCCTACAGAGATGGACCATCCTCTTTGGTTTTTGCTCCTTCCTATAGAGGCAGACCATTCACAGCCGAGCCATCCCCGTTCGGGGTTTACCGTCCCACGATGTCTTATGAGGCAGATCCGTTCGAGACGCCGATGGAACGTTCTTTCATTGACTACATATTCAATGATCCACGTCCCCAAAATTTGAACCAACCTTCACCAATAGAACATTACATTCATACATCGCCTGTTGCGTTCTCTTTGGACATGAACAACCCGACGGGTGATGAAGTTACCCTAAGGCCAAGATGGTATACCAGGACGGGGCACCTACCACAGTGTGGCACAAGGGAACATCGCGGCACAAGGCCACATGGGTAGTTTAGTTTCTCAGTTTTTATTATTTTAGAATTCAATTACTTGGGAAATGTGTTGTTGTTGTCTAGTAAAACAATTTGTGAACTCCATTTGAGAAATGTGTTGTTGCTATCTAGTTAAAAACTGCTATATTTTTTGTTTTTTTTGCATGTCGTATTTCTTCACCCGGGCATTGAAATGAGCTCATTCTCGCTGTTTTATGATGTTTATATGAAAATCTATAATTTTTATGTTCAGCTCAAATCCTAAAAATGCACGAAAAAAGGAGAAAAATGAGTCGGAAACAAAGAAAAAGTCATTATTTATTCAAAAAAACTACTATATTTTTTGTTTTTTTTGTCTTGTCGTATTTCTTCACCCGGTCATCAAAATGAGCCCATTCTTGCTGTTTTATAAGTTTATACAAAAATCTATAATTTTTATGTTCATGTCAAAACCCGAAAATGCACAAAAAAGAGAGAAATAAGCCGGAAACAAAGAAAAAGTCATTATTTATTCAAAAAAGCTGCTATATTTTTTGTTTTTTTTGCCTTATCGTATTTCTTCACCCGGGCATCCAAATGAGCCCATTCTTACTGCTTTATGAAGTTTATATAAAAATCTACATTTTTTATGTTCAAGTCAAAACCCAAAAATGCACGAAAAAGAGAGAAAAATGAGCCAGAAACAAAGAAAAAGTCATTACTTATTCAAAAAAAACTTCTATATATATATTTTTTGCCTTGTCGTATTTCTTCACCCGGGCATCGAAATTAGCCCATTCTTGCTGTTTATGAAGTTTATATGAAAATCTACAATTTTTATGTTCAAGTCAAAACCCGAAAATGCATGAAAAAGGGAGAAAAATGGGCTGGAAACAAAGAAAAAGTCATTATTTATTCAAAAAACTGCTATATTTTTTATTTTTTGCCTTGCCGTATTTCTTCACCCGGGCATATAAATGAGCCCATTCTTGCTGTTTTATGAATTTTATATGAAAATTTATAATTTTTATGTTCAAGTCAAAACCCGAAAATGCATGAAAAAGGGAGAAAAATGAGCTGGAAACAAAGAAAAAGTCATTATTTATTCAAAAAAACTGCTATATTTTTTGTTTTTTTGTCATGCCGTATTTCTTCGCTCGGGCATCGAAATGAGCTCATTCTTACTGTTTTATGAAGTTTATATGAAAATCTACAATTTTTATGTTCAAGTCAAAACCCAAAAATGCATGAAAAAGGGAGAAAAATGAGCCGGAAACAAAGAAAAAAGTCTTTATTTATTCAAAAAAAAAGCAGAAAAAATACAACAATAAAAAAACATGGAAAAATTCACCGCCTATGCTACAAGTCCATCTCATTGGGAATCCAAGTACTCTCATATCGACCTACCCTTGGTTGCTTCCTCAGATCAGGGTCATAGACCAACTCAAAATTGGGAGTATCCCAATGATGTTTGTCAAACAACGGATAGAACCTCCCTTGATATTGTTAGGAATTTCATGTTAGTGGTTTTGATGATGACAAGATAGGATTTCATGTTAGATCCCAAAATAATGTAAGTTTATAATTTCATAGAATATTTGTATAAGCGTTTGAAAGTGTATTAATTTGTTAGGCTTGTAATTTTTATCTTTGTAGATTTTAGACTAAGTATTAGATACAGAGTCACTGATAGAATTCTGAGTGAGTCTATCAAGGATGAAGTTGAAGATCAGCATCTGAAGTCAAGTGAAGATAAAGATTTGTTTTAAGCATCTGTCAAATGCTTAAGAGTCTATTTTAGGAGTTATGAATCAAGCGTTCGAGAGAATATTCTTAGCGCCTAGCTAACGCTAAAGGACTGTTCCAGAAGTGTGAACCGAGAGCTCAGATACTCAAGCGTTCATCAAAAGGATTCACCTGAAATACAACCTCAAGTCATTTAATCCTCAACGGTCATTTATTTCCAGCGGGAAATAAATTCAAGTGCATTAAATGCGATCTGACTTGTGGACAAGCCACCTTTTGACTAGACTGTCAGCTTTTCAAGTTCAACCTGCTCCTGTCAAATCGGAACCAGCAAAATTTCAGGAATGTTAGAAAGGGACTATTTGACTCGCTGCGTGAGAGAAACGAGTTTGATTGTGTCCAACGGACAAATCCCAAAAATCTCTATAAATAGTACACTCCAGTAAAACCTTAAAGTGGGTGCGGAGAGAGAAACTTTGCTGAAATAATTTGAGAGAAAAAGCTTCCAATAGCCAATTGGAATTCAAGAAATTTAATTCTTTCAACAAGCAGTATTTTTGTGTAAGAGAAGCTTGTTGAACAAGATCTTTCTTGAAGCTCCAATATCCTTTAAAGCTTCTCAAATACATTCCAAGACAGTCACCCGATATCTCAAACCTCTTTAAAGAAGAACCCAAACTATTATTGAGATATCCCAAGTTGTTTGAACTTCCCAACATCAAACAAACCTGTTACAATAAACCCTCAACACCTTTCATCTGAGTGAGAAAGATTGTTGACTTCCACAAGCAGTATTTTTGAGTAAGAGAAGCTTGTTGAAGAAGGTCTTTATTGGAGCTAAAGTCTGTGTGATCAAGGAGCTCAAGTCCATCTTGGAGAAGATCTTTATTGGAGCTGACATCTGTGTGATCAAGGAGCTCGAGATCGTCTTTCCAGAAGCAGAGGATTGAGTGGCTTGTAGCAGAAATCTGTGTGACCAAGGAGCTCAAGTCATCCATATCCATCTCTTCCTTTGTCCCTACTTTGTAGAAGTCTCTGTGTGAATCTTCGAGAATCAATTTAGTGGATTGCCTCCAAGTGCATAGGAGAAGAAGGACGTAGCTGGGATTACACCACCCAGTGAACCTTACAATTTATTGTGTCACTCTACTGTTTTATTTGCTTTACTTGCATTTGCATATTACATATCTGAAAAGCATATAAAACAGTCAAGCGTATAATTTAAGTGAAAAGTGAACGCGAAGGCCTTGTTTGTTTATGTTTTCAAATTCCATTTTCAATATTCTGAATCACAAAATTCTAAAAATCCATAACACAAACCATTTTCATTTAACTTCTACTTAACTTTTTCAATTCCCCATATAACTACCTATCACTCACTATATCAATCATTTCACACATTTATCAATCAACATCATTTCCTCCAATCATTACTTTTCTATTCAATCTTCCACTTTTACTATATATTAATAATAAATTTCAAATTTCAAATTTCAAATTTCAAAATATATTAATATTAAATTAACTTTATATATCTATCTATCTTATTCTATTATTTATTTATTCACATAATCATTACACAAATAATTAACTCAATTATTTAACTCATATTTTACAAATCTCAACCACTATTTAAAAACATAAACAAACACAACACACATCACATCAATTTTCACACGAATCCATGTAGTACGCATTCCCCGACAAATTTTCAAAATTTCATCTCAAAAACATAAACAAACAGAGCCTAAGCTTTCAAAATAGGCTTAAGCGCTTGACAAAGCGCTGAGCACTTCTAAGCGTTCAAAATAATTTAAAACCAAATGCAACTAAAGAAACCTTTGTGACGCTAAATACTTTCAAAGAGAAAACTCTAAATCATTCCACTGTGCTAACCCTGATTAAGCGATTGAGACATTACCCTACCTTGGTAAGAGTTGAAATCACTAAGTCTAAGTTAACTTTATCAAACCAGTCTTCATTAGACACTCAAGTCAAGCGCCTATCTTTCAAGCGTCTAATCAAGCGTTTACTTTTCTCAAGTCAAGCGCCTATCTTTCAAGCGTCCAAAAAGAATTTAATAAGAAAATTTTTGAAGCGTCGAAAAGACCTAAGCGTCTATTCAACCCCCCCTTCTAGACGCTTAGTGGGACCAACAAATATGTTTTCAAATACTAATCGACGAGGTAATATTTTTCAGCCAACGAAGATGACCTAATGTTTAATTTACGGCATAGCTTAATCGCATGTGAGCACGGAATTCGATGAAGCGTCCATTTTCCACTAGAGCAATATTTATCTTTGATTTGGACGACATAAGTATGATTACCGGACCCGATTTGCCTAGGCATTTTAACTTGGCCATGGTAGTGCAACCAAGAAAAAACTGCTATGTTGTGGTGTTGAGATTTTCAGTTCATTCATTGCACATAGCATATGCATATATCGTCATAGGTTGTTCCCTCATTGCCAAAGCCATTTGCCGTTGATTACCAAAATATTCTATAGTACGATAATATGTGCACTCAACAATAGCTTGTGATGGAAGATGTCGCGTACCTTTCAACACATTATTCAAGATTTCTCCCATGTTCGTCGTCATAATGCCTTCGTGTATCTCTCCGTCATATCCCAGTGTCCACTTTTCTTGTGGGATGCCTTTCAAATAATTGAACGCAGCCACATCCGTTTTACCAATAGCTTCCATTGCATTGTCAAATTTTCGGACGTTATGTGCCATACCGCATAACATAGTTCCTTCATAACTTTATTTTTAAATTGACTGTCAAAGTTTGAAGTCACATATCGCAGGCAAAATATTTATGAGCTCCCAGGGAGGGGAAAACCCGGGCAGATACCCAGTAGCATTTAATCAGCCATTGTGACGATCAGAAATAAGGCAAACACCTTCATCACTACGAACAAAATGTTTGCTTACTAAATTCAGAAACCATAACCAAGACTTGTTCAATTCATTGCTAACAATTGCAAATGCAAGAGGTAAAATATTCTGATTTCCATCCAGAGTTGATGCGATCAACAAGTTAGCCTTGTGGCGTGCATACAAATAAGTTCCGTCAACACATTTGACTCTACGACAATGTTGGGATCTGATAGGGTGTGAATTTACACGTTTTAGAGCCTTATATTTATTGGATTTATATTGGTTTATGCATGATTTATACCACATTTGCGTTTAATTTGTGTGCTTATCGAGTAAAGGTGGAAAATCACTACAATAGAGAAATAACGCACGCAAATACAGAATGTATGCATATTTCGAGTTCGAATTTGAGGACGTCTCCTTCAACAAAGTAGTTTATCTCTGTGTTAGCTTCACTTGGCAACTTGAATTATCCAAATCGGAGGTCTGTGGAGAGAGTTATGAAGGAAATACAATTATTGCGCCGAACAGAGAAGTACATGTGCCAGGATACGCCCCAGAGCCCTCCTAGTCATACCTAGGCGTGGAGAGTCCAAATGTTACTCCTTTTCAGCCTAAATTTCAGCATTATATGATGGGTAAGAATCACTTTTGGCCATAATTCAGCACATGTGTTGAGGGGTTGTCATAAGTGTGTTTCTTGGTAGATTTACTTTATGGGCGCCAAATCAGAAACAACCTCCATGTTGAAACGTAATTTAGGTATACTTAGCGACCGAATTGGACAACATGTCCTGCTGGAAGGTTGTAGATCTATGTTTTATCTGCACATGGGGACTTGAATCATCCAATTTGGAGATCTGTGGAGAATTATATGAGGCAAATACTAAGACTGCGCTGAAAAGCAAAAAAATGGCAGCATGCATGTGTTTTGTTGAAGTTTTCACATGGTTATGCTTGGTGGAATTCTTAAGGGCCGAAAGTTCAGCATTTTTTAGCTGGTTGGAATCTTAAAAGCCATACTTTAAGCATCACCTTAGGTGGAATTCTCGTTGGGGAACTTTAATGGGAATTCTTAATGCATACTTTAGTGGAATTTTGGCTATAAAAGGAGGGGGAACCCATACTCTTCATCATTCACTATCAATTTCAGATTCTTGGAGAAGAGGGGGAGGAAGTGACTGATCCATAGAGAAGAAAAGAGGGGAGAGAGAAGGATTCTTGATTCATCATCATCATTGGAGAAGGAAGATTCAATTGAAGGTCCATCATTATTCACTTTTGAGGGAGTTTTTATAGCTTTTCATTTCAATTATGTCTATGAACATGTGTATTAATTCATTTATGTTTTTCATATTATCCATTATGAACTAAATTCATAAGACTAGGGCCATGTAAGGCCAAATTGTGATATATGCTTATAATAGATGATTGTTGAGGTTGTTCTTATATTGTTATGTGATGTGAATTTGTGTTTTTGCCTATCTTGCATATACTTGATCACTATATGTTAGAATCTTATGCGTAGGTTAATATTTCGGGAGAAAATTGACTTAGGGTGCAAGAAATTCACATCATGACCCGTAACTAATGAGGAATTGCCTTAGACATAGGTAAAGATTCCCGGGTGAAGTTGTTCGATTCAAATCGAGTGAACTCTAGTACGTTAATGCATGTTTAGTGGTTAGATTTCTGGATAGGAATATTTGGGAAATCACGATCTAAGTATAGGAGTTTATACGCGAGACATCGGTTATTCTCTACCCTCGGAGTTCTCACCATAACAATATAAGCGTAATCCTTCAACTAGAATCTTTATAAGTATAATTGATCAATTTGAACCTAGCATGTGCCTTAGTCTCCCTTTATACTTTGTGTAAAATCAATTGTGTAATCTTGTTCTTATTGTATGCATTTTACCTGTAATTTACTTTAATTATATTTGTTCTTTTTTCGTTAAAATCATAAACTAAAATTCAAGTCTCCGTGGTTCGACAACCCGGACTTTTAGTCCACTTATTACTACACACGACTAGTGCACTTGATACAATAGCACGTTAGCTTTTAGCGTGTCAAGTTTTTGGCGCCGTTGCCGGGGACTTGTTTAATTTTAGTTTTTGATTTTATTGCAATATTATGTATTTTTTTTGTCTTTTTTTTTTGTCGCACGATTACCTCACAATGGCTAGCAATTTTCCAGATATGACCCTTCCGGAGAATCAATTATGGCTGCAAAACATCATTCAATTTGCAAAGGATAGCAATTTCCCAGATATGACACTACCAGAGAATCAATTATGGCTGCAAAGCGTCGTTGAAGCATGTTATGCACAAGGGTTCTTTCCACAACATTACCAAGAAAGAATTACTATGCTAGAGGAACAACGTGATAACTTCATTGGAGAGCTCCGCCTTATGATGAAGGACGCATTGCGGGAAATGAAGGAGATGAATCATCAACTCAAGCAACTAACGAGCGACATATCTGAGAAAGTACCATGGGCATTGCTTGGTACCACTGAGATAGATCAAAAGGAGGAATGCAACACCGTGACATTGAATGAAAGGAAGTTGAAAAATTCGAAAGCAAATTCCTCCAATGATGAGCATTTGAGTCCTATCCTTTCTAAGGTTGTTGACATTCCTTTACCATCTCCCCTAACCACAAGTGAATCGGTATTTGATGCCGATGATGGTAAGTTGTCCTTTAGTGTAGGAGATGACATGGTTATTTGTGATAGCTATGAGGTTTTTGAGCATCCACTTGATTTTGATTTGTATTTACACATTGATGCTTTTGATCCTTTTAGTGTTGAGCACTTTCAGAAAAAACGAACCAATCATCTTCTACATCCCTACATCATGGACCAATCATCTTTCAGAAAAAACGAACCAATCATCTTCTACATCCCCGCATATGTCAAAGTGATGGGTGAAGAAAGTTCACACCATCACCCAACGCACGGGGAAGAAAGAGTAATTGAGGTGTTAAGGGACCATACAAAAATTCGGGAGTGGATGATTGCTTGGTCCCAACCTATGGTATGTAGCACAAATGATGGGCCAACCTTCACTACCAATGGCCATAAGTTGAAGCGATACCCGAGAGTGAATTGGAGAATGAACAAGGCATTCATTCGGAAACTGCCTTAAAATAACTCGGTAAAGTCAAGCTAATGACTTTAAAAGAGCGCTTCTTGAGAGGCAACCCAAGTTTGTAAGTTTTGTTTTCTTTTTCCTTTCGTTTTTGTCTTGTTTAGTTTGTTTCTTTTTGTTATGTTCAAGCATGCACTTTTGGCATGCTTCTCTTCGAGTCTTGATAGTTTGTTTTGTGAGTACATGACATGTAGTAGCCGAGTTTTGCTTTGCAAGATCTTTTGTTACAAATTTGAGCTTGGAAATGGATTCCACGTGAGTAAGGTTTGCTTTTTAGCACCCTTGTTGTAAGTACTCTCGTTTACCCCCTTTTTGAGTATGTATGATTGAGTCAACATCAAGGGCAATGTTGAGTTTAAGTTTGGGGGTGGTATGAGTAGTGCTTATTGATTTTATTTGTCATGTGATCTTGTTTTTAGCTCAAATTTGGGGGAATCGTTGCTATTGCATGTGTTTTGTGCTATTTTTTTGAGAAAAATCAAGCATATGTATATATAAAAAAATTTATATATATTTTCTTTCCAATTGATGCATTGAAATTGATTAACTTGGAAAAATGGCATGAATTCTTGAAATAATTTGAATTTAATGGAATATATATACCTTTGAAATTGCTCGTGGAGACCCTACACTAGAATTGATTCTTTAGATGATTCACAATACACTTAAATCGAAGGTAGAGGAGTTGAGAGGATAACCATCTTGAGACACTTAAGGAGTTTTCCCGGAAATATTAACTTAGATTTCTCATAAGGTTATAAGTTGAGTAGTAATTTCATATGCTAAACAATGAATTTAAAAGTTTCAATTTTGGTATGACCAAAAGTGGTCAAGCTAATACGTACCGGAGGTGAAAAGTTTCATGCCTACATACTGTACTATTATGCTAATTTGAGCTAAGCTCAAGACAAAAAGAAGTGAATTGTTTAAAAGATCTCATTTTATTTCGTGGCCTTTGACACTCGAGTGATTAAATCCTTAGGAGTGTCTCTACACTTAATGCCCCAAAACTATCTAGTTTGGGAGTCATTGATCTAAAGCTTGTTACATGGGTGTCATAGAAAGTCTAATGGAATAAAACATTGCACATGATCTAGCCTTAATGAATTTAATGGAAGTTTCATACGAATTGAAAGTTGAATGTTGAGATAATGAAATTTAAATGGCTATGAGATTTTCTATAATTCTTGTGCTTTATGTTTGATCAAAAGTTGATAGATATGGGATTAATGTCCAAAATTTGGTAAGGATGTCTCTCGACTATAATACCTTAGATTTATTTTTCACTACACCCTAGGGAGTCTTTTCAAGTATTGGTGTCACATGAGCAAAAGTAGTTGATATGTATATATATTTGTGAACTTTAAAAGGTTGATTTTATGCCATTCATTCTTATTGATCATGTTGAGGTGTATTGATTTGGTTGGATAAATTTTGTTAGATTTTGTGGCTATATCGCATGCAAACCCTCACGAGACTATAACTCGTCCTTTGAGTTAACTCAAGGGTTTAAAGGCTTGTTGCACCCGCTAAGTGCAATCGTTTACTCCACGAAAGTGAGTTAGTTAGTTGTTTTGTTTTCTCCCTTTGAATGATGTTGATCTTGTCTTATAGCTCTCATTGCTCGAGGACGATCAATGGGTAAGTTTGGGGGTGTTGATAGGGTGTGAATTTACATGTTTTAGAGCCTCATATTTATTGGATTTATATTGGTTTATGCATGATTTATACCACATTTGCGTTTAATTTGTGTGCTTATCGAGTAAAGGTGGAAAATCACTACAATAGAGAAATAACGCACGCAAATACAGAATGTATGCATATTTCGAGTTCGAATTTGAGGACGTCTCCTTCAACAAAGTAGTTTATCTCTGTGTTAGCTTCACTTGGCAACTTGAATTATCCAAATCGGAGGTCTGTGAAGAGAGTTATGAAGGAAATACAATTGTTGCGCCGAACAGAGAAGTACATGTGCCAGGATACGCCCCAGCGCCCTCCTAGTCATGCCTAGGCGTGGAGAGTCCAAATGTTACTCCTTTTCAGCCTAAATTTCAGCATTATATGATGGGTAAGAATCACTTTTGGCCATAATTCAGCACATGTGTTGAGGGGTTGTCATAAGTGTGTTTCTTGGTAGATTTACTTTATGGGCGCCAAATCAGAAACAACCTCCATGTTGAAACGTAATTTAGGTATACTTAGCGACCGAATTGGACAACATGTCCTTCTGGAAGGTTGTAGATCTATGTTTTGTCTGCACATGGGGACTTGAATCATCCAATTTGGAGATCTGTGGAGAATTATATGAGGCAAATACTAAGACTGCGCTGAAAAGCAAGAAAATGGCAGCATGCATGTGTTTTGTTGAAGTTTTCACATGGTTATGCTTGGTGGAATTCTTAAGGGCCGAAAGTTCAGCATTTTTTAGCTGGTTGGAATCTTAAAAGCCATACTTTAAGCATCACCTTAGGTGGAATTCTCGTTGGGGAACTTTAATGGGAATTCTTAATGCATACTTTAGTGGAATTTTGGCTATAAAAGGAGGGGGAACCCATACTCTTCATCATTCACTATCAATTTCAGATTCTTGGAGAAGAGGGGGAGGAAGTGACTGATCCATAGAGAAGAAAAGAGGGGAGAGAAAGGATTCTTGATTCATCATCATCATTGGAGAAGGAAGATTCAATTGAAGGTCCATCATTATTCACTTTTGAGGGAGTTTTTATAGCTTTTCATTTCAATTATGTCTATGAACATGTGTATTAATTCATTTATGTTTTTCATATTATCCATTATGAACTAAATTCATAAGACTAGGGCCATGTAAGGCCAAATTGTGATATATGCTTATAATAGATGATTGTTGAGGTTGTTCTTATATTGTTATGTGATGTGAATTTGTGTTTTTGCCTATCTTGCATATACTTGATCACTATATGTTAGAATCTTATGCCTAGGTTAATATTTCGGGAGAAAATTGACTTAGGGTGCAAGAAATTCACATCATGACCCGTAACTAATGAGGAATTGCCTTAGACATAGGTAAAGATTCCCGGGTGAAGTTGTTCGATTCAAATCGAGTGAACTCTAGTACGTTAATGCATGTTTAGTGGTTAGATTTCTGGATAGGAATATTTGGGAAATCACGATCTAAGTATAGGAGTTTATACGCGAGACATCGGTTATTCTCTACCCTCGGATTTCTCACCATAACAATATAAGCGTAATCCTTCAACTAGAATCTTTATAAGTATAATTGATCAATTTGAACCTAGCATGCGCCTTAGTCTCCCTTTATACTTTGTGTAAAATCAATTGTGTAATCTTGTTCTTATTGTATGCATTTTGTTAGGAATTTCATATTAGATGTTTTGATGATGACAAATAGGACTTCCTGTTAGACCCCGAAAAGTGTAAAAGCTTTCATAGAATGTTATGTATAAGTACCTGAAAGCTTATTTATCTTAGGCTTATAGTATTTATCTTTGTAGAATTCACTAAGTATGTGACACTAAACCACTAAGGAAAATTCTGGGTGAGTCTACCAAGTGATGAAGGTGAAGATCAAGCGTCTGAAGCTACAATAGATAAAGATATCTTGAAGCGTCCGTCAAACGCTTTAGGGATTATCCCAGTGCTCAAACTAAGAATGGATAACTCAGGCCGAATACTCAACATCAAGTGAAATGACGGAATTCTCAGTAAGACCATCAAGACAAGATTGAAGAGTAAGCGTCTGAAATAAAGAGAAGAAACTCAGGATCAGTCCAAGCGTCTGTCCAATACACGAGAATAACTATTCTCTTCAGCAAGCGTCCAAAAAGGTTAAACCAACACAACCTACAAAGAACGTAACCTGAAAAACTCAAACCCAAAACCATCCAAATACTTAAAAATGCATGAATCAAACGGACGAATTATTTCCAACGGAAATAAGACAAGATGCATTAAAAGTCGGATAAGTGCTATTAAAATATAAGCACTATAACTTATGGGCAAGCCATATCTTTGACCTAGACTGTCAGATTTATGAAACCAAGACCATGCCTAACCAATTAAATATACCCAAAGTTAGAAATGTCTGAACTCAAGGAATGTTTGGGGAAACGAGACTCCAACCGTGTCAAACGGACAAAAACCACCAATACCTTATAAATAGCTCTTTCAACAAACAAGTAAATATATACATACACAAAAAAAAATACCTACTTTGTTGAAAAAAAAGCCTACTGAAAATCATAGCCAAATATCCATATAAGCTTTTCACAAATATTCCAGACACAGTCACCCATATCTCAAATCTCTTTTTAAGAAGAACCTATACTACCATTGAGATATCCCCAAGTTGTTTGAACTTTCCAAAAACAAACAAACCCGTGACCAAAACCATCAACACCTTTCATCTGAGTGAGAAAGCTGGTTGACTTGCAAGCAATATTTTTGTGTAAAAGAAGCTTGTTGAAGTTGATCTCTATTGGAGCTGAAATCTGTGTGACCAAGGAGTTCCGAGATCAAGAGTAACTTGCACCATTTCTGAGTGAAAGAAGCAAGGGGATAGAAGGTCTTTAGTGGAGCTGAAATCTGTGTGACCAAGGAGTTCCGAGATCATATCCAATCTCCCTCTATCTTGTAGAAGTCTCTGTGTGACTCTTCGATAATCATCATAGTGGAAAAACCTCCCTGATAAAAGGAGAAGAAGGACGTAGCTGGGATTACATCACCCAGTGAACCTTACAAATATCTTGTGTCATTTACCTCTTTAAGCATTCATTGTTTACTGATTTACTATTCATATTGCATACATTCTGATAAAGTCTTAAAACAACTAAGCGACTACTTTCGATTAATTAACCGAACGCTAAGCTATAAAATACTTCCGCTGTGCTAACTCTGATTTAGTGATTAAACTCTGCCCTACTTTGGTAAGCGTTGAAATCACCGAGTCTAAGTTAACGTTTCTCAAGCGCCACATCCAGTGCTTAAACTTGTCAAGAGTTCAAATACTTCAAAGTGATATGAATTTTTAAGAAGTCGAAAAAGACTTCAGGGTCTATTCAACCCCCCCCCCCTTTCTAGACCCTTTCGTATACCACTTGGGACCAACAAGTGGTATCAGAGCCAGGTTGAAGTTGAAACCTAAGCGTTTCCAAGCGTAACTGCTTGTTCAGATCCATTTTGTTTAACAAAAAAATAATAAAAAATCTTCTTTATAGTCGCTTTAAAATTACTTTAAATTCTTCAAGGCATTCTCTAAAGTTCCCAAGTTGACCGAGTCAAATTATGACTCTTGGAAGGTCAAAGCGTTTACTTATTTGTGTTCATGTGATGATGAAATGTGTGATATCATTTCAGATGGGCCAATCAAAATATACAAAGTTATCACCAGAGCGCCCGAAGCCACAGAAGAAACACCTGACGGTTATGTGGAGAAGCCCAAACAAGAATGGTCCACCGATGAGCGTCGACGAGCCAATTTAGACAATGTCGGTCGGAATGCATTATACACAGCCATTGGTGACAATGACAACTTATTCAACAAAGTCAAATCATGCAATACAACTAAAGAAATTTGGGATAAGTTGGCTACTATTTGTGGTGGCTCAGCACAAATAAAGGAAAACAAATTATCAATTGCCAAAGAAAAATTCAACGGCTTCAAGATGCTACCTAATGAGACGCTAGAGCAATTAGACATGAGGTTTACAGCCCTTGTCACTGAACTAACATCTCTGGGTATGGAGCTACAAAATTTAGAAACAGTGGTCAAAATCTTTAGAAGTCTTCCAAGCAGATTCCTGATGAAAACAACTGCAATGAGAGAATCAAACAATCTGGACAGACTAACTCCAGAAGATGCTTTTTCAGAATTCAAAGCATTTGAGTTTGAGCTGAATTCGGCCAGTGATGCAGTAAGTAATCCAGTGATCGAATCTGGAGCGCTAATGGCATCAATCAAAGGAAAACCTATCAAAGAAAAAGGTTCGGATATAAGTGAGGAAGAAGAACTGGCGCTTCTAAATAGATTCAGGAAATTCCTGAAATATGAAAAGAAGGGAAACAGTCCTAAGCACCCACTATCCTGCGCTTCCTCCCTAGCGCCAATTCAACCACAATATCAAGCGCTTCCTCAAATACAACCACAATATCAAGCGCCTTACTATCCTGCGTCCTCCTCCCTAGCGCCAATTCAATATCAAACTCCTTCTCAGCAAGATCTCTCAGCGCCTGCAGCATTAAACCAACGATCCACAAGATTAACAAACGAACAAAAGATGAAGACCAATCTTTGTTACAACTGCAGGAGACCAGGGCATTTCCAAGTTAATTGCCCATATCCAAGTGTGTCTAAACCTATAAAGCAAGATCACGCGGATAGAAACCAATTCAGGAGCAACCTGAGACAACAAGGCTTGCTAGCAGAATCAGAACCTCTCTATACGCCTGAAGAGGACTTGGAATCATCAGATGAAAGCAGCGATGATGAACCATCAAAGGACTCAGCATTCATTTGTCTCATGGCAAGAGAAAATGAAGCATCTAACGACTTACCATCTGAGGTAACCACTGATTTGTATCATCCTCTCTCTTATGATGAATTACTTGACAAAGTAAAGGAATATTATACAGATTGTCAAGATGCCACCAAATTATTCCAAAATCACCATTGTATTATTTCAGCACTCAGAAGTGATAACTTAATGCTCAAAGCAGAGTTGCAAATTCAGCAACAGTGCATTGAGAAAAACCAATCACTCGAGAGTGAAATTACTCAGCTAAAAGGTGATCTTGATATAATAGTCAAAAGAGAAGCTGAAATGGTCGCTAAACTTGCCAAATCAGAGCAGCTTATCTCTTCATTATCAAAAGCGTCTAGAACGCTAGATAATGTGACTAAAGTAACCAGGGCATTTGGTGAAAAGACCGGTCTAGGTTTTGATAAATTCAGTTATAAAGCCAAAGCGTCCAATGTTACAACAATCAACAAAGGAAAAGGTGTAATCTTTGTTGAAGAAAGTTCAATCAGACAAACGCTGAATGAATCAACAAATACTGGTACAAAAGCTAATGATAAAGTCAACACTGACTCAGGCAAAGGAAAGACCAAAGCGAATGTCTCACAAAAGAAAATATATCCAAACGCTCAAAAAGCTAAGGAGATATTTTCTGCCAGTGAATCAAACGTTAAGCGTCCCGCACCAAAAGTGCATCCTAAGCCAGTACCAAACAGAATCAAACGTCTATATCCAAAACAATCCAGTTCATATTATCAACACTATGATAATTATGATTACGATTATGATTATTACTATAATCAAGGATATTTCTATACATCTAGAAAAAGTATGCAACTCAAAACGAAACCCAAGAAGGCCAATCTTTCTCCCATAGTGAAGACAAGGCAAATATGGGTTCCGAAAAATCTAATTCACGTCACTAACAAAGAAGGACCCAAAACAAAATGGGTACCTAAAGGAAATTAGATCTGCCCTTTTGAATGCAGGTACCTAGAGCCAACACCGACGCTTCAGTATGGTACATAGATAGTGGATCATCGAGACACATGACTGGATCAAAGGATCTCTTGATCAACTATCGTGCAACCAATGGTCCTCAAGTTATATTCGGCGATAATTCTAAAGGTAAAACTAAAGGTATAGGTATCATGCATAGGGGGAACATCATGATCAATGATGTATACTATGTTGAGGGTCTTAAACATAATCTCCTAAGCATAAGTCAATTCTGTGATAAAGGCTTTGAAATTAAATTTTCTAGTGACTTGTGCGAGATAATCGATGTTAAGACAGGATCTACTAAATTAAAAGGAAGAAAAACAAACAATGTATACTTAGTAGATTGGGATTCAACATTAGATAACAACCCTACATGTTTCGTAGCTAAGAATCAAAACGAATTAGGTTGGTTATGGCACAGAAAAATGAATCACCTCAATTTCAAAACAATCTCTCAATTAATATCTCTAAATCTCGTAGAGGGATTACCTAAAGGTTCCTTTAATAAAGATCGCTTATGTGATGCTTGTCAAATGGGTAAACAAGTTAAATCATCTTTTAAGAAGAAGCTTCATCTATCGACCTCTCGAATACTTGAATTACTACATTTAGATTTGTTTGGTCCTATTCAAATCATGAGCGTTAGTGGTAAAAAGTATTCACTAGTAATAGTTGATGATTTTTCACGCTATACATGGGTAGAATTTCTAGCATCTAAAGATGAAACTAGTGCCAAGCTCACCTCTCTAATTCGTCAACTACAAAACTCAAAAGATCTAAAAGTGACAAGAATTAGAAGTGATAGAGGAACTGAATTTACTAACCATATTGTTGAGAAATTTTGTAAAGACTTTGGAATACTTCATGAGTATTCAGCACCTAGAACACCTCAACAAAATGGAGTTGCTGAACGACGGAACAGAACGCTTAAAGAAGCCGCTAGGACTATGTTAGCCGAGTCTAAGATGCCTCAAAGGTTGTGGGCCGAAGCTATCAACACTGCTTGCTACACTCAGAACCGGTGTATGATCAATAAGCAACATGAAAAGACTCCATATGAGTTATGGAAGGGACGTAAGCCGAATGTTTCATACTTTCATGTATTTGGTTCAAAATGTTTCATTCATAACAATGGTTCCCAAAGCCTAAAGACATTTGATCCTAAAGCAGATGAAGGAATCTTTCTAGGTTACGCCAAAAATGGAAAGAGCTTTCGCATCTTAAATAAAGTCAAATCGAAGGTTGAAGAATCCATTCATGTTGTGTTTGATGATGCTAACCAAGAACCGAGTAAGGTTAATATTAATGATGCAGGAATTGAAGATTTATCTCAACAAGCGTCACAAATCAATCTGTGTGATGATAGTGATATTGATGAAGATAATGAAATCATTGTACCTAATCCTAAGACTACTCGTAAAGACATCAACGATGACATTGCAAGAAACGCTGATGATCATGAAGGGAATGTTCATCAAGAGCAAATTCAAACTATAAACACTGAAGCGCCTACGCAAGGAATTGGTCAAGCGCCTGCACAGTTTAATCAAACGTTAGATCAATCTCTTAACTCGTTCCAACCAGACAGAAAATGGCTCAGAGACCATCCACCAGAACTAATTATTGGAGATATTGGAGCACCCGTTAGAACAAGAGCCGCTACAATAAATGAGGCCATGTTTGCAAGCTTCCTATCTCAAATGGAACCAAAGAAAGTGGATGAAGCGCTTAACGATCCAAGTTGGATAGAAGCCATGCAAGAAGAGCTAAACCAATTTGAAAGAAATGAGGTATGGACGCTAGTACCAAGACCAACCCACCAAGGGGTCATTGGAACTAGATGGGTCTATAGAAACAAAATGGATGAGAATGGGATTGTGATTAGAAACAAAGCCAGACTCGTAGCTCAGGGATACTGTCAAGAAGAGGGCATCGACTTTGATGAAACATACGCTCCAGTTGCCCGTCTTGAAGCAATCCGCATGTTTCTAGCGTTTGCAGCATTTAACAAATTTACAGTGTATCAAATGGACGTAAAGAGTGCATTTCTGAATGGTAAACTCCAAGAAGAAGTATATGTGGAGCAACCACCAGGATTCATCAACAACCATGGGAAAAGCATGGTTTATAAATTGGACAAGGCACTCTATGGTCTTAAACAAGCACCACGAGCATGGTATGACACTCTTTCTATCTTCCTTATAGGTAAAGGCTTTTCAAAAGGCAGCGTTGACACAACGTTATTCAAAATTACCCATAATGGAGATATTCTCCTAGTTCAAATTTATGTTGATGATATTATATTTGGATCTACCAATAAGCGTCTATGTGAGAAATTTTCGAAGATGATGCAAGATCAATTTGAAATGAGCATGATGGGTGAATTAACTTTCTTCCTAGGATTACAAGTTAAACAACTCCCTAATGGCATATTCATAAATCAAACTAAATATACTAGAGATATGATCAAGAAATTTGGTATGGAAAATGCATCACCTTCAAAAATTCCAATGAGCCAAACGCTTAAGCTAGATAGAGATGATAATGGAAAGAAAATTGATATCACTAACTATAGAGGTATTATTGGATCACTTCTTTATCTTACAGCTAGTAGACCTGATATTATGTTCTCAGTATGCATGTGTGCACGATTTCAAGCTGATCCTAGAGAATCACACTTAATTGCTGCTAAAAGGATCCTTAAGTACCTAAAAGGCACACAAAATGTGGGCTTATGGTATCCTAGGGATTCTCCTTTTGAACTAATTGGTTATTCAGATGCAGATTTTGCAGGATGCAAAATAGATAGAAAAAGTACTAGTGGAACATGTCAATTTCTAGGTGATAGACTAATTTCATGGCATAGTAAGAAGCAACAGTCCATCGCTACTTCCACCGCTGAAGCTGAGTATGTAGCCGCTGGAAGCTGTTGTGCACAGATCCTTTGGATGAGGCAACAACTTAGAGATTATGGAATAATCCTAGATCCAACTCCTATCCATTGTGACAATCAAAGCGCCTTAGCAATGACTCAAAATCCAGTTCTTCACTCTAGAACCAAACACATTGACATTCGCTATCACTTTCTACGTGACCACGTTCAAAAGAAAGATATCTCCATGCACTTCATTGGTACAGAAAAGCAACTGGCAGATATCTTCACCAAAGCGCTTAACGAACAACGTTTTCTCACTTTAAGAAGTGAACTAGGTATGATTGATCTAAATGCTTAATCATTCGAAACATCATACTTTTGTTAGGCATGAAATTTAGGGGGAATTCACTGTATGTTATGAAATTTATGGGGAACCTACATAGGGGGAACCTTAAAAGAGCTAACTATACTTAAGTGAATATGACCAAAAATGTTTTCCCTTGCATCGGTCATACGCACTTAGCACCATACACTTAAATCCTTTTGACGCTTATTACACAAATCTGTCTTAGCGTCTGCACTTCTTTCAAAATAAACTAAACGCTTAGCTTTATTCCCGGCTAAAGCACTTAGTAAAAAGACCCTTTAAAAGCAAGCGTACATTACCCTACGCTAAAACGAGAAAGTGGATTAGTCAATCAATGCAATTAATGCTGACTTGACATTCCTCACCCTTCGCTCAAGAAAACCCATGGGTACTCATCACGTTTTTCAAAGATGGTTCAGCACATGTACACGCGTCAGTACAATTACCATGTATCTTAGACGAATACAACCAGCGCTGAATATTTTAAACCAAAAGTAAAACACTACTACCAAGACATAATGATAAGTACTGGGAAACTGTGTCCTCATACACAGGAATAATTCTATATGTTACAATGACCGCTAAAGCACAAAATGTTACTTGAAAGAGAACCTCAAGATTCTCAAGCGTCCACATAACACTGAATTGTTTCAAGCGTCATTCTGAATAGGTCCGGACGCTTTAACAAATTTTTGGCGGGTATTTGAATAGTTGTTCAAAATTATGGTTCCCGAACAGTTTTCATAAAGAACGTATCCGCTTTTCATGGGAACACGTATCACTCTCAGTATATCAAAAGTCTCTGTTTCAAATTTTTTAATCGGACTTCAAAATAGTATATGTGGAAGTTACTAAAAGAAACCGTGCCTATTTAATCTAAATTCACGTCCACAGTTATATTTTAATGGCTGAGATTTATATTCCTCCACGTGTCAACATCTCAAACTTCAAACACAAAGAACATTCAAATTGAAGTATCTAAAAAAAAAACACACTTTCTGCAGAAACACAAACACTCTTATACTCTATTACATTCGTGCAAGAAAAATTCTCTCTCTTTCTCAAAAACAAAAATTTTCATTCGTAATCTCTGTCTACTTCTCACTAATGGCACCCAAGAAAGCTACTGCTGGAACCACTGAAGTTGTTGTTAAGGTCACTGAAGGCCTTATAGTTGATTGGAAGTTTCTCTATGAAAACCCCCAAATTGATTTAACGGAAATGATGGATTCTGTAGCAGAGGCTGGGCTTCAGAAATTTCTCACAAAATACTCGTATATGTTTCCTGAAGAACTAGAATTATTCTGGAGAAATGCTCGACTGTCTGACGATGAGACTTCCATCACTTGTTTGTTTCCTGTCTCCAAGAAGGAATCAAAGACGTTCACTCTCTCTGCGGCCTCTATTGCCCAGAATTTCTCTCTACCTAATGCTGGAGCCACTTTAGACACTATCACTAAAGAACAAATTCAAGAAGTCTGGACTCAGATTAGCGCTTACGATGATGTTCCATACAAACCATACTTTGAGAAGAAAGATATAGTGAACAGGTATCGAGTCTTGGCTGATTTCTGCAGTAAAAACATTGAATGCAGAGTGGGAACCTTCGACAAAATCAACCCAACCCAGTTCCAGATGATGACTGCCATCCTGCTCAAGATAAAAATCAACTGGAGCGCCTATATATTTAGCAGGTTCAGAGACAGTCTACGCACTTCAAACAGACCTTATGGTCTAGTTTTAAGTGATCTAATTTTTCGAGCAGAGTGCACCTCTTCAGCAGGAGTCACCGTGGCCAAGCATAAGTTCTATGGGCCAAGAATCATCAATAATCTCTTCAATCCACCCAAAGTTGGAGGTGCTGCTAAGCCTCTCTCTGAGCGCCAAGTTATCCGAGCAGCGTCAGATGAGGAGGCTGAGCGTCCAGATCAGGAGAAAGCCAAACGTAATGTGAAGCGTCCCACTGTCACAAAGAAACGGGCTCCTCGAAAGCCCAAGGCTTAACCTATCAAAAGCGATGAAGATGACGAGGATTCTATACCCCTCATTAGTCGGAAAGATCTGGAAAAGGTTCTCAAAAATATTGACTTTGAAGAACCTGCAGTTCCACAGACTCAAGCGTTCCCCGCCGAAGGTATAAATGTGAAGCGTATCTTCAAGAGACGTAAGCGTCCAACTGCTGCCCTTTCTTCTGAGGCTACACAAAGTGATCAAGCCATAGCTGCTGTCCCGATATCATCCTTTGAAACACCAGTTGATGTCCATCTGGATGTTGATATGGCCCACATTGTGGCCATCGCACATGAAGCTGCCATCGAATCTACAAATCTCGAGCCTGATGAACCTGAAATCCCAAGGGCTCAACCATTGCTTGCATTACCTAGTACAACAGAGGCACGCTCAGAAGGTCAGAGCGATGCTAACGACGTTGTGATTCATCGACATTTCTTCAAGCTGGATCCCATAAAGACTATCGATCACTCAGTCGATTATTTGCCTCCAGCGCCCGCAGAGACCTTCATACCTGCAGGATACAATGAAGAAAGTCTTATCAATGCCGAAAATGATATCGCCAAGCTCATAAAGTTTGATCTGGCTGTACGCAACACTCTCTTTAACACAGCCTCAACCCCAGCTGATGAAGCTTACTACACAGCTCTTGAACTCGGGAAGACTCCCAAACACATCCCGGCTTCCGTAACTCTCCAAGCACAGCGGCAAGGAGGCAAGACTCCTAGAGCTGATGTTGATTTAGCTTATTATCTGGACTGTGGGACAAGCAAACCCACTGGCTTCGCTCTCAGAGACTACAACATCAGAGTCTATGAGCGTCAGGATAAGCTTCTGAACCCAACGGAAGGGCTACTAAACAGAGAAGGCTATTCTCACTCTCCAACACTTGTCAAAAGCAGGGAAAACAAGCGCTCAGCTAATCCTCTCCTCCTGTGGAAGAATAAAGGAGTACATGCCGGTGAGCGTCCAGCTTCCCTGACCGAGATGATTCAACTTGAAACCGATGCATATTTTGACTGCGTCTGGAACGCTAACTACCAACCAGACAGGTATCGTTTTGAATCCATCTGTGATATTCATCACCAAGGGTTTCGTGCTATACTTAATGCAGGAACTGAGTATTGTCTGACTGAGATAAGATGGGCTGAAGCTTACATGGGTGACACGTATAAATTTGAAGACCTGGTTAGTGCTCCCCATCTGTTCAGAATAGGGATTCATGATAAAAAGACCAAATTTGCACGCTACATGCTAACGCAGCGCCAACATAGACTTGGACCCGTTCTGAAGCTGCCTCTGATCCGCCATCAACCTGAACACCGCTTAAGACAAGCATTGCACAAACTGGCCAACTCTTCTCTACGCTTTGCTGATCAAGCGTCCACCAGCGGTTCTTCTCCCCTGTCCTGTCTGAACTGCACCCCTAGCCACTGTGAAGACAACTTTTCTTTCATGATGGCAATTATGCCTCCAGTCTCCCTATTCGACAAAATCTTCACAGAAAATCTGCGACAATGGAATGGCTCTCGGATCAATCCTTTCAGAGGATATCCACTTCTTCCGTCTATTCGACAAGAAGTCTTCAGTCACTATGATTTTGTTTTATCGCTGCTAGAAAGATCTCAAGCGCTTGCTTCAGCCATCTACCCATACTTGGAAGAGTATTACCGGCTCCACGTTCCCGACTCTCGGAAACCGAAGACTCTCCCAACAGATCGGCTAATTGGCTTCTCACAACACTATTGCCCAGATGCCTTATTCTCCATCTGCCAAGCGCCCTCCAAAATCTTTCCTACTCATGTGCTGGATATCCTCGGGCCAATGTATATCAGGGCCCTGGATAGTCCTATCAGAACGTTCATTCAAGGTACTTATCTCCCCACTCTACATTTGAATGAACTTCTACAGACTGCTACGTATCCATATGCAGATGAGCCGTTTGCCAGCTTGGACTTTCGGTTTACGGACTTTAGCCGTATAGAATCAGAATTTACTGCAGCACCAGCTGACACGTTACCTGCTCCTGAGCGCTTATTAGAATTACCTCAAGCGCCTCATTTCCCCAGTCCAACTGAATCCGACTCTACTGCATCCACCGAGTCCAACACTGCCCCAGAGCTTCGAGGAACAGTATTTGATCCTACTTATCAAGTACCTATTGAATCTCTCAAACACACATCTCGTTTTAAGTCTCGAGTCAGCACTGCAATTCCCGACGCTCAACCGTCCATGACTGAATGCCTCACTCAAATACAGCAACTATCTACAGCTACTCAGGCAAGTCATGTGGCTTTAACCAATGATCTACAAGACCGGTTCACGGCTCTAGAGACCTCTCTCACAGACGCTAATCACGCTCAACTCCTGGTCATGAAAGAACATTTCGAACCAGCGTCTAACCACTCTTGAGGCCTCTGTCGCTCAGATTGCTACTCAAGTCAGTCTTCTTACTCAGCATTTCATACAGACTGATGATGGCAATAAGGGGGAAAAGAAGGGAGAAAAGAGGAAATCGTCAACATCTAAAGATCAAGTTCCTCCTCCACCATCCAAGCGTCAACATATTGATACTTCTCTCACACTGAGTACAGAACCAAGGTATCCCTATCCCTCTTGGGTAACTACATCGGTTGAAGCGTCCAATAAGAAAGAAACTCCCAGAGTGCTCTATCCAACTCTTCCATTGCCTTCAAGAGCACTGCTTGAACAGTTTGACATTCCTCTTCTCAGAGCATCAATTCCAGAACCATCTGATCCAGCAGTATTAGCCTTAGAAAGAAAAATGTCTGACTTCGACCAAACCTTCAGAATTTGCCTACGATACATAGGCATCAGTCCAGAAGAATGGGATAAACACTTCATTGCCTTTAAGGCACGACAAGTTCAAGAAAATAAGCACATAATCAGTAAAGATCATGCTGCGATGATGACGTTAGAAGATCAAATAACTGAAGCAATCCGTGCTGAAATGACTAAGAGATACAAGATCAAGTCACGATCTTTATTTTTTTTTGTGCTTCTCTCTTTTTAGTTGTAAAATGCCTGTACTATGAAATATATATATAAAATGCATTTTACAACTGAAACATCTCGTTAAAGCTCAAACTAACTTACTAACTTACGCTAACCTTCAGGTATCTAACGCTTGAACTAAATAAGTATTGCCATCATCAAAAAGGGGGAAATTGTTAGGAATTTCATATTAGATGTTTTGATGATGACAAATAGGACTTCCTGTTAGACCCCGAAAAGTGTAAAAGCTTTCATAGAATGTTATGTATAAGTACCTGAAAGCTTATTTATCTTAGGCTTATAGTATTTATCTTTGTAGAATTCACTAAGTATGTGACACTAAACCACTTAGGAAAATTCTGGGTGAGTCTACCAAGTGATGAAGGTGAAGATCAAGCGTCTGAAGCTACAATAGATAAAGATATCTTGAAGCGTCCGTCAAACGCTTTAGGGATTATCCCAGTGCTCAAACTAAGAATGGATAACTCAGGCCGAATACTCAACATCAAGTGAAATGACGGAATTCTCAGTAAGACCATCAAGACAAGATTGAAGAGTAAGCGTCTGAAATAAAGAGAAGAAACTCAGGATCAGTCCAAGCGTCTGTCCAATACACGAGAATAACTATTCTCTTCAGCAAGCGTCCAAAAAGGTTAAACCAACACAACCTACAAAGAACGTAACCTGAAAAACTCAAACCCAAAACCATCCAAAGACTTAAAAATGCATGAATCAAACGGACGAATTATTTCCAACGGAAATAAGACAAGATGCATTAAAAGTCGGATAAGTGCTATTAAAATATAAGCACTATAACTTATGGGCAAGCCATATCTTTGACCTAGACTGTCAGATTTATGAAACCAAGACCATGCCTAACCAATTAAATATACCCAAAGTTAGAAATGTCTGAACTCAAGGAATGTTTGGGGAAACGAGACTCCAACCGTGTCAAACGGACAAAAACCACCAATACCTTATAAATAGCTCTTTCAACAAACAAGTAAATATATACATACACAAAAAAAATACCTACTTTGTTGAAAGAAAAGCCTACTGAAAATCATAGCCAAATATCCATATAAGCTTTTCACAAATATTCCAGACACAGTCACCCATATCTCAAATCTCTTTTTAAGAAGAACCTATACTACCATTGAGATATCCCCAAGTTGTTTGAACTTTCCAAAAACAAACAAACCCGTGACCAAAACCATCAACACCTTTCATCTGAGTGAGAAAGCTGGTTGACTTGCAAGCAATATTTTTGTGTAAAAGAAGCTTGTTGAAGTTGATCTCTATTGGAGCTGAAATCTGTGTGACCAAGGAGTTCCGAGATCAAGAGTAACTTGCACCATTTCTGAGTGAAAGAAGCAAGGGGATAGAAGGTCTTTAGTGGAGCTGAAATCTGTGTGACCAAGGAGTTCCAAGATCATATCCAATCTCCCTCTATCTTGTAGAAGTCTCTGTGTGACTCTTCGATAATCATCATAGTGGAAAAACCTCCCTGATAAAAGGAGAAGAAGGACGTAGCTGGGATTACATCACCCAGTGAACCTTACAAATATCTTGTGTCATTTACCTCTTTAAGCATTCATTGTTTACTGATTTACTATTCATATTGCATACATTCTGATAAAGTCTTAAAACAACTAAGCGACTACTTTCGATTAATTAACCGAACGCTAAGCTATAAAATACTTCCGCTGTGCTAACTCTGATTTAGTGATTAAACTCTGCCCTACTTTGGTAAGCGTTGAAATCACCGAGTCTAAGTTAACGTTTCTCAAGCGCCACATCCAGTGCTTAAACTTGTCAAGCGTT
Source organism: Buddleja alternifolia (assembly GCA_019426215.1). Taxonomy (NCBI): domain Eukaryota; kingdom Viridiplantae; phylum Streptophyta; class Magnoliopsida; order Lamiales; family Scrophulariaceae; genus Buddleja; species Buddleja alternifolia. The sequence continues at coordinate 17,324,617 of CM033408.1, read as the reverse complement.
CAAATACTTCAAAGTGATACGAATTTTTAAGAAGTCGAAAAAGACTTCAGGGTCTATTCAACCCCCCCCCCCCTTTCTAGACCCTTTCGTATACCACTTGGGACCAACACATTTTACCTGTAATTTACTTTAATTATATTTGTTCTTTTTTCGTTAAAATCATAAACTAAAATTCAAGTCTCCGTGGTTCGACAACCCGGACTTTTAGTCCACTTATTACTACACACGACTAGTGCACTTGCTACAATAGCACGTTAGCTTTTAGCGTGTCAGGATCCATCTATACATGGCTTGAGCGCCCAAAACAGAAATTTCAGCATTTTTGGATTCTGATTGGGCCTTTTGTGTTGCCATTCAACAACCGTGCCCGGATTCCACTTCTGGATAGCTCCCAAAAACTCCGGCAACCATGTAACAGAATTCTCCCAAGTTTCGTGTACGATCTCATTTGCAAGTCGCAAACTGTACCAAGCCTTCCCATATGTAATATCGTAACTTCATTTTTTCTTCGCCATAAGTACATTTAGCTTGATCTTACATGACGGTTCCTTCTGAACTTGTTCAATAAGTTCATGTGCGATCATGTTTATGTCCAAGTTACCATGGTTAATGACACATCCTCGAAGAGACAATCGTGTGGCCCTTCATACCTTGTCATTTTCCAAAAACCATATTTCTTACTCAAATTACCCGCAATTTAAAAGGGCATCTGTTTTTACATTTTACAACATACATTGTCATGTTACTAATTGTCACCCTAAATCACGTCGTGCTTGCTGCACATGATAGCTTTTCACCGCTCTTTGGTCGTTGAGTTTGTTGTCAAAAACCAGGCCCAAACCAAGATTACCTTTCATAGAATCATAAATTATACTCCTTCTCACACTTGTACTTGGTCGATCGAATGAATCTCCTTCTACTTCTGGGTATGTGGTGGAGTAGAATGGGAGCACTTCATGAAGTTTTGTTTCGGTACTTATGGGAGGGACATCTTTATTAACTGGTACATTACTCTCATCATCTTCATCCTCATCCATCGGTACATTGTTGACGTGCTCACCTATGTTGGAGTCTGAATGATCATGGATCGAACATGGAGAATAAACACTATCATTGTCATTCCCAATATTATCATTCCCAACGTCTGTAAAATCACTGGACCCAAAATTGGGATGCTCAAAGTCATGATAACTTTGTGTAGACGGACTTAAGAAGAAGATAAATATGATGATATAATGACACAATGAATAAGAATAACAATACGAATCAAAGGAATACAACAATTATGAAACTTGATAGAAGATGAAACTACCTGTATGCACATCAGAAATTTCAAAATTCCCTAAATTAGGATTTTCCAAAGGGGGATTTTGTGCAGTTTCAAAACGCCCATACGAATGACCCGATGTAGAACCACCTAAAAATGCAAATCATAAAACATTAAATTATTTTATAATATCTACAAAGATAAGAAAAATAATCTACACTAAGTATGAAATTTGTTAGAAAATATGAAGATACAATGTAAATATAAGAATAACATTACCTTGATGCAAATCTTGAATTGGAAAACTCCCCCAACCACGTGGAGAAAGATTGTGATACTCAGGATTTTCCAACACATGTGATTATGATTGCGTATTTAAATCTAGTAATGTGGATTGTGTATAATACTGCATGAATTGGTTTAGCATTAACGATGTATACTGACCCTGAGCTTGAATTAGTTCTTTCTCAATATAAAGGTGCACTGTGTTCTGCCCAACATCAGGATCCAAGAAAATTCTAAAGACTCATCATCTTTGATCTCCATTGTGCTCTGCACCCGGTCATTCCCATCTTCATATGAATATTTAATAAATACTTTCAACGAGAGCTGATTCTTATCAATTCTTGTTCTCAAATATAAGTTTTTCAACAAATCAACCTTGCACGAGTGCAATACCTCACCGAATTTGACTCTTCAATTATTTGTCCATCCGTGTATATAAAAACATGTACTGTGTTCGGCCTCCACATTTTCTACATAATATAAATCATTATTTAATAGTGTAAACATAAATTGTATTCAACATGATATAACAAACTAACAATTATATCAAAGTTCAAACCATAAATGCTAAATTTGAAATTATACATACAAAATATAACTAAAAATTCAAAATTATACATTATACCTAAACATCTGAAATTATACCTAAATTTTATATCAAAGTTCAAAACCAAAACATACCTAAACACTAAATTCTATATTATACATACAAGATGTAACTAAAAATTCAAAATTATATGAACAAATTATACCTAAACATCCGAAATTATACCTAAAACTTATATCAAAGTTCAATCCATAAACATTAAATTCAAAATTATAACTCAAAAATTGTACGTATACTTACAAATTACACCTAAAAATTTGAAATTATAGATATAAATTTAAAATTATACCCAAAGATTGTATCAAAGTTCAAACCATAAACACTAAATTCAAAATTATACCCTAAAAATTGAAATAATGTAAACTCTAATTTGATTTGAATTAACATAAATTGTACAATGTAATTTACAAAAAAATTTAATAAAATAAAAAGTATATGTAATTAAAATATTATAATAAATTCGTAAATGTAGGAGAAATTTGGAGAGAATTTTTGAATGAAGGATTTTTTTGGAGAAATTGTAGTGTAAAAACGAAAGGGAAATTTTTTCATACGTATTAAGCTGATTTCGCTCAACTCTGTCCGGAATGGTCGAACGGTCATTTGACAGGTGGTGATTCCGCTCTCGGGCAGAGCAAAATGGCCAACGGTCAACTGACCGTTGGCCATTTCGCTCTGCCTGAGAGCAGAATGGGCAAATAATTTTAAAAAATAATATTTTATTACATTCCGCTCTACCCGACAGCGGAACGCAATAGTTATTAAAAAAATAAATATTTTATTGATTCCGCTATCTGGTAGATGTCCATTCAAACTTATATAATTTTAATAATTAATATTTATTTTTGTATTATTTATTTAATTTTTCCAGCAAGAGGACAAAAATAATATGTCTTCTTTCTCTTCATCTTTCTAAATCTGTTTCTGCTTGATCCATTTCCCCTCTCCTAGAGTAACCTTTAATCAACAATGTGTGAGTAACCACATTTATGGAAATTCTTTGTTGATTCATTAACACCAACACTATTATATCCTACAACATTCAACTCCAACCCCATCCTCACTCCAATTCATGCACAAACTTCACTGCTTTAGAAACTACTCAACAAACTGCTACAAGATTGCACGCGACCACACCTAGGCATATTATCAAATAGGTACAAGGCATTTTTCGCCGAGACCTTGTCTCCACATAAACTTTAAAGATCACGTCAAAAACGGTCCCAGGAAACTTAAATTAATTCATTGTAAATCAATAAAATCGGAAGACGGGTTGAAGTCAGGTCTGAAGTAATTCTGTTTGGAGGCTAGGTTGAAGAAACTAAGTGTAAAAATGGGGTGAAGCTTGATATTTTTCAAGACGACGTCTAGGAGATGGTCTTAGAAAGTAAAGCCGAAATTTTACAGGGTGTCGAAGTTGTAGAGGATTAACGGTGGTGGAGGATGGAGGGGGACGGCGGTGTGGACTGTAGCTTCTCATCTTTTTTCTTAATTTAGAGGCTTAATGCTAATGGAATAGTTTCAAAATCCATTTCTAAAATAAGTTTATATACATAAGTTAGATTATAAATTCAAGAACCTGAATCTGAAAATTTTTAGTGGGCATTGGCGGTTGATAGGTGTGAGATTTACGTGTTGTAGAGCCTCACATTCATTGTGTTTACATTGGTTTATGCATGATTTATGCCACATATGTGTTTAATTTGTGTGCTTATTGAGTAAAAGTGAGAAATCATTGCAATTGAGGAAAACTGGATGAAAAAGCAGAATTTCCGAGTACTTAGATACTGAATTGGAAATATGTTTCTTGTACAAAGTTGTAGAGTTATGTCCTAACTTCATGTGGCAGCTTAAATCATCTAAAATGGAGATCTGTGGAGAACGTTACGAAGGAAACAATATTGTTGCGCAGAAGCCCAATTTCTACTGTAGCCAACGTTCGGACGTGAACGTTAGCCCAGTCAATGCCCAGTCAAACAACTTATGCCACATCACAACGTTCGAACATTGGGTTGGTGACGTACGGACGTTGAGGTCAGCTGGACGATTTTTGGCAAGTTTTGATACCTAATTCAACTAGAAGACTTGGGGATCCTCTTCTATAAATACCTCCTCTTATAACAGCAATAGGGTTGGAAAATTTCCGCATTGGAAGAGACTTTCGAGCAAGAAGACAAGAAAGACGAAGAGAACGACGATTCTACATCAATTCATCAATTCGTAATAGGGAGATTTTTAGTTCTAGATTATTTGTCTATGAATAATTCTATGTTTTTTTATTGTTTTTCCAATTACGATTATGATCTAAATTTCCATCAAACTAAGGCCATGTGAAGGCAAAATTTACGAGTTTATATATATATATATATATATATATATATATGATATTGTTCTTCGTATTAATTGTACAATTGCTTTGTGTATTGATTTTGTGCTTAATTACTTGCATATGTTTGATCACCATATGTTTGTCATATTCCCTAGCTTAATAGTTTGAAAGAATATAAGTTAGGATTCAAAGAAATCATCACATCATCCGGAAAAAATAGTGGAATTGCCCCTAGAGATAGGTAGAGATTCTCGGGTGCAGTTAGCCGGATTTATCCGGGGAAATTCTAGAACGTAAATGCATGGTTGTTGATTAGATTCTCGGATAGACATATTTAGAGAACCGTCAATTAGTCATAGGATTATTACAGCCGAGACATCGGGTAGTAGTAATAAAGGAATTTCCACCAAAGCAATATTAGTCTAATAATTCAAATAATAATTCATATATATATTAACAAGTAAATAGGGTTGAAGCATGTGCCTTAGTTATTTTATCTCATAAGAATCTCAATTTCATTGTCAAGTCTTGTTTTCAATTTTTCTTTAATTTGTGATACAATCGTGATAAGTTAATTTAATTTAACTTAAATTGCTTTAAACTCTGTCAATCTAAAACACGAGCCTCTGTGAGTTCGACATCTCGGACTTAAAAATCCATTTTATTACTGCACACGACCAGTTCACTTGTTGTCTAAAACACGTAAGGATTTCTCGTGTCTAGTTTTTGGCGCCGTTGCCGGGGACTTGTTTTATTATAGTTTAAGTTTTTATTGTCATTTCTAGCTTTAAATTTCTTTGTCTTTATTTTTTTATTTTATTTTTATTTTTATTTTTTTCTGGCTTTAAACTTCTGTGGTTTGCTTCTTTGTTTCGAGCAGGTTGATTTTTTGGTGAATGACCCGAGCCTCAGGAGAGGTTTTAGAGGAATTTGATCCTGAGATCAAGCGTAACAGGGAATGGTTGCTAAATCTGTTTCAAGCTATGCAACCAGCACCTCAAGCCCCACCTCCATCGGTTCGTGGTAATCAACCACCCCGTGTGCATACTACACCAGGACCAGTGATTCTTCCAAATTTTGCTACACTGAACTTTCACATTCTGTCTCACATGTTCACCATGGTTCAGGCTGAACCGTTTTATGGCGACCCGAGTGACTCACCTCATGACCATCTGGAGCACTTCGAGAATGTGCTACTTACCATGCAATTCCACCAACGAGATTTGGATGCAATCCGTCTCAGACTATTCCACTTCTCTTTGAAGGATAAGGGGACCCTGTGGTACAAATCGTTACCCCCACAATCAATTGAAACATGGGGCGATCTAGTCGAGGAATTTCTCAACAAGTTTTTTCCTCCATCAAGGATTAATGAGCTGAGGAGTGAGATTAAAGAATTTAAGCAAAAGCAGGATGAGTCGTTGGCTTCAGCTTGGGCAAGATACAAAGGTCTACTTCGGAAATGCCCCCAATCACAACTACACACAGGATGAGAGAGTGTTACACTTCTACAATGGAATCCGATCTCAAATTCGACACCAACTCAATGCGGGAGCTGGTGGTGATCTTCTAGGTCTCGATAGCAGAACAGTGTGGGCAAAGCTCGAGCAGATGGCACGGGAGGATGAACTTTACCCTGAAGATGATGATGAGATCCTTCCCCAAACCCGACGATTTGCCAATGTTTAAGAGGTAGAGGAAAAGGTCAAGGAAGAGCCCATGATTGGCGATGTGAATTATGTCAGAAATTCAAATAGACCACAATTAAACTTCCACATACCCGAAAATTTTCTGAAAAGGCCAAATCCGGCACAGAATGCACAACCAGGCATCTACCAAGCACTAAGGCCTCCATTCAACAATACTCAACCTCAAAGGCCTGGAAATTTTAGACCACAAGGTCAAGCTCAGAGACCTCCTACTGTCGAAGAAAGATTGAATGATCATATGCAAAAATTGGACGAATCATTCGCCGAGATCCGATTGATGCTGAATAATGTTTCCATGAGTATGAGAGAGATGCAGCGTCAACTTGGGCAATTGTCAACGAATGCGGGTGGAAGAGCACCCGGCGCACTACCGAGCGATACAGAGAAAAACCCAAAAGAGCAGTGCCAAGCTGTTACTCTCAGGAGTGGAAAAGAAGTGAAGAATGCACCCTCCCAGCACCCAACGTCCGAACGTGAAGAGGACAACATTCGAACGTTGGAAAATTTTGAAAAATCGGACACACTGCATCCAACGTTCGAACTTGACCATCCTGACGTTCGGGCGTTTAAACGTTAGAGGCAGACAGGGCGCCTTCTGAAACTTTGACTCTTCCTTCGTCTAATCCTGTTGAAATAAGTCTCCCGTTCTCCCTAGCACATAAAAAGAATAAAAAAGACATGGATAATGGATAAGAGTTTCCTTAGGATTTTAGAAATTCTTCGAGAAGTTCGAATTAATATTCCTTTTATTGATGTGATTTTGCAGATGCCCAATTACATCAAGTTCTTCAAGGATATTCTCTTCAATAAGCAGAAATGGGAAGGCAATCGAATGGTGTGCTTGACTGAAGCATGCTCAGCAGTAGTGCTGAACAAGTTGCCACAAAAACTCAAGAATCCGGGGAGCCTCACAATTCATTGCACAATTGGGCAACTCAAATTTGACAGAGTGCTATATGACTCGGGCGCTAGCATAAATCTTTTTCCCTACTCGTTGTTCCGGAAATTGGGTTTGGGAAATCCAAAGCCAACATCGATGAGCCTCCAACTTGCAGATCGATCAATCAAACACCCGAAGGGAATCATAGAGGATGTAATCGTGCAAGTTGACAAGTTTTACTTCCTGGTGGACTTCGTGGTTCTAGAGATGGAAGAAGATGTTGAAGTTTCTCTCATCCTAGGAAGACCTTTCCTAGCCACAGGTAAAGCTATGATCGACGTAGCAAATGGTAAGTTAACTTTGAATGTGGGTGAGGAGAGAGTTACTTTTGACGTATACAAGGTTATGAAGCATGTGGGTGATGATGTGTCATGTTTAAGAATAGATGCCTTTGATTCTTTAATTATTGAGCACTTTCAGGAAAACATCTCTGATGATCCACTTGAGGTATGCATAATGAACTCCAAGGATGTTAAGTCAGCCACTGATAGAAAACTAGTTGTTGTTCAGAGCTTAGAGAGGTATGCACAATTCCCCACGAAGAAATATGACAAATTGGATAGGCCACTGTCTAACCACTCCAAACCATCCATCGAAGAGCCACCAACTCTTGACCTAAAACCTTTACCTTACCATCTTAAATATGTTTATTTAAATTATAATGAAACCTTGCCACTCATCATTTCTTCTTCTCTTACAGAGCAATAAGAAGCAAGGTTACTGGAGGTATTGAGAGATCACAAAAAGGCCTTTGGATGGAAGATTGCTGACATCAAAGGGATCAGCACAGCCATCTGCATGCACAAGATTTTAATGGAAGATGGCTCAAAGCCCACTATACAACCACAAAGGAGGTCTAATCCTCAAATTCAAGAAGTGGTGAAGAAAGAGGTAATCAAGCTACTCGATGTCGGCATTATCTTCCCCATCTCTGATAGCCCATGGGTAAGTCCAACTCAGGGAGTGCCCAAGAAGGGAGGTACGACAGTAATTCGTAATGACAATAATGAGTTAATTCAATCTAGAATTGTCACTTGTTTTAGGGTTTGCATAGACTACCGAAAATTGAATGAATATACCCGAAAAGACCACTTTCCCCTTCCCTTTGTCGATCAAATGTTAGAAAGATTAGCCGAGCATGAATACTATTATCTCTTGGATGGGTACTCCAGCTATAATCAAATTGCCATTGCACCCGAGGATCAAGAGAAAACTACTTTCACTTGTCCTTATGGCACTTTTTCTTATAGGCGGATGCCCTTTGGTTTATGTAATACCCCTGGTACTTTTCAAAGATGCATGATGGCTATATTTCATGACATGGTCGAGCAATTTCTTGAAATCTTCATGGATGATTTTTCTGTGTTTGGCTCTACTTATGATAGATGTTTGCACAATCTAACCCTAGTTTTGCAGAGGTGTGAGGAGACTGATCTAGTCTTAAATTGGGAAAAGTGCCACTTCATGGTACAAGAGGGAATCGTTCTGGGTCATAAGATCTCCCAAAAAGGGATTGAGGTGGATAGAGCAAAAATCGAAGTGATAGCCAATCTTCCGCCACCCACCACGGTCAAAGTCGTGAGAAACTTTTTGGGACATGTCGGGTTTTACAGGTGCTTTATTTCTAATTTTTCTAAAATTGCTAAACCCCTATCTAACTTGACCATGAAAGATGCAGTGTTTGACTTTAATGATGCATGCATGCAGGCCTTCCTCACCCTGAAGGAGAAATTGATATCAGCACCTATGATGTCCTCCCCGGATTGGAGTCTGCCATTTGAGTTGATGTGCAATGCGAGCGACACTACCGTAGGAGCCATACTAGGTCAAAAGAAGGGTAAAATCTTTCATACTATTTACTATGCTAGTCGTACCTTAAATGAAGCACAACTCAATTATGCTACGACTGAAAAAGAGCTTTTAGCTGTGATTTTTTCTTTTGACAAATTTCACTCCTATCTTGTACTTAACAAAGTAATAGTATACACTGATCACTCGGCCTTGAAATACTTGCTTGCTAAAAATGACGCAAAACCTAGACTACTTAGGTGGATCTTATTACTACAAGAGTTTGACTTAGAAATAAAAGATAAAAAAGGATCTAAAAATGTAGTAGTTGATCACCTTTCTAGGCTAGAGTTAGTGGATAAGAAAGTGGATGAAACCCCAATAAGAGATGAATTCCTTGATGAGCAACTTTTTGCTCTTTCTTCTATTTCAATCCCTTGGTATGCTGATTATGCTAACTATATAGTTGTTGGAATTTTACCCCCTGGTTTAACTTTTTACCAAAGAAAGAAGTTTTTAAAAGATGTTAGGCACTATCTATGGGAAGAGCCCTACTTGTTTAAAATTGGTGTAGAAGGAATTATCAGGCAGTGTGTACCGGAGGAGGAAATGGCCTCCGTTTAGGCTCATTGCCATGACATGTTGATCGGCGGCCACTTTGGCCCATCCAAGACTGCTGCCAAGGTTCTACAAGCAGGTTTTTTCTGGCCTACTTTATTTAAAGATACACACGCTTATGTTCAATCCTGTGTTAGATGTCAAAGAGTAGGTAATATCTCTAGACGACATGAAATACCTATGAAAGATGTGCTTGAATGTGAACTGTTTGATGTGTGGGGTATAGATTTTATGGGACCCTTTCCTAGTTCTTGTTCCAATAGGTATATTCTAGTCGTTGTTGATTATGTGTCCAAATGGGTCGAAGCCGAGGCTTTGCAAACTAATGATGCTAGGGTTGTTCTTAGATTTCTGAAAAAACGTATTTTTAAACGATTTGGAACCCCGGGAGCAATTATAAGTGATGGAGGCACACATTTTCGTAACAAGCAATTTGAAAACTTGTTGAACAAATATGGTGTTAAACATAAAATCTCGACCCCTTGCCACCCTCAAACTAGTGGGCAAGTCGAAGTGTCTAATAGGGAAATTAAACGGATTTTAGAAAAAATGGGGAATAGCCATCGAACTGATTGGTCTCTGAAATTAGATGATACATTGTGGACTTACCGTACTGCTTTTAAAACCCCTATTGGCATGTCCCCATATCGTCTTGTTTTTGGAAAAGCTTGTCACTTACCTGTCAAATTTGAACATCGTGCTTGTTGGGCTATCAAATTCCTTAATTTTGATGCAAGTGTTGTAGGTAATAAGCGGTTGTTGCAACTGAATGACCTTGAGGAATGGAGACACGACCCATACGAGAATGCAAAGTTGTACAAGGAACGGACCAAGAAATGGCATGATAAACACATCTTTCCCTGGGAATTCGAGGAAGGCGAGGTGGTATTGATGTACAACTCGAGACTCAAACTCTTTCCCGGAAAACTCAAGTCTCGGTGGTTGGGTCCTTTTTGTGTCACAAGCGTGCATTCCTCGGGAGCTGTGGAACTAATCACTAATGAAGGACAAGTTTTCTTGACCAATGGACACCGGCTGAAACATTACTCGGGGACCAACTGGAGCGCAGACAAATCATATGTCAAGCTCACTGAGCCATCGACTTAAGTCGCTTCTAAACAGTCAAGCTATTGACTATAAACGAGCGCTTAGTGGGAGGCAACCCATGTTTCTTGCTTTTCTCATTTCTTTTAGCTTTTAGTTTACTTTTGTTTTCGTGTTTTAATCTTTAGTTTTTCTCATGTCATTTTGTTACAGGAAAAAGGTCCAAGGGAGGTTGATTTTTCTGCTACTGCATCCAACGTTCGAACGTGAGCCATGTAACATTCAAATGTTGAAGTTTTCAAAATTTTTCTGCTACTGTACCCAACGTTCGAACGTTAAAAATGAAAAAAAAATTGCTACTGCCTCCAACGTTCGAACATTGGACTAGTCACGTTCGAACGTTGGCTTTTTGAAAAAAAATAAAAAAATTGAAAGTCAGATTTTGAGAAGACAGACGCGTCTTCTTCGTCTTTCCCCTTCCCAGAAAAAAAAAGGCCCAATTCTCTCCAACCAAATACCTAATCTCCAAAATCTCAAATTCTACCCCAAAATTCTTCAAATTGCCACCACCACACCACTCTGTTATCCCCGCCCACCGGAATTTGAGACCCACCAATTTTAACCCCAAAAATTAGGCCACACCACGACTCTACTTCAAAACGGCACCACTGCCGTGTCGCTCTCTCCACCATCGGAAACCGCCGCCGCTACACTTACATCACCACGTCGCCATTTTACCACAGATTCAGCCAACGTTCGAACGTTGGCTAGGTGACGTTCGAACGTCAGGTTCAGTAGCAAAAGATCTTTTTCAAAATTTCACATTTCGACCCGGTAAGTGATTGGCTTAACCCATCTTCGTGATTTCATCGAATTCAAAGCCATGTGGGGCTCGTGTGATTAGTCATTGCGATTCTTGATTGTTGGTGATATTTGGGTTGTTGAATAAGTTTGGGGGTATACGGTTGGTTGTTGGGGTTTGATTGTTGAGGGTTATTGCTATGATTGCTGAGTTATAGCCGAGATTGCGTTGTGTTGAGGATAGTTGCTGTTTATTTTTGGCTGAGATTAATTAGATACGTTACAATGGCACGTACGAAGGGTAATAAAGCGGGGGAGGGAAGCTCGAGAGGTAAAGAGCCCGTTGTAGACACTGAGGCCCCCGCTGATGAGGCGAATATTGTCACCCTTGATCTCATTTTGACAGTTTAGAGGTTCAAGCCATTTATAGGAGGCTCGGTGCACGGACAATGCACAAAAAAAGGCCCCTCCTTATTCAGAAGGCCTCAGCTAAAGCGCTTTTACGGTTCCATAAGTGGCAACCATTTTATGAGGAGCCTCACAAAATTTATCTAGTCTGGGTACAGGAGTTCTATGCTTCTGCGATAGTCACTGTGAGAATTCGAAATCGCCCGGGCGGATATGATCTTTCATCTTCAGCTACAGTGAGGGGAAAGACGGTTACATTTGACCAGCCGGCTATTCGGGCGTACCTTTGGCTGTCACCGATGCCATCTGATTGTGGTTACAATGCTTTAGTGCGAGATCATTATGGGGCTGTGGATTTGGATGCTGTAATACAAGAAGTGGCAGTAGAGGGCACACCGTGGATTAATAATACTATGTTTAAAGCACAGGCACTGAAGACTGAGGTAAAATTTTGGCATGACTTTGTGTGTCACTGTGTAATGCCGACTACGAATAAGTCGGAGGTGTCAAAGGATAGGGCTATTCTTGTCTATGTTATTCTACAGAAATTGGAGATTGACATCGTTCAGCTCATTTACACAGCCTTACAGACTCAAATCCACAGATTCTCTGTGGAATTGTCTAGAGATGACCCCACTGCCCAGTTGAAGAAGAAAGCCCCTTTTATTTTCCCGTCATTGATCACTGCGTTATGTGAGCGAAATTTTGTGGAACAATTCCTAGGTGAGGATTTGGATGCTCCGGGGATTATTTTGGCATACACCGGGACAGTACGATAGGCCAAAGGCAACAAGAGGCCTCGCCCTGCTCCGACTAGTGGCGAGGGATCGAGTAGGTAGCCACAAGGATCGGTTCCACCACAGTCTGCTTCAGAGGCCGCTCTAGCACACGAGATGTCTCAGATCAGGATAGGCCAATCAGTGATGATGGCTAACATGTAGATGCTAGCTCAGTACTAGAGGCAGCTGATGATTGTTTCTGATATCTCTGTCGGACGACCCCCTTTTGACTATCCTGTGGTTCCCGACTTTTTTCCTCTACCGACAGCGACTGTGGATGAGCATATGATAGATCCGGCTGAGCCAGACAAGGATGCTGAGGAGGATGGCGAAGCTGAGGAGGATGAGGGCGATGATGTGGATGAGCCGTGATGATAGTTCGACATATCGATCCTTTTAGACTTTTTCCTGTTTTCTTATTTTGTTTTTTTGTAGTTGTTTTCTGTCGTATTTTGTTCTATTTTATGCTTTGATAATTCTGTGGGCATATACTATTCAGACTTATGCTTTAATCTATCTGTACTGCCTTTCTTATGTCTTCTATCTTAGCTTGTGCCTTTATGAGATGTATATCGTTAGCTGAGATGAATGGAAAGCGTGAGTAGGAGAGTCAAAAGAGTGTTGAGCATTTTGATAGGATCTCCTCGATTTTAGGCTCAACCGACTACTCCTAGGTTTGCTTTTTCAAGCATTCCGGTTCTGTAAGTACTTCTTTCACCCTTTTCACGGTTTAAGTTTAGATGTAACATTGAGGGCAATGTTAGGTTTAATTTTGGGGGTGTTAGGTAGTGCTCAGTTATATTCATGTTTTGTGCTTATAATGAAAAATTCAAGAAAATCGAGCATGAATTTTTTTTTTAGCCACCAATTAATGCAATGAAATGGATTAACTTGAATGTGATGGCATAATTTCTTGATTTATATTGGAATTCAATGAAATACACATATCTTTACTTTGCTCGTGGGACCCTAGATTAGAGTAGATTTTCCTTAGATGAATCACAAATGCACAATAAGTCGAGGGTAGAGGAGTTAAATGGATAATCATTCTGAAACACTTAAGGAATTTATCCCAGAAATATTAATTTAGATTCTTCTTAAGGTCATAAGTTGAGTAGTTGCTTCATATGCTTAATGAATAATGAATAAGGTTGAAGGTAATTGGTATGACTATAAAAGTCAAGCTAATATGTACTGGAGGTGAAAAGTTACATGCCTATAAACTGTACTATTATGCTAATTTGAGCTAAGCTCAAGCCAATTAAAGTTAAAAGTGAATGAAAGGTCTAGTTTTATTTCGTGGCCTTTGGCACTCGAGTGATTAAATCCGTAAGGAGTGTCTGGACACTTAATGCCCTAAAACTATCTAGTTTAGGAGTCATTGGTCTAAAACTCGATACATGGGTGTCATAGAAAGCCTAAGGGAATAGAACATTGCACATGACCTAACCTTAATGAATGTAAATGCAAGTTTTATGAGAGTTTAAAGTCCAAATTGGTTAAGTAATGAAATTTAAGTGGCTATGGAGTTTTCTATGAGGCTTGTGCTTTAAGATTGATCGAAGGTTAATAGATATGGGATTAATTCTGAAATTTGGTAAGGATGTCACTTGACTATAATGCCTTAGAGTTGTTTTCACTACACCCTTTGGAGATCTTTTCAAGTCTAGGTGTAACATGAGCAAGTCGTTGATATGTGTACATAATTTTGAGCTTTAACGGTTGATTTTGTACCATTAATTCTTGTTAATTTTGTTGAGCTGTCTTAATTGGCTGTGGTTGAAATTTTTTGATTTTGTGGGTAAATCATCTGCAAACCCTCACGAGACTATACTCGTCCTCTCTGGTAATTTTAAGGTTTAAAGGCTTATTGCACATGCTAAGTGCAATCGTGCACTCTACGAAAATGAGTTGTTTTTATTTTTCTTATAGGTATGAGATTTACGTGTTCTAGAGCCTCACATTCATTGTGTTTACATTGGTTTATGCATGATTTATGCTACATATGCATTTAATTTGTGTGCTTATTGAGTAAAGGTGAGAAATCATTGAAATTGAGGAAAACTGGACGAAAAAGCAGAATTTCCGAGTACTTAGAGACTGAATTGGACAAATGTTTCTTCTACAACGTTTTAGAGTTATGTCTTACCTTATGTGGCAGCTTGAATCATCTAAAATGGAGATCTATGGAGAAAGTTACGAAGGAACCAATATCTCTGCGCAGAAGCCCAATTTCTACCGTAGCCAACATTCGGACGTGAGATTTCCAACGTTCAAACGTTAGCCCAGTCAAACAACTTATGCCATGTCACAACATTCGAATGTTGCGTTGGTGACGTACGGACGTTGAGGTCGGCTGGACGATTTTTGGCAAGTTTTGATACCTAATTCAACTAGAAGACTTGGGGATCCTCTTCTATAAATACCTCCTCTTATAATAGCAAGAGGGTTGGAAAATTTCAGCATTGGAAGAGACTTTCGAGCAAGGAGACAAGCAAGACGAAGAGAACGACGATTCTACATCAATTCGTAATAGTGAGATTTTTAGTTCTAGATTATTTGTCTATGAATAATTCTATGTTTTTTATTGTTTTTCCAATTACGATTATGAACTAAATTTCCATCACACTAAGGCCATGTGAAGGCCGAATTTATGAGTTTATATAATATGGTATTGTTCTTCGTATTAATTCTACAATTGCTTTTTGTATTGACTTTGTGCTTAATTACTTGCATATGTTTGATCACCATAAGCTTGTCATATTGCCTAGCTTAATAGTTTGAAAGAATATAAGTTAAGGTTCAAAGAAATTATCACATCATCCAGAAAAATAGAGGAATTGCCCCTAGAGATAGGTAGAGATTCCCGGGTGCAGTTAGTCGGATTTATCCGGGGAAATTCTAGAACGTAAATGCATGGTTGTTGATTAGATTCTCGGATAGACATATTTAGAGAACCGTCAATTAGTCATAGGATTATTACAGCCGAAACATCAGGTAGTAGTAAATAAAGGAATTTCCACCAAAACAATATTAGTCTAATAATTCGAATAATAATTCATATATATATTAACAAGTAAATACGGTTGAAGCATGTGCCTTAGTTACTTTATCTCATAAGAATCTCAATTTCATTGTCATGTCTTGTTTTCAATTTTTCTTTAATTTGTGATACAATCGTGATAAGTTAATTTAATTTAATTTCAATTGCTTTAAACTCTGTCAATCTAAAATACGAGTCTCTGTGGGTTCCACATCCCGGACTTAAAATTCTATTTTATTACTGCACACGATCAGTTCACTTGCTGTTTAAAACACGTAAGGATTTCTCGTGTCAGCGGTAAATTGGATTTCACATATCAACTCTAGTTGGCCTTTTTAATTTGCAGAAATTGAAAAAATAAAAGATAAAGTAAATACTACCACTGCCACATTTCAGTTTTTGCATGGAGTTGGTGCCGAACAAGTTGGTGACATTGAACGAGCCACCGATTTGATATATCAAGAAAAAGAGCCGTCACCGATTTTAGAGGGCCATGGTGGATGGGAATCCAATATCAACTTTTTGACCATTATTAGCTGTAACCCATTAACCCATACATATGTGTTCTTTTTAATCAATTTACAAAGTCCCAATTTCAGCCTTTTGACTATAGGCCCTTGCAATATCTATTCGTATCTTTTTTTCTTTTTATTTTCTTACCATAGGGCTGTAATTTATCTAGAACATATATATATATATATATGACCATGTTAAAATTAAAATGAATTATGTCTAATTTTATCTTATAGATGTGCTTTAGTGTATATAACCCTTTATCACATTCTCTGCACTTTGGATTTTATGATACTAATACTACTACTACTAAAAAGAAAAAGAAGAAGAAGAAGAAGAAGAAGAAGAAGAAGAAGAAGAAGAAGAAGATGAAGATGAAGAAGAAGATGAAGATGAAGATGAAGAAGAAGATGAAGATGAAGAAGAAGATGAAGATGAAGGATTCTAGAAATTTTTAGAAGTTTACCCAATTCCACACGTAATTGTTGCACATTCCGAGCCCCCCATTCAAAAATATGCAAAACATATGTGTGTATTTATATATATCATAATATTTATGTGGTACTTTAGTTTGTTCAATAGTTAAAACTCGCGAACCGGCTAACAAGCTTATGAACTTATATAAGTGATCTATACCTAAATTCGCGAAGTAGCTCAAAATCGAATACATAGACTCGATGAGCACACACCGATGTCTAATTGAAATGGCTCAATAAGCTCACGGGCTGACTCGGTTAACTTATACCCCTAATTGTAACTTTATAGGATAATTATTTGTGGGACTTACGATATCTTTTCAATAGATATAGGGCCTTACAAACATGTTGTTTTTGGTTTTTTCCATCGATAGACTTTTTCTTTTGGTATAATTATAACTTTATAGACAAAAAATGAATTATTTGTGAGACTTACAATATCTTTTTCGTAGATATAGGGCCTTACAAACATGTCAGGATTTTGGTTTTTTCCGTTAATAGACCTTTTTGGTATAACTATAACTTTAAAGACATAAAAATCTCTAATTTGTGGGACTTACAAATTTGGGGTTGGAAGTCAAGGTCTTTACGAGCTCAGATTGCCCTCGAATTCGTCCTGAAATCAAAAGTTGGCTAGCCTAGGTAGGGCTGAAAGACAAATCAAGCTACTCGATACTCGACTCGAGATCGTTCGGTGAGCTTGATTCGTTAACATATCAAATCGAGCTTGAACAACCTTTTGTGTGTTCGATAAATTTGAAGCTTAGCTCGAGCTTCATTCAATTAGTAAAAAATGATAAAATATGTGCAGAAAAATCAAGCTACTTGAATCGACTCGTATTCGGCTCGATTAATAGCTTATTTAAGATCAACTCCATTAATAATCAAACAAAGCTCAAAATACAACTGGATTATAATTTACTTATTTTTAGTTCAAGTTTGACGAGCTTAATTTTTTGAAGCTCGAGATCAAGTTCAATGTCGATAAATCTAGTTCGAGTTCGAAATCGAAGCTTAATTTAAAAATTAATTATTTAACCGAGCTCTAAATTGAAAATTTCATCAAACAAGGCTCAATCTTGAAAAATGTTCGATTTTTATGCAAATTATTAGAATAGAGCCTAATTCTAAAGACAAAGACCATTTGAAAAGATAGTACAACTATAAATTTTAATATAATAGTTATATAATAACTTAAATATAAACAATATAAAAAAAGAAAAAATAAATAAAAGTGAAGGTGCTATCATAGTTGGCGCCTTCAACTTTGTCAGAATTTGTAAGAAATAAAAAAATTAGAAAAAGCAAATGAATATAAGGTTAGTATGGTGAAATGTTTTGAAGTCAGGTTTCTGTTAGGATTATGCGCTCCATGCCAAAGAGGAATTAGATTAACTAGGGCATTTACCTTTATGTTGTACAAACTCTTATTCATTAATAAAAGGCATTGTTTTATTCATATCAATCTTGATCGTATTAATATAATTATTGAACAAATAAGTCCCGAGCAATCAAGAGGGAGCTTCTACTCCTCAATGGTTAGAGGAGAAGGACACTAGAAGTATCGGTTCCTTGTTTACTTAAACTAGAGTTTGCAAGTCGAGGAGTCTTAATTGGGCATTAAGACCAAACTTGTATGACGCAAGCTTTGAGAAAGAGTGTCAGTCGGTCACTTTGGATGGTGGGAGCTTGGTCATAGATATATCAATGGGATTGGATTAAAATCGTATTATATTTTAATTAGATTAAAAAATATTTGACCTAATTAACAATTGAACTAAATTGAAAGTCAACTTAGCCCAACTAGGATGAGGTAGGGCGTGTGTAGGAGTGTTTTTGAGGAGTTAAATGGGCTCAAGGAATGAGTTAATTCCAAGTCCATCACTCCTAATATATACCTAATAGCTTCGTTCAGAAAACCCTAACTCTCACAATTTGACTTGACAACAAAGAAAGAAGAAAAAAAAATCTCTCTCTTCCCTTTTGTGTAGCCGTGGCCTTAGAGAGCCCAAAGGTGGTGGATTTTTCTTCAAACTTATTCTGGCGTGATATCTAGAGGCATGAGTTTATCAATTGCTGCTATCCGTAAGATCAAGTTTTTTGATCAAATCAAAAGGTTAGTGAAAAGATGAAATTTGATTTCATCTTGTTAAATTTTGAATTTATGAAAATCATTAGAACCCAAAAGTGATCCGATTGTGAATGCGAATATGTATTTACGTTTTCGCTGCGCATGAATCAGGATTTACAACAGTGGTATTAGAGCCAACTTATGGCTTTTAATGATTTTATGATATGAATATGTTGGATTTATTTTTAGAAAGTCAAATCTGAACCGTAATTTGATTGCATGATTTATATTTTGAATATAAATCAATATTTAGTATTGGGTATGAATTTATGCATGAACATGTGGTTTGAAAGTTCTTAAATTTTGGCTCAAAAAGGTCGAGACACGCAGCCTAACGGTTCGCACACGCCACCCGACGGCGCTCGTTGTGCGTGCACAGCCGCGACCCGTGTATTTTATTATTTTTTTAAAAGGTTTTATAATTAATTAAAGGATAAAATATTTTTTGAAATTAGTTTTATGCCAAGTTTTAAATCGGATTTAGAATTAAAATTAATCCTAGAACAAAAAAATTATTTTTAATTAATTCTTTGTCGAATCCGATGAAAGTTGATTCTTTGAGACTAAATTGGATTTATTATCAAATAGGATGAAACTTGAATTAATTTATAAATTGGATTTAAATTAATTCGATTATTTTCAAACCACACTTAATTAAAATTGGATTTTAATTATTTTTTTTTGAAAGAACTCCAACATGTTAGTTATCTTTTATAATCTTGTGATGCATGATAATGTGGGATGCCTTCCATGGACTAGATTTGATTATGGGTTTTGTTTTCTAGGTTGTACCAGGTCTTTAGTACCCCCTCCCCCCAATTTGTAATTTTTGTAGATTTATGTATAGGATGCATTTTTATCTATGTAATCAGAATAGGACCTTTACAGAAGAAGACCTGCTTGGAGCTGGAAGACTTGAAAGTTAGACACAGGTTAGATCTTATAGGTCCCCTAACCCTCAATTGAGCCATTGACTTAACTCAATCTAGATAAGTCCATGGAAGCATGTATGATAAAATTGCTAGGCGTTTTCTATTTTTATAATCCTTGTATGCACGCTATAAATGGATAATGTGCAAAGTGAGACCAATTAAACGCAAAATTCTCCCATTGGATCAAATAATGAATTTAGAATAAAGGGGAATTGGATATCCCGACTCTCCATCAAACTTAGGAGAAATTGAATTAATGTCAATATGCATAATTTCTTCCTAGTAAGTGGGGGTTATGCATTGCGATATTTATTCAAATTCTCAAGTACATTAGATGCCATCAATCGAAACAAATTCCACCCCATATATCGACAGAGGATTGCAAGGTGGAATTCCATTGTTAGATTGATTGGAAGTTGATGGGCCCAAGTTTAAATAGATCACAACCTATATATCATTAAAGGGTTGTGGTTGTAAGATCTATGAGCCATATTAAAGATTGAATCGCATGTTAGACGATGCTAGCAAGGATTGCCACTTTAATAAAATTAGTGAGCCATATATCGTTAAAGGGTTGCAACTCACCAAATTTATTAAAGAACTCAATAACTCACTACGAAGTCTTTCCAACAAGATTTCTGAATATTGCAATGGGAGTGCATTGATTCGAAAAATGTAGTGGGAGCCAAGTGAAAATTCAAAGTCCTGTCTAATTTTACTTGGTATACAACATAATAACCTAATTGAATTTTTCTTTATTATGTGCAGTTATTTTATTTTCTCTCTCAAAATGGTTAACAACCGTCTTTCAACATTATTTGAGAAAAACATCCTCACTGGACTAAATTACAATGACTGGCTCAGAAACTTGAGGATTGTCCTAAGTTTAGAGTCCCTTAGTTATGTACTCAAAGCTGATAAACCCACGGCCCCATTTGAAGAAGCTAAGGGCAATGAACGTGAAGCATACAACACTTGGTGTAAAGATGACATTGGTGTTAACGGTTATATGCTCGGCTCCATGAACAATGAACTACAGAGATCCCACGAGAACAAGGATGATTCGAGGTCGATCATGATGCATCTCAAGGATCTTTATGGAGAGCACAATAGGACTGCTCGGTATGAGATATCGAGAGAGCTCTTCAGAGCTAGTATGGGAGAAGGAGAGAACGTAGGAGACCATTTACTTAAAATGATTTCAATGATTGAGAGATTGGGAGCTCTCGATTTTTTCATAGACTTCCACCTTCAAACTGATCTCATCCTACAAGCACTCCCCAGCTCATTTTTCCAGTTCATAGTGAACTTCAATCTGAATGAAATGGAATGTACGTTGGCTGAGATGATGAACAAACTGATTAGTGCCCAAGGCCACATAAAACCAAAGGGAAAGGAGTCTGCTCTAGTCATCTCAACCTATGGAGGAACTCTGAGTTCTAACAAGAGGAAAAGAGGCAAGAAGAAGAAGGGAGCATTGAAGGCTGAGGGAAACATAGAAAAAGGAAAAGCTGCTAAGAAGTACAGAGGGCATGGACCAAAGAAGACAGACATCTGCCTTTACTGCAAAGAGGCTGGTTACTGGAAGCCTGAGCCTAAAGCTAGAGGCTGATACTGCTGAAAATATGGAACTTTATGTTTTAGAAACTAACTATTCTATGACTGTGTTCTCCACTTCATGGATTCTAGACTCAGGAGCTAGCACTCATGTTTGTGTTTTGAAACAGGATTTGGAAAGAACTAGGAGTCTTAAGGAGCAAGAATTGATGATCCATGTAGGCAGCAGACATAGTGTGGCAGCTACTCACATAGTATTTTCTTCTTTATTTTTATCTATTGGACATTTAGTTGTTTTGGATGATTACCTTGTTTTGCCCAATGGGCTTAAAAAAATTTGTTCTATTCCCATATTAGTTAGACTTGGATACGATTTCTGATTTTTGAACAATGTTTGCAATATTTATTTTAGAAATAAGTTTGTTGGCTATGCATCTTTAGTAAATGGTTTATACTACTTAAATGTCCAAAATAGATGTATTGTGAATACAATTACCAAGAAACAAGGTATGTCTAGGACAAACCAAAAACTCATCTGGCACTTAAGACTAGATCATGCTGGAGAATACAAGATTCGCAAACTTGAGAAAAATGGGCCGATAAGCACATTTGGGTCGGACCCACTTTCCACTTGCGAATCTTGTCTCAAAGGCAAAATGACTAGTGTTGGTCCCGAGTGGCATACGAAAGGGTCTAGAAGGGGGGGTTGAATAGACCCTGAAATTCTTTCTGAATTTTAAGACTTATTTGTTAGAAAGATAACTTAGATAGTAGCTTTTATTACTTGATCAAAATGGATCAAGCACTCAGCACTTATATCAGGGTTAGCACAGCGAAAATTTTTCACAAGTCTCTTAATGAGATTGATTAGGTGCTTGGAAAATTACTAAGTTGCTTTTAGTTTGTAAAATTATGCTTAAAAATATGCTTTATGATAAAATGATGATATGATTATAAATAAAGCAATGGAATCGTAAAGATTAAATGACACGAGAATTGAAAGGTTCACTGGGTGTATGTAATCTCAGCTACGTCCTTCTACTCCTTTCTACACAAGAGGAATTCACTATGATAAATCACAAAGCTTCACAAAGATATCTTAAACACAATAGCAAATGGTGAAGACTTGATCTTAAGTTCCATGATCACATAGATTTCAACTCAGCTAAGATCTTCTTCTGACAAGCTTCTCTCACTCAGATTAAAGAGGTTGATTAGTTTTATCAAAGGTTTATTTGATTTGGAAAGTTCAAACAGTTTTGGAATATCTCTTTAGAAATGATAGTTCTTTTATGAAAAGGTAAGATACATTTGTTTGGCCGTAGAGATGTATAAGATTAGAAAGATTTTTGGCTATGCAGGATTTAATATTTTTGTGTCTGAATAGATTTCAACAGCGTAAGTGTATATCATGTTTCTGATAATTGTCTTATGTTGTTTTTGGGTTTTGCTATGAGGATCTATTTATAGATTTTCTTGGGATTTGTCTGTTGGACACATGTAAGCGTATCGTGAACTAATCTTTTTTTGACATCTCTGAAAATTCTACTACACAGAGTTGGTGTAGCAGAATTACCTTGAGTTGACAGCCAATGGGAAAGGCTTACCCGTACATCAATAGTCCTTATCACATTTAATGCTCTTATCAAGAATTTAATGCGTTTGAATTTAATTTTTGTTGAATGTTGTATTTAAGTCCTTATTGATTTCACGTTTAATTCAGGTGAATCCAGACGCTTGTGGTTTGTTAACCTTGAATGATTCTCAAGCGCTTGGCAGCTGCTTAAAGAATCTCTTATCTTCAAAGTCTTTAGACGCTGATCTTTGATTTCACTTTGATAGATTCACCTAGAATTCTATCATAGCTCAAGCGTTAGATACTAATCTAAAACTATAAAGATAAAAGGCCTTATCTAAAATTATAATTCGATAACTTTGTGAAAAGCTTTAAACATATTCTATTAAAGAAAAATTTAAATAATCTTTGGTGTCTAACATAAAACCTATCTTGTCATCATCAAAATATCTAATATGAAGTTTCCTAACAGTTTCCCCCCTTTTTGATGATGCCAAGACCTTAACTCTTTTCTATTCCAAGAGCTAAAAGATTAAAAAATATATATCAAGTTAGCGTTTAAAGAGTTAGAGAGATTATCTATAAGTTAGCTCAAATAGCAAGAAACAAGATGTTTCAGCAAAACTCATCCATTCATTGATAGACAAATTAAGTATAATGAGTTTAACAAAGGAGCATACATAAAACGCTTAAAAATAGTAAATAATAAGAGGATCTAGCGCTTTCTCTTTTTGGAAGAAGGTTGCGATTTACTTACATTATTCTCTTCTTGTTTACGATCATTTTCGCAAACCACCATAGCTTGTTATTGGTGTCTAACATCTTTCGATGCGTATCATTGGCGAATTCTTTGTTTCCCATCTTTTTCATCCAATTTCTCTAAACTATACAGGCGATTGTTCCATATTGACGGATCAACTCCGAGTTCACTTAGAAGTTCTTCAAATATTTCATAAGTTCTTGTCACTGGAGTTCGGCGGGTTATAGGATACGTAGGAACAAACACTTCAAAAGGAGGAATTCCCAGCTCTTCAAGAAGTTCAATAGAGAAGTCAGGAATTGGGGATCCCTTGTAGAAACGTGGTTTTCGTTTCTTAAGGATGGCCTGCTGGATAGCTGATATAGAAATCTGGAGCTCTTCACAGGGATTGTCTGCAGAGCTTTGAATGCTCTTGGACTTGCCTTTTTCCTTTCCCCCCTTCTTGACATCATCAAGAGAATTATGAATTTCGGCCATGTCTTTCCAAAGGAGCTTGACTTCTTCGAACAAAAGAGCAACTTGCTCAACGATACTTTGAGCTGCAAAATTGGATAGATTATGATGATCAGCATGGGTAGAGGCGTTCTGAGAGGGTGACCAGTTGAAATTTTCAGAAAGTTCAATGATTAGTGGGAGCATCTTATCAAGCACTTTGATTAAGCTTGCATTCGCTTGATTGCACATATCATTGATTTGAGTTATGTCCACTGCACTGAGTACTGAGTTAGCTTGAGTTTCCAATCGAGAGCAGAAACCCTTGATTTCAAAAAGAGAATTCCAGACTGCTTGCTTGAAGTTCTTAGCTTCCTGATCATCGTCAGAATCTAAGCTTTCACTAGAGGAACATGCTGGAGGAGGCAAAGAATCTTTTAAGGATTGGCCTTTCTTCGAGTAGGATCTCTGTTGAGAGGTTCCTCGATTAGTGAACCTTATGTCCAACTGTTCTAGTGTCTCATTGGGCAACATCTTGAAACTATTGAATCTTTCCTTGGCAATGGAGAGCTTGTTCTCCTTGATCTGAACTGACCCATCACATATTATGGCTAACTTATCCCAAAATTTCCTTTGTGGTTACGCAAGACTTAACCTTGTTAAAAAGATTATCATTATCAACAATGGTTGTGTTAAGAGCGTCCCATCCAACATTGTCCAAATTTGCTCTGCGGCGCTCATCTGAAGACCATTCATTTTTAGGTTTCTCAACATAACCATCAGGAGTCTTTTCTATGGCTGTAAGCGCTCTGGTGATGATCTTCATGATTTGAATAGGTCCATCTGAAATGATGTCACACATTTTGTCATCACAAGAAAAACGATATGTAAAAGCTTTGACCTTCTATGAGTCCTAATTTAACTCGGTCAACTTAGGCACTTTAGCAAATGCCATGTAAAAATATGAAAGCTAGTTATGATAAAATGGATCTAAACAAGCAGTTATGCTTGTAAATTTGAAAATTTTCAACTTTAACCCTTCTGATACCACTTGTTGGTCCCAACAGGCATATGAAAGGATCTAGAAGGGAGGAGTTGTTTTTAGAAAGATAACTTAGATAGTAGCTTTGAGTACTTGATCAAAATAGATCAGGCGCTCAGCACTTATATCAGGGTTAGCATAGCGGAAGTTTTTCACAAGTCTCTTAATGAGATTGATTTGGCGCATGGAAAATTACTAAGTTGCTTTTAGTTTGTAAAATTATGCTTTATGATAATATGGTGATATGATAATAAATAAACAATGGCATAGTAAAGATTAAATGTCACGAGAATTGAAAGGTTCACTGGGTGTATGTAATCCCAGCTACGTCCTTCTACTCCTTCCACATAGGAGGAATTCACTATGATGAATCACAAAACTTCACAAAGATAGCTTACACACAATAGCAAATGGTGAAGACTTGATCTTGAGTTCCCTGATCACATAGATTTCAACTGAGCTAAGATCTTCTTCTGACAAGCTTCTCTCACTCAAAAATAATGCTTCGTCTTCAACAACTTCGTCACACAAATTGAAGAGGTTGATGTGTTTTATCAAAGGTTCGTTTGATTTGGAAAGTTCAAACACTTTTTAGAATATCTCTTTAGAAATGATAGTTCTTCTATGAAGAGGTAAGAGGTATTGATTTGGCTATAGAGATGTATAAGCTTAGAAACATTTTCGGCTATGGAGGATTTAAGCTTTTCGTGTCTGGATAGATTTCAACTGCGTAAGTGTATATCAAGTTTTTTATAATTGTCTTCTGTTGTTTTAGGGTTTTGCTGTGAGGATCTATTTATAGACTTTCTTCGAATTTGTCCGTTGGACACATGTAGGCACTTGTTCAGCACAAAGCGCGTGAACTAGTCTTTTTGTGACATCTCTAAAAATTCTGCTATACAAAGTTGGTTTGGCAGACTTACCTTGAGTTGACATCAAATGGGAAAGGCTTACCCATACATCAATAGTCCTTATCACATTTAATGCTCTTATCAAGCATTTAATGCGTTTGCATTTAATTCCCATTGGAATTAAATGTCCATTGAATGTTGCATTTAAGTCCTTATTGATTTTAGATTTAATTCGGTGAATCCAAATGCTTGTGGTTTGTTCTCCTTGAATGATTCTCAAGAGCTTGGCATCCACTTAAAGAATCTCTTATCTTCAAAGTCTTCAGATGCTGATATTTGATTTTACTTTGATAGACTCACCTAGAATTCTATCATAGCTCAAGTGCTAGATACTAGTCTAAAACTATAAAGATAAAAAGCCTTATCTAAAATTACAACTCGATAACTTTGTTAAACTTTTTAAACATATTCTATTAAAGATAAACCTACATAATCTTTAGGGTCTAACATAAAACCTATCTTGTCATCATCAAAACATCTAACATGAAATTTCCTAACAATTAGGTCACCCTTCGCAGAGCATTTTGAACGAGCCAATAAAGTCCTTGGTTTTAATACATACTGACGTTTGCGGGCCTTTCGGGGAAATAGCTCGTGGAGGTTTTCAATACTTTATAACATTTACTACTGACCACTTTAGGTATGGTCTCGTATACTTAATGAAGCATAAGTCTGAATTTATTGAATGGTTCAAAGAATTCAAGGCCTTGGTTGAAAACCAAACTGGCAAACGTATCAAAACACTACGATCTGATCGAGATGGAGATGAGTGCCGAATTTGGTGAGTTCTTAATTGATCATGGAATTCTATTACAATTAACTCTTCCGGCAACTCCACAACTCAATTGGGTAGCTGAGCTGCGAAATAGAATACTATTGGATATGGTTCGATCGATGCTCAGCTACACAAACCTTCCCGTATCGTTGTGAGTCTATGCATTGCTTACACTAGCCCACATCTTGAACACGTATCCATCTAGGTCTGTTCCTGAACTCCTTGTCAGATATGGAGTGGAAAGATGCCAAGTCTGAAACACATTAGGGAATGGGGTTGTCCAGCCTATTTGAAAAAGACAAAGATGGAGAAATTGGAAGATAGATCTTTAAAAGGTCGATTCGTTGGTTTCCCAGAAGATTCTATGGGATATCTCTTCTACTTGCGCAATGATCAAAGAGGAATTGTGACTCTACATGCGTACTTTCTCAAAGATGAGTTCGTTCGAGAAGGTGGTGCAGGAAGAAAAATTGTTTTGGAAGAAAAAGACGTAATCCCTTTAGAGACCACTGTTCAAGAGACTCAAAATGAACCTAATTAAATACAACCACCATCTCGTGGATCGAATAGAATATCTCAGCCGAGAGATATGGTTATATGCTACAAGAAGAGCATAATTTGTATGTCGCATCGGAAGGAAACTATGGAGATGATCCCTCTACTTTTGAGCATGCGATGGAGGATATAGATTCTGCTAAATAGCTTGAGGCTATGAAGACAAAGATGGATTTGATATATTCAAACCAAGTCTAGACTCTAGTGGATCACCCTAGGGGTATTGCACCAATAGGTTGCAAATAGATCTACAAGAAAAAGATTGGTCCGGATGACAAGGTCGGTACCTTTAATGCTAGGCTTATGGCAAAAGGGTATAGTCAAAAAGAGGGTATTAACTATGAGGAAACCTTCTCTCCTGTTTCCATGATCAAATCCATCACAATTTTGCTTGCAATAGCCACACACCTAGACTATGAAATCTGGCAGATGGACGTGAAGACATATTCTTGAATGGATACCTCGATAAGGACATCTATATGGAGTAGCCTAAAGGTTTCTTGTCCAGTGAAGATTCTCATAAGGTGTATAAATTGAATAGAATAATTTATGAACTTAAACAAGCATCACGGAGCTGGAATCTTCATTTTAATGAAGAAGTTCGGAACTATGGCTTTATCAAGAATAAAGAAGAACCATGCGTTTACAAGAAATCCAATGGGAGTAAGGTATCATTTCTAGTGCTATACGTAGACGACATTCTACTAATAGGTAATTATATAGGCATGTTGACTTCGGTCAAAATGTTTGCTCTCAAGCACGTTCTCCATGAAAGACTTAGGAGAAGCGACCTATATCCTTGGAATTAGCATCTTCAGGGATAGAGAGAATAGAAAAATGGGTCTCTTCCAAGCCCTCTATTTAGAAAAGGTTCTAAAAAGATTTGGAATGGAAGATTCTAAAAGAGGCCTCTTGCCCATAATACATGGACTCCATCTCTCTAAATCGATAAGTCCTCAAAGCGAGGATGATCGTAAGAGAATGAGTGGAGTCCCCTATGCATCTACAGTATGGAATCTTATGTACGCTATGTTGTGAACAAAATCGGACATTGCCTACACTGTGAGCGTGGTAAGTAGGTTTCAAGCTAACCCAGGGAAAAAGCATTGGATTGCTTTGAAGTGTATCCTCAAGTACTTAAGAAGAACTAAGGATACGTGTTTGACATATGGAGATGGAGAACTAAAGGTAGAAGGTTATACTGACTCTGACTTTCAGTCTGACGTCGATGACTGCAAGTCTACCTCGGGGTATGTATTCGCTTTAAACGGTGGAGCAGTTATTAGGATTATGCCCTCAGATGCCATAGAGGATAGAATGAATAGGGCATCTATCTTGTATTGAACTTAATTATTATTAATAGAAGGCATTATTTAGTTTTTCACTTAATTCTTATTTGTATCTATAAGTTGTGTAAAACGCTTTGTCCTTGTTTTCAGTGTGATCCCTCTACTTCCTATGAAATAGGAGAATGACACTAGAGAGATCGGCCTTGATTACTAAAACTAGTTCGCAAGTAATATGAAGTCTTTAATGGGGAAATAAAGACTTCCAATACTTGTACAATATTAGCTCCGACATGGGAGTGCCAGTCGAACACCATGTGATGGTGGGAGCTTAAGATTGTAGGCACATCAGTGGAACTGATATGCTCGAACATGACTCACATCGGTTCTATCACATGGGTTTTCACTCTGTGACTATCAATGACAGAACTGATTATGTGTAATAGATATATGTGAACCTTTGACCTGAAGTATCAGGTTGAAGGTGCACTTGTGACGTCAAGTCTTTCACTAGAGTAGTTAGACTCAATTCATGCGTTGGTGGGGTCGACCTCGAAATGCGGACTTGATGGGCAAGTGGTAGTCTTAGCAGATATCTAATATAGGATTTGTTCTCTCATAAGTGAATGAGAATGTACCCAATGTGATTATAGATAAATAGAGATCACAATTTTTGGCCAAAGCAAAAGTGATGATTGTGATATGCACTTAATCGATCTCAATGATCTCGTATTATTATAATTAATATATATGGTCAAGTCCAGTGAGTTTGACATAACCATGACTCTCACTTGACCGGAGAACGTGAACAAAGGGTTTATACATATACGGTATTTACGATTAGAAAGTTGTGGAATGGTCCATTTATTCGTATTTCATTTGGGCTACGAAGTGGGCCACGTGACTGGCTAGGTGTTACCCACTTCATTTGGTTTTCTCTCATTGTCAAATGAAACGAACCTAAAGAGTCGCGCTAAAGAATTGATGAAGAAAATTGTAAAGGATTTTCGATTTTATTTTTGTAGAGATTTAATTTATTGGATAAGTTAAATAATTAATTAATTACTTATTGGATAAGATAATTAATTAAATTGATAAGATCAATTATTAATTAATTTCTTAGAGAAATATATTAATGAATTAATTTATCTAATTAATTTTATTATTTCATTAATTAATTTATTATTGGATAAAATAGATTATTAGTTGAATAAAGAATTAATTAAGCAAAACAAAGGAAATTTTGGGGCCCATATGGGGCGTCCTACAGGACGCCCATTAGGGTAGTAGGATGATCATGTTGGTCACTTTTGTTTTGTCTTGGTCAATAAGTCATTGAGATATAAAAGACTTCTCTTGACTTTAACCTAGACATAATTTACAATTCATTGTAACTCTCCAAAGAAAAGAAGAAGAAAAATATCCTCCCCCTCTATACACTAGCCGTCAACCATATAGAGAAGAAAAGGGAATTTTTTTTCATCATCAATTCGTGCGTGATAATTTAGAGACAACTTGCTTCATTGTTTGGATTTATTTTCAAGAAACTTCAAGAAATCAAGACTTGAAGAACACGAGGATTGAAGAATTCAAGAAGTTCATCAATTCGAAGTTTTGAAGAAGAATTGGATTCTCCTACCACTTCGCTTCAATCGGTAAGTTGAATTTATTCATTAAAGCGGTTTTTAGATTCAATTATGCAATTAGAGAAACCTTTTGGATTTTAATTAAATTTTTGAAATCCTTCCATTGCGTTTATGAGTTTTTTCGCGAAATCCAACAGCAGTGACTTGGAAAAGTTCTAAGCAAAGCACGACACTGACTAAACCACCGAAGCTGAGTATGTGGCTGCCTCAGAGGTGGCCAAAGAGGATGTTTGGATAAAGAAGTTTGTAGCTAAACTTCAAGTGGTTCCTAGAATGGAGCTCCCATTGTCACTTTTCTGTGACAACAATGGAGCCATTGCGCAGGCTAGGGAACCCAGGTCTCATAATAAATCCAAACACATTGAGAGAAGATACCACATTATTAGAGAGATCGTTGGAAAAGGCGACATCGCCGTGTAGAGAATAGATTTAGCAAATAGCGTTGCTAACCCACTGACTAAGCCACTAGCACAGGCACTGCTAGAACGACATCTTGAGAAGATGGGTATTAGATACCATAGAGATTTGCATTGAGTGCAAGTGGGAGACTATTAAGATTATGTCCTCCGTGTAATAGAGAATTAGATTAATTAGGGCATTTACCTTTATGTTGTACAAACTCTTATTTATTAATAAAAGGCATTGTTTTGTTCATATCAATCTTGATAGCAATGATATAAGTATTGAAAAAATAAGTTCCGAGTAATCAAGAGGGAGCTTCTACTCCTCAATGGTTAGAGGAGAAGGAAACTAGAAGTATTAGTTCCTTGTTTACTTAAACTAGAGTTCGCAAGTCAAAGAGTCTTAATTGGGCATTAAGACCAGACTTGTATGATGCAAGCTTTGATAAGGAGTGTCAATCTGTCATTTTGGATGGTAAGAGCTTGGTCATAGATATACCAATGGGATTGATATATTCGAACACGGCTCGCCGTAATTCAATCACATGGGTAATGCGATTAACCTTAAAATGCGATTCAGAAAGACAAGTGGCAATTGTTTGGTTATTGCCAATATGAGATTCACTATCTCGGGTAGTAACGAGTTAACGTCCCGTGCGATCGTAGGTAAATGAAATTATAAGTCTTTGGCCAAAGCAGGAGAACTAACTTATGTATAGTACATATGGATAGTTCATTAATTTCATCTTACTATGATTAATAAATCACATCATCGAGTCTTATGAGTTTGACATAATCCATGGCTCTCACTCCATCGGGATGTTACAGTGAAGGGATTATACTCACAGAGTGTCTGTGAGCTAAAGGTTCTTATTGATCTATTCATTTCAATTGGATTTCGATTTGAGTCCACGAGACTGGTTAGGTGACACTTACATCCTTGATTTTCTCCCAATACTAATTAAAACGAACCTAAAGAATCACGCTTTAAAGGAATTGAGGGAAGAAAATTCTTTCGTTGTCAAATATATAAAATAAATAATTTTCTATTTGATGAGCAAATTTATTTATTTGATTAATTGGATTAATAAAAATAAATTAATTATAATAAATAATTAGAATTTTTATTATACTCATCCTATTATTAAATAATTGGACTATTTAATTTAGATGATTATTAATTAGTATTATATTATAATTAGATTAAAATATGTTGGACCTAATTAATAACTGGACTAAGTTGAAATCCAACTTAGCCCAACTAGGATGAGGTGGGGCGTGTATAGGCGTATTTTTGAGGAGTTGGATGGGTTCAAGGAATTAGTTAATTCCAATCTCATCACTCCTTATATATACCTAACAGCTTAGTTCAAAAAACCCTAACTATCACAATTGACTTGACAGCAAAGAAAGAAGAAGAGAAAAATCTCTCTCTTCCCCTTTGTATAGTCGTCGGCCTTAGAGAGCCCAAAGGTGGTGGATTTTTCTTCAAACTTATTCAGGCGTGATATCTAGAGGCAAGAATTTATCAATTGCTACTATCCGGAAGATCAAGTTTTAGAATCAAATCAAAAGGTTAGTGAAAAGATGAAATTTGATTTCATCTTCTTGTTAAATTTCGAATTTATGAAAATCATTAAAATAAAAGGTGATTTAATTGTGAATCCGGATATGTATTTACGTTTCCGCTGTGCATAAACCAGGATTCACAACAATTTCTTCTATCAAACAAAAAAAGGTCAAGTTATTTTGTTAATTATAACCCATTTTTAGGTTGTATTGGTAAAAAACCCGGTGGGGCGCTGTGGGTGGGTGGGTGGGGTGGGGATGTTGCATGTGTGTGGATTTGGGCTGGGGGTGGGGGGAGTGTGGGAGGTGGGGTTGTGAGAACTAAGGCTTTAATTGGATGACAGGTTCATCTCAAAGAATTTTTTTCATAGAAAAGTGGAGAAACGTATTTTTTAGGGATAAGAAAAGTGTTGTTAAAAGTGTGTTTGGATGAGTTATTTTTTTGAGAAAAATATGTAATGATTATAGTTGATTTGTTATGTCTTTTTTATAAAAATCTTGTTTGGATTAGTGTTTAGATATAATTTTTCATATACAAATTTTACGAGTCATCAATGTAGACTTCAAAAAATAGGCAAAATGAATCTTATTTTGCACCTTGTGTTATTTCGCATTAGAATATATGATTAATTTGTTTCCCGGTGTTGCGAATAGCGGGATAAAACCCTTTTAATCGATGTATGAACTGTCAAATCATAAATAGTATAAATCTACTTTATCTTTTTTTTGCAAGAATTTTTCCAAAATAGCTAGTTTTTTCAAATTTTTCAAGATAAAAGTAGAAACTTTGAGAGTTTTTTTTTTTTACAAGAAAATCTTGATAGAATGTCATACAAATGCATTTTTCAAAGAATTTTCTTTGAAAAATTAATTTTCAAGAGATGATATGCAAACTAATTAGGGCCTAAATGGGTGGCATGGTTTTACCAATTTCATAATTACCATTTTTTTATTAATTTTTTATATTTGTTTATTAATTTATTTATTTAATAAAAATAGTAAAACATGGAAGATGAATAAAAAAGTAATGATTGGAGAAAATGATGTTGATTGATGAATATGAAATGATTAATATAGTGAGTGATAGGTAGTTATATAGGGGATTGAAAAGGTTAAGTTGAAAAAAAGTTGAATTTAGATGAGAATAGTTTGTGTTATGGATTTTTAGGATTTTGTGATCCAAAATATTGAAAAAGGAATTTGAAAACAAAAACAAATAGGGCCTAAGTTTTTTGATTTTTTGTGTGAAAAATGTGAAAAAGTAGGCGTGTAATGTGTGAAATGATTGAAAAGTAATGATTATATAATAAAAGATGAGAAATAAGGGTTAAGAAAAAGATAGAAGTGGAGAGAGAAAATTGATAAAAAGGAAGTGAGATAAAGTGATATGAAATGTAATTTTGAAAAAAATAATTAAAATTTGTTGGGAATGTAAAAGTGAAAGTAAAAATTAGATTACTTTCAGTTAAAAACAGTGTAAAGTGTGTACTTTCATTTTAAGATGGAAATGAAAATAAAAATGAAAAAAGTGATACGAAAACACAGATAAAGTGGCCTAAGGCTTTTTTTGTTTGTGTTTTCAAATGCATATTTTAATTTTCATTCTTATTGAAAATTAAAATACACACTTTACACCATTCTCAGTTGAAAATTCACTTAATTTCATTTTTCACCTTCACATTCTCCAATAACTATTTTTCAGTTTACCAAATCACTATCACTTTTTCCTTTCTCTTACACCTTATTCTCTAAATCCATATTTCGGACAACAATTGTGGTGTCATAATGGAATAAAATACATAATATTAATCTTCACAGGCTTGTGCACATTTTAAGACCCATTTTGAGTATTTTAATACTTCACATAATTATTATTTTTAATTAACTCTATCATTTCATATATCATCAAATCATCAATTCCAATAATTTTAAAAAACATAATCAAATATGCAGCTATTTTCACACAATAATAAAAAAAATAATTTTCTTATACGTTTTAGAAAATAATGGTTGAAAATGAAATGAAAATACGTCCAAAAGCCTAACGGCCCCACACTTAATAAAAGAAGATATTACTTATTACATGTATGCAATTAGAGGTGTCAAAGAAGCCCAGCCGGCTTGGCTTGAGAAAAGCTTGGCTTGTGAAGCAAACAAGTCAAGCCGGCTTAGCTTGTGAAAATATTTGTCAAGCTTTTTTGGCTTGTGAAAAAGATTGACAAGCTTTTTTGGCTTGTTGGCCTTCAATTTGGCAAGCCTAAAAAGCTTGTCAAGCAAAGCCTTTCACAAGCCCAAATTTATTTAATGTATGTATTATATATTTTTTTTTTGTTAATTATTTATTTATGTCATTTAATCATTTATTGTTGTTAATTATTTACTTAAATTATTTTATCGAATACATCTTTTATTTGCTACATGTTATCTACTATTTTTTTGTAAGTGAAATATAAAATATGGATAATAGAACCAATATTAAAAAACTTCATTGGCAACAAAAAAAAAAAATTTGAAAACTAATGACAATATATATTTAAAGATGTTAAGTAATTTGATTTCATTAAGATGGTCAAATGAACATAGTAAATACATTGTGTAAAATACATTTATGATAGGAACATTATTAATTTTCAATTGTTCATAGCATCGATAAAATCGTTCGCAATATCTTGCGTTGAAAATACATCGTCATGTTGGTTTGCATCATTTAAGCGTTGATAATAGTCTTGAATATTGGCTTCTTGTGTCTCGTCGTCTTCATCATCATCTTGTGTATCGTCGTCTTCATCGTCGACTACCACGTTGCCTTCATCGTCGCTGGATTCTTCATTCAAAAATGGTGGTGGTATAAATTTTCGACCATCTCGTCGAATATCTTGTTCTCTCCATGCTTGATCGAGCCAATCCTTATAGAGTATCGGTTCCCATTACATTTTTACCCTTACGCACACGAGAACTACTTTCACTATGAGGATTCATTTTTTATGAATTTGATAAAAAAAGGCACACAAATAACAATAACAATGAAATATGAAATTAACACAATTAACAATTAACAATAAATTACACAAAATAAATGACAATATCAAAATTTTTGAATAAGTAAATGTTACTGGTACGTGTCGAATGCACTAAAATATAATTACTGTTCTCACAAGAATTTGTAGTACTCGTAAGTCCAGGTCGAACCCTAGAGATTGGTTGATCAAAATAATATTCAATGGGGAGGTTTGTTTGATGAATTAATAATGACAGGAATTAAATAGGAAGTTCAATAAATGTAAAGCATCGATTCAAGGATAGTTCGTTCTTCAATTCAAGTTGATCATAGACACCTAAAATACTATCTATTCTTTGATTACTTAGCCAAGAACATAAATAACCAGCTATTTATATCCCTATTAACTTCCGTATATCATTAACCAAAGCCTAGCACCCGGTTAAATTCTTATTATCAACTGACTCGGTATTAAGCAATCCTAATCATGTTAATAATAGCATAACGAATTAGAAGCGACTAAGGATAAACATTAGTTTAAGCAAGCGCCAACTATTTAATTTACTCTAATGGTTCCCTTAGGTTATCAACGAAAATTGGGATCCTAATCATGAAAACCCAATTGCTACATGCACAAATCAAACATAACAATTACGGATTATGAAGATTTGTTAGCAATAGATTGTAATAGATAATCAACTAATGTGCACCTTAGATTATTATCTAAACAAGCATGAACATTAAGAATAAGAAACAAAAGATAATCAAACCGTAGATAGATAGATGAAGCTCCGTGTCTCACAACATGTGAATCAAAATGAACTTCCTTGAATCGAAAGAAAAACTTAGCTACTCATAATTGTAAGCATAAAACTTGAAAATACTATTTTTCTAACTCTCTTCTCTTTGTTTTCTTCTTGTTTTTGTTGTTCTTCTTCAACTCTTGCAAGACATATATATAGGCAATGAAAAGATGACATAATCATAGAGAGAATATATTCCCTCTTCCTTTATCAAGACATGGAGAATATATTCTTTCCTTTAACATCAAAGCATGGAGAATATATTCTTCCCTTTAACATCAAAGCATGGAGAATATATTCTTCTCTTTAACATCAAAGCATGGAGAATATATTCTTCCCTTTACATTCTGATTTGTCACCTCTAATTCATCGAATCTGACTTTGACTCCTTCTAGACATTTGTAGCTTTATGTGTTAGCTTTCATTTCCAACTGGCCTTGACTGAATCCAAGACACATAACTCTAGTTATGAATTTTTCACCAAAGCTGCGCATTCCAGTCCAGTCCAGAACAGAAATCTTCATTAAATTCTTCAACACTTTCGAGCCCTTTAACTTCCGAACTGGGTCTGGACTTCTTCATAAGAAATATAGGCCTTTGTCTTAGCTTTCCAACTAGATAAAATTCAATAGAAACTAATGTCTGCATCTCCAGATATATTAATATTTCCGAAACATCGCCAAATCTGTCATTTTGATTGAAATTGATATTTTGCACTTCAACTCTTGCCCAAATCACAAAATGAGATAAAATCAGTTCCAATGGCCATATAATCACAATAAAATGCTAAAGATAGAGGTAATAAAATATATAAATATTGCACTTATCAAATTCCCCTACACTTAGCTCTTGCACGTCCTCGGGCAAAGATAAAGAGAAACTAGAAAAAAAAAAAAAAAACTAAAACTAAAGCCAACCACTTTCATAGGTAACACGGTTGCATTTAGCATATGCAACAAGCCTTTAAACCCCTAGGTTACCCCTAGTGGACGAGTTTAGTCTCGTAAGGGTTTGTAGAAGATATACCCACAAAATCAATCTCTCAATGTACAAACAAGCACGTTCATGAAATTTTCTTTCCAAACATCTTCGATTCATAACCAAAAATTAACAAAATTCGCTAGAAAGGTTAATCATGTGTCCACCATTACTCTTGCATTCACACAAACTTCTCAAGAATTCACTTCATTTTGTAACCGCAATACTACTAATGCAACATTTAACTCAACATCATCCCTTTATATTTCCTCAAGCATGAATTAAAACGAGCAATATATTATTATTAAGCACACACTTGTCTTTTGACGCGAATACAAACATTATTCATGAATGCACCCGGTTACTCAACAAGCGGATCATTTCATTCTGGACATACTTTGAATAGCCCTATTAGATTTCCAACACAGTAGCAGGTTTGGGCCGATAGATCCCAGACTAGATAGTCTTAGGTTATCAAGCTTGAAAACTCCTCAGGCTTAATCCCTTCAGTGTAGATAATCCAGGCGCTATATTATATCTTCAACATTACATAGTTTACGCCTCAAGCTTTACACCGAGGAATTTCATCCGTTATTACTTTAAATCACTATCAACCAGATTAACCTTGAGGATTTTGAAGGAATTTCAGTGAGTCAAAAGTCACATACAAAGTTATGCTAAATTACGAATTTACACGAATTTCTCTAAAAGTCTGTACTTCAACAATTATAACAATTTTAACACTACTTAACTTCTCTATTGAATCTAGTCTATTTTTCAATCAACCACTGATGAAGGGAAATAATTTTTCACTACCTTACTTGGCTGCACAATAAAGAATTTTTTTTTTAATTTTTTTTAACTCATAAAACAAATAACTAACCATCTCCCCCACACTTAAAATCTGCATTGTCCTCAATGCAACACAGAATGAAAATAAATAAATAAAAATAAATAAAAAAAATGAACAAACGAAATTAAAAGAGATAGGGAAAAAGAAAGCAAATCTGATGATGGTCGTTCAGCCACTCTTTGGTTGCCTCCCAAGCAGCGCCTTTTTTTAAAGTCGTTGGCTCGACTTTGCAGCCTTTTAATCCAAGTAAGTTGGATTGATCAGTGAAACTTCTTCAATTGTATGCTCTTGAAAACCTTCATAGAAAGGTTTAAGTCTATGTCCATTTACCTTGAACAACTTGTTAGTTTCTAAGCTTTGAATCTCTATTGCACCATAAGAAAATACATTAATCACAACAAAAGGTCCAACCCAACGAGAACGTAACTTACCAGGCATTAATTTGAGTCTTGAGTTGTAAAGCAACACTTTTTGTCCAATCACAAATTCCTTCCTAGAGATCATCTTGTCATGAAACCCCTTGGTCTTCTCCTTGTAAATTCGGGAATTCTCATAAGCATCAAGGCGAATCTCCTCTAACTCTTGTAGTTGCAACTTCCTATGTATACCAGTTTGATCTCTATCTAAATTGCAACTCTTTACAGCCCAAAACGCTTTGTGTTCCAATTCCACCGGAAGATGACACGATTTACCAAAGACTAACCTATATGGAGACATCCCAATAGGTGTTTTATAGGCTGTCCGGTACGCCCATAATGCATCTTCAAGTCGAAGACTCCAATCTTTTCGATTAGGATTTACAGTTTTTTCCAAGATGGACTTGACTTCTCGATTGGACACCTCGGCTTGCCCATTTGTCTGAGGGTGATAAGGTGTGGATGTCTTATGAAACACCCCATATTTTTTTAGCAAAGTGTCCACAGCTCGGTTACAAAAATGGGACCCCTGATCACTTATCAACGCTTTTGGTATGCCAAACCTACTAAAAATGTTAGACTTGAGAAAACCTACAACAGCTTTAGAATCATCAGTTTGGGTGGCTTTAGCTTCCACCCACTTCGAAACATAATCAACCGCAAGTAAGATATAAACAAAACCAAAGGAGGAAGGAAAAGGTCCCATAAAATCAATACCCCATATATCAAAAATCTCACAAACAAGTATGGGCGTTTGAAGCATTTCATTCCTATGACTTAAATTCCCAGTCCTTTGACATTGTTCACAATTTTTACACATGACATAAGCATCACGGAATAAAGTAGGCCAATAGAAACCACTATCTAACACTTTTCTTGCAGTTCTCTTAGGTCCAAAATGACCACCACACGCATAAGCATGACAAAATTTCAAGACAGACTCTAATTCAGAATCAGGCACACATCTCCTAATAATTTGATCGGAACAAAACTTCCACAAGTATGGATCATCCCACACATAATATTTTGCCTCACTCTTAATTTTATCTTTCTTAGCTCTACTCAAATCATCAGGTAAAGTTCTAGAAACTAAATAATTCACTAAATCAGCATACCAAGGAACCATACCTTGCAGAGCAAACAATTGCTCATCCGGAAAGAATTCTTGTAGTGGCACTAGATTTTCTTTTCGCACTAATCGACTCAAATGATCTGCCACCAAATTTTCAGCCCCCTTTTTATCTTTAATCTCCAAATCAAATTCTTGAAGAAGAAGAATCCATCTCATTAACCTCGGTTTTGATTCTTTCTTCGCCAAAAGATGTCTTAAAGCTGCATGATCAGAAAATACAATCACTTTAGATCCAAGTAGATAAGAACGAAATTTATCTAAAGCAAAAACAATAGACAAAAGTTCTTTTTCAGTAGTTGAATAATTGCACTGAGCCGCGTTAAGGGTCCGGGAAGCATAATGGATCACATGAGGTTGTTTGCCAACTCGTTGTCCTAAAACTGCTCCCATTGCATAATTACTCGCATCACACATTATTTCGAATGGAAGAGACCAATCTGGTGGCTGCATCAAAGGTGCAGTGGTTAACGCTGATTTCAGTTTATCAAAAGCATCCTTGCAGTCTTGGGTGAATTCGAAAATCACATCTTGTTGTAGCAACTTGGATAGAGGCAATGCAATCTTCGAAAAATCCTTGATGAATCTACGATAAAAACCTGCATGGCCAAGGAAAGATCGCACATCCCTCACACATGTGGGGTAGGGTAAGTTCACAATTAAATCTACCTTAGCTTTATCTACCTCAATACCCCTACATGAAATAACATGTCCTAATACAATCCCTTGTTCTACCATAAAATGACATTTTTCAAAATTCAAAACAAGGTTTGTGTCAATGCAACGATCAAGCACACGAGATAAATTTTCAAGACAAGAATCAAATGAATCCCCATGCACAGTAAAATCGTCCATAAAAACTTCAATGTACTTTTCGATTAAATCGGAGAAAATACTTATCATGCAGCGCTGAAAAGTGGCTGGTGCATTGCAAAGTCCAAACGGCATCCTCCGATAAGCAAATGTTCCAAACGGACACGTGAATGTGGTTTTCTCTTGGTCTTCAGGAGCAATCACAATCTGGTTATAACCTGAGTAGCCATCAAGAAAACAATAATGAGATTTACCGGCTAATCGTTCAAGCATTTGATCAATAAAAGGTAAAGGAAAATGGTCCTTTCTCGTTGCTGCATTCAGCTTGCGGTAATCAATGCAAACACGCCACCCATTTTGAATCCTCGTAGGAACTAGCTCATTATTCTGGTTCTGCACTACCGTCACTCCAGATTTTTTTGGTACAACCTGAACAGAACTGACCCATTTGCTGTCTGAAATTGGGTAAATAACTCCTGCATCCAACAACTTCAGGATTTCTTTCTTTTCTACATCCATCATCAATGGATTCAACCTCCTTTGAGCCTCTCTGCTTGGTTTTGAGTCATCCTCTAACAAAATCCGGTGCATGCACATGGAAGGACTAATTCCCTTGATGTCTGCTATAGTCCATCCAATTGCTGTCTTATGATCTCGAAGCATCCTAACGAGTCTTTCCTCTTGCACCGTAGTCAGATTCTTTGCAATTATTACTGGCAAGGTCTCGGTTTCCCCTAAGTACACATACTTCAAATGCTCGAGTAAGGGCTTAAGTTCTAAACTCGGTGCCTGCAACACAGATGGCAACAATTTTGTGTGATTAAATGATAACTCAATTTTTGACACATTATACCTGCTAGGGGCTGGTGGTAAGGACTGCAAAGCCATAATCATCTCTTCAACTTCATCACTAAAATTCAGATGTTCCCCGAATTGCCATAAACCATGACTGAGTACTACTTCCAATGCATCCACTTGATTTTTCTCAAAAACCTCCTGGGCTAACACATCAATAATATCAATAGAATAAACTGAATTCACATCAGGGGGATACCTCATGGATTCGAATATGCTAAATTTGACAATCTGCCCATCGAACTCCATTGATAAAGTGCCATCATGAGCATCAATCTTTGTTCTTGCTGTTTTGAGGAAGGGGCGTCCTAGGAGGATCGGGCCTGGATTTTGGGATCCATTATCTTCCATATTCAGAACGTAAAAATCAGCTGGAAAGATTAATTCGTTCACCTGTACTAACACATCCTCAAGAACCCCCTCGGGATATGCATTAGATCGATCCGCCAATTGTATAATAACACCAGTTTGTTTCAAGGGACCCAAATTAAGAGATGCATAAATTGAATGAGGCATGACGTTAATTGATGCACCTAAATCTAACATGGCACGTTCAAACCTATTATTACCAATCACACAAGGGATAGTAAACGTACCTGGATCCTTACACTTAGGCGGCAGTTTTCGCTGGATTATTGCAAACACATTTTCATCCACCTTAATCTTCTCGTCTCCTCGTAGCTTCCTCTTCGTGGTGCATAGTTCCTTAAGAAATTTTGCATATCTCGGAATCTGACTAATAGCATCAAGCAGTGGAATGTTTACTGCTACCTTCCTGAATGTCTCCAATATCTCCTTCTCTTCATTTTGTTTCTTGGATTTACTTAACCTGCTCGGAAAGGGGATGGAAACAGGAACAGTGTTAGTGGAATTATGCATGTTTGAAGGAAAACTAACCTTAGGAGCTTCGAGACTAATTTTAGCTTCTGTGGGTTTTTCTTCTTCCGGCACACTTTGAGTTGGGCTCTGAATTTCTTTTCCACTCCGCAAAGTTACTACACTGGCATTCTCTCTAGGATTTATGATTGTTTGGGAGGGTAATTTGCCCGAACCTTGAGCTTCCATCTTGCTCATCGAAGTTGCTAACTGACTTATCTGTTTCTCTAAATTTTGGATGCTGTTTCTTGTTTCCTGTTGAAATTGTTGGGTATTGTTAGCGAGAGCTTTAACAATTTCATCTAAAGCCATACCTGAATTTGAAGATTGATTCGTTTGATGTTGCTGTCGAGGCTGGAAAGAATTTTGATAACGATTTTGTCCAACTTGATTTCCATAACTGAGATTGGGGTGATCTCGCCAGCCTGGATTGTATGAATTGGAATAAGGATCGTACTTTCTTTGTTGCTGACCTGGGAATCCTCCAATGGCATTGGCTTGCTGGTTCGTTTCTTCTTGCAATGTAGGACACACATCAGTGGGGTGTCCTGTAACTGAACAAATACCACATACCTTCGCTACTTGCATATTTCCTACCGCCATCTGACGAACTAATGACGTTAACTCAGAAATTTGATGCTCAAGGTTAGATGTACTTACCTCATTAACTGCTTTAGGTGTGTGGTCCAACCTCATGCCAAATTGCTGTGAATTTGCCGCCATATTGGAAATCAAATTTCTGGCAGCTGTGGGGGTTTTATCTACTAACGCTCCTCCACTCGCTGCATCAATCATGTTCCTGTCCATATACAGTAAGCCTTCATAAAAATATTGAATTAACAATTGCTCACTTATTTGGTGGTGGGGGCAGCTTGCACACAACTTCTTAAAACGCTCCCAGTATTCGTATAATGACTCTTCATTGTACTGCCTTATGCCACAAATTTCTTTCCTTATGTTGGCAGCCCTTGAAGCTGGGAAGTACTTTTCCAAAAACAGCCTCTTCACTTCATTCCATGTTGTTATCGTCCCCGATGGTAAATAATAGAGCCAATCCTTTGCATCATCAGCTAAGGAGAATGGAAAAGCTCTCAATTTAATCTGCTCTTCGGACACTCCAGTTGGTCTCATGCTTGAACAAACAACATGGAACTCCTTCAGATGTTTATTTGGATCCTCTCCTGCAAGACCACGAAATTTAGGTAATAAGTGAATCAATCCAGATTTCAATTCAAAAGCAACATCTAAAGTAGCGTATTCAATGCATAAAGGTTGTTGATTAAAATTTGGAGCAGCCAACTCCTTTAGAGTCCTATTGTTGGCTGCCATGACTTCCTCTTCGTCTGAATCACTTGAAAACAGGTGCAGAGATTCGGTGCTTCTCTTTGGAGAAGGGATTGACTCTTTCGGTATTGAGTTTTGCTCTTCAATTGCCCGTTTAGCCTCTCTTCTTAATCTGTGGAACGTTCTTTCAATCTCTGGATCAATTTCCTGGCTCTTAGAGGTCATAAAACACAAAAACTAACAAGGTAAAGTATAGAAATATCGAAAACAAAAAAAAAATAAAACTTAAAAACCGACTGAAAACACAAAAACGCAAAAAAACAACTAGTAAACGATGGAATTTGGGCCCGAGAGGCTGGTGCTCAGCATACTAAAGTATGCTGAGTTGTTTTTAAAACGCCGTTTCCTTCAAAATTGATATAGAGTTCGTGGCCGAATTCGAAAAACAGTGTTTTTTTTTTGTTTGTTTTTTTTTCAATGCACAAACTAGTCAATAAAACTTAAAACTAAGAAATATATAAATCTAACACCCTATATATATTACAATAATAATTAGAATAAAATAAGATTTTGACTGAAAACCAATCTCCGGCAACGGCGCCAAAATTTGGTACGTGTCGAATGCACCAAAATATAATTACTGTTCTCACAAGAATTTGTAGTACTCGTAAGTCCAGGTCGAACCCTAGAGATTGGTTGATCAAAATAATATTCAATGGGGAGGTTTGTTTGATGAATTAATAATGACAGGAATTAAATAGGAAGTTCAATAAATGTAAAGCATCGATTCAAGGATAGTTCGTTCTTCAATTCAAGTTGATCATAGACACCTAAAATACTATCTATTCTTTGATTACTTAGCCAAGAACATAAATAACCAGCTATTTATATCCCTATTAACTTCCGTATATCATTAACCAAAGCCTAGCACCCGGTTAAATTCTTATTATCAACTGACTCGGTATTAAGCAATCCTAATCATGTTAATAATAGCATGACGAATTAGAAGCGACTAAGGATAAACATTAGTTTAAGCAAGCGCCAACTATTTAATTTACTCTAATGGTTCCCTTAGGTTATCAACGAAAATTGGGATCCTAATCATGAAAACCCAATTGCTACATGCACAAATCAAACATAACAATTACGGATTATGAAGATTTGTTAGCAATAGATTGTAATAGATAATCAACTAATGTGCACCTTAGATTATTATCTAAACAAGCATGAACATTAAGAATAAGAAACAAAAGATAATCAAACCGTAGATAGATAGATGAAGCTCCGTGTCTCACAACATGTGAATCAAAATGAACTTCCTTGAATCGAAAGAAAAACTTAGCTACTCATAATTGTAAGCATAAAACTTGAAAATACTATTTTTCTAACTCTCTTCTCTTTGTTTTCTTCTTGTTTTTGTTGTTCTTCTTCAACTCTTGCAAGACATATATATAGGCAATGAAAAGATGACATAATCATAGAGAGAATATATTCCCTCTTCCTTTATCAAGACATGGAGAATATATTCTTTCCTTTAACATCAAAGCATGGAGAATATATTCTTCCCTTTAACATCAAAGCATGGAGAAT
This sequence comes from Buddleja alternifolia, assembly GCA_019426215.1. Lineage (NCBI taxonomy): Eukaryota > Viridiplantae > Streptophyta > Magnoliopsida > Lamiales > Scrophulariaceae > Buddleja > Buddleja alternifolia. The sequence goes on along the minus strand of CM033408.1, from coordinate 17,279,842 downwards.
ATATTCTTCTCTTTAACATCAAAGCATGGAGAATATATTCTTCCCTTTACATTCTGATTTGTCACCTCTAATTCATCGAATCTGACTTTGACTCCTTCTAGACATTTGTAGCTTTATGTGTTAGCTTTCATTTCCAACTGGCCTTGACTGAATCCAAGACACATAACTCTAGTTATGAATTTTTCACCAAAGCTGCGCATTCCAGTCCAGTCCAGAACAGAAATCTTCATTAAATTCTTCAACACTTTCGAGCCCTTTAACTTCCGAACTGGGTCTGGACTTCTTCATAAGAAATATAGGCCTTTGTCTTAGCTTTCCAACTAGATAAAATTCAATAGAAACTAATGTCTGCATCTCCAGATATATTAATATTTCCGAAACATCGCCAAATCTGTCATTTTGATTGAAATTGATATTTTGCACTTCAACTCTTGCCCAAATCACAAAATGAGATAAAATCAGTTCCAATGGCCATATAATCACAATAAAATGCTAAAGATAGAGGTAATAAAATATATAAATATTGCACTTATCAGTTACCAATCCCCGATATTACGGTAAACGTCCCAAAATCAAGCCTCTACAACTTTAATTTCGGAAGATGAATTACGCCTCCGCCAAAGGTTGCAAAATCGAGACCTCTTCAACTTCAATTTGGGAAGTATAATTACGCTTCCCCTAATCGTAGAAAATAATATAAAGTATATTTTTAATATATTTAAAGTAATTTGATATAAATATAAAGTGTATAAAATAGAGTTTGATAATATTGAAATATTTGTAAGAGATTGGTGTGAAAAACATAAATCAAATGTGATCTATTTATAGGAAATTAGAAATAACCAAATAAATAATAAAAACAAAAAAAACTAAAAAAAAATAAATATTTTCGACCGTTGCACTGTGCAACGGTCGGAAACGTTCAAACGGCCAGCCCTATGCTGGCCGTTTGAACATAACGGTCAGCATTTGCTGATCGTTGATCTTTGATCAACGGTCAACAAATGTTGACCGTCAGCAGATGTTGACCGTCAGCAAATGTTGACCGTTTGTGTGGGTGTGCAACGGCCATCTATGCACACTCATTATTACTTTTTTTTTTTAATTTTTTTATATATATTATTATATGTATTATATTTTAAAAAAAAAAAAAATTAATTAGCCGGGCCGAGCCGGCTCGGCCCGTTGGACAAATGGGTCAAGCTTTTTGGGCTTGCAAGCCTAAAAAGCCAAGCCTTAAATAAGCCAAACCCAAAAAATTTGGCTTATTTAGGCTTGGCTTGGCAAGCCTAACAATAACAAGTCTTGGCTTTTCACAGGCCCAAATTACACCGCTATATGCAATTTTGGCTACACTTTGACTTGGGAGGGGGCAAAATGTAATTAATCCAAAGTAAAATTCACGTCTCAGACTGATGCCGTATAAATCCGTTTAATTTCTTGATGATTACAGTTTAATTTCTTGTGGCGGAAGAGAGAATAAACAAATATATATTGATTGTAGTAAAACCCAGAAGAACAGAAAAGAATCGGTGAAAAATGGTGGCTCGCAAATTCCTTGTTGAACACGGCGGCTCCGCCTTCGACCTCGACTATGATCCCGATGATGGCTTCGAAGTGAGCTACAGTTTGCTTTTCCCCTTTTTTTTCAATCTCTAAATTCAACATCTCTCAAACGATTAATCGATGTTTGTTTGAATGCGTTTCAGGTATTCCAATTCCAGCTATTCTCCCTCACCTCTATCCCTCCCGATCGACAAAAGGTCATTTTCTCTCAATCTTTTTTCACATTATATATATGTGTCCATTCTGCTGGATCAAGAAACGAACGATGTTGTATGTAATAGTATATATTTGTACCCTGATTCCTGCATTTCGTAATCTCGATATCAATTGCTAAGAGTATGTTTATGTTCATTGCTTGATCTATTTGCACTTTTGTATGTATAGTATATTTGTACCTTGATTCCTGCATTTGGTAATCTCGATATCAATTGCTAATAGTGTGTATATGTTCATTGCTTGATTGATGAACACTTTTGTATGTATAGTATATTTGTACCTTGATTCCTGCATTTGGTAATCTCAATTTCAATTGCTAATAGTGTGTTTATGTTCCTTGCTTGATTGGTGAACACTTTTTGTATGTGTTGTACTCGGTGCTTCTGACATTTGTACTCAGCAATTTGTGCTCTCAATAGGTATACGAAAAGTTATTTCACAGATATGCTGCAAAAGTTTTGGATTTTCCTGAACTGTTATGATACAAATTACAAATAAACTCCATACTTTCGTACCCGCTGAGCATCATAAACAATTACTGGATTTGGACACATATTTATATGTGCAGCCTAGCATGGAATATCTATGTCATGAATAGCTACTCAAATTGCACAATTGTTCATGGGTGTATCACGTATGTGTCTGTTTGTGTAGATATGTATTGGTCCTTTATAGGAGGAATTTTTAATGTGTAACTTTAGATATTGGTAGGAGATGATAATCGCATGGTGTTGGATGATTCTGGTCTCGAATTGATTTCGGATAAATTGCGGTTGGTGTCAATTGATGAGGATGAAAAAGGCAAAGAAGCGGAAAAATCTGTAGCTGATTTCATGACATCTGATGAAGAATTGGCACGAATGTTGCAGGTTTTGTCTATTTAACTTTACGTTTGCCCTTTTTATGTATCTGCTCATTATTCCATCTATTAATTTGTCAGTCATTATCTCTTTTTATTAAAGTGGCAACTTTTTAACAAAGTAATTAAGGATCTAGAATATGAATTGCCGTAGAAAGGAGGTTTAGGAAAGCATCAAGAATATCTTTTGCACCTTTATTTTGAATTTAGCAAATAATTTTTGTCTATTTTCTTATTGTACTAGAAGCCTTTAGTTTCAGGAAAATTCATTTTCTTTTGGCTAATGAATTAATAATTGACTAAATAGATGCTAATGGCATTTTTATTTTTATATTTGTTTTAATTATCATATACAAATGTCCAATTAACATTGTGATCTCAAACTACTTTTCCTTGAAGATAATACTGGCTGTTCAGTTTTATCAGAATGTTCCACTTCAAGTACAGAAGGAACGAAAAATGTATCAACCTGGAGGTTTTGGAGAAAGATTTAAGTTCATATATCAGTTGCATTATTATCCTAACTCTCACTCTAGAGACTTCATTTGCTTGTTATTTGCTGGCGTCAGGAAGTGGGACAGGATCAATTCTCTTTGTTTTTTTTTCTTTTGAGAATAAATCTACTCGGTAGATGAATTAATTAGTTGTTTTCTTTTAGTTTCTGTTGGAAAATTGTCAAGGCTTCTATTCCTTTTATGTAGGCCGAAGAAGAAGCATTAATGATGCAACAGCTTGCAACAACTGAAAATAGACAGCAAGTAGAGCAGAGGATTCGGCCTTATGTTGATCAAGTTTTAATGGTAAGTTTTCTAGAATAGTTTCATTTTTCTGTAGTATCTTTATTTTCTTAGAGTTTAAAGCTTCTTGCTTATTTTTCTGAATGCTGAGTAAGAGGACTAATCAGAGAATCAAAACATAAGAATCATGTAAGCCCTATTACTCTGTATAATATCATATGCAGGGATTTTAATTCATCATATTAAGTGGTTGAAATATTTAAGTGAATTATTTCCTCATTTGGAATGTGAGATAGTTGACAGAATATTATTTTTTTATTATATTTTTGAAAATGAAGCAAATTGTTTTTTTTTGTATGACATGTCTTGGTGTAGTATGAAGACCCACAAAGACAGGAGGCAGCTCGAAAAACAGTACCTGTAGACAAACTTGAGGAGAAAGCATTAGTAGCATTGGCTAGGGTAAGGACTCTTATCTTCAACCTCTTGGTCTTTACCTATTTGAAAAAATTACACCGAAAACACCCAATCCTCTAAGTTCAAAATCTTGTTATCTAATCTAAGAGTTTAGCTTAACTTTCTCTCAGTTATATTAATTGATGAGACGGATGAAATGAATTCAGCCTCCAGAAGCACGTATTATGGAATTGTCAAGAATTTTTTGATCTTTTACACTCCCTCCATGCCATATTGTCTTATCCCATTTTGAACTGGCATAGAATTATAAATGAGAGTTGAACAAGTAAAGTAATGGTTTGTCCTTAAAAGTAATTTCGAATTAGTGGTATAGCATATTATTATTTTAAGTGATTGGGTACTTTTTCAAAGAATTAGGAAACGTGACATTGTTTTTGGACTTCCCAAAAAAGACAAAGAGGCATATTTTAATGCAGTAGTTGTGTGTGTTTCAAGGACTAAGAGCTATATATATTCGTGTCCCATAAATGACTTACTTAATTACGACTAGTAAGGTGTGTACGCGATGGTCATGATGGTTAATGATTGTTTCTGTTTTTTGACAAATGATATTGAGCTCATATAATGCTTATAAATACTTTATATACCAAAATCATTTGCCCATTCCCTGCAATTTTAGTCAAACTACTTATTAAGATGACCAGTTGGTAATGATTATTTGACAATTAATATTACAAGTTAATTGTCAAATTTCATTATATTCTATGTTATATAATAATATTTAATATATTTGATAAATAAGTATATTTAATATAACAATTAGAGAAGTAATCTAGACGACTGATCAATAGCAAAAAGTGGTCTCATTTTGGAATAGAGGTGGTATACAAATGTCAATGAATTAACATTACTTGATTCTTGTGGAAAAAATTGTAAATATGTAAAAATTAAAAGATAATTATATTCATTATTACCATGAGATGCAACATGCTTTTATTAGTTAAGATTATCCTCATTTTCATAAATCCAAGAGAGTTTCACTTTTCTTAGGCATGCACAGTTGTAATTTTTCTATTAAGAGTTTAAGCCTTAATTAAAAAATTGAAGCACTAAAAATATATTTTTATTTCTCTTACTTTGTCGAAATTTCACATCACATTTTGTTTCTTTTCATACTCAGCAATTAACTATTCGTATACATACATGCATAATTGCTGAAATATATTTGTTCTTGAAAATAACCATCTCTTATTCTAACTCTGAATTTAATTTTAATAATATCTTTCCTTCATTACTAACTTTTAGGCATTATTTTCTCTTCTTTTTCCCTTATGTTATTTTACTTCCTTTTTTTTGTTGTTCAAATGCGCACGCGCGCACACACGTATATACATGTATAGGCATGCGCATTGATTTTAAAAAACTGCCTGACCACCCATAGCGCACCATTTAACTGATTCTCTACATAATCCGCGGTTCAAAATTATGTCAAAATCTGCACCGCCCTTTGCCATTTTGGTGTTGGAAAAAATGCATCCCATTGCCTACATTTATTATTTGTTATTATTTGATTTTAACTTTTAATAGCTTTGCTTGTTATACTATTTAATGTTTAGTTTAATTTAATATTTTTTCTTTAATTGGTCTAATTATATGTTTACATGATGAATAATATGTTCATTTAATGCGGACACTCGAGACTTTTAAAAGGGATAATAGTTTATGATATTTTAGTGTTTAATTCTTTTTCAAATAATAGAAACATAAAGAGTTTTGGCAAAAAAAAATAATAATTAATATGGATTATATTTATAAGTGTCAGTCTATGCATTCTATATTCCACTCGCAATTATCTGTAATAGCAATGTCACTTAGATCATTCTATTGTATTATTAGTTTAGAATTATTTTTAAAACATTGTTTTGCAGATATTAGTACATAAGTTTTAATAAACAAATAAGTATATTGTACACCTTGTCATTTATTTTGAATTACAAATTTTAATTCCCACTTTTCATGAGAAGATTAAACATTTTCTTATGTATGTGTGTTTATTTGATATATGTATGTATAGTAAAATGTGTCAGCTTATACTCATACTCACTGCAAAACTGATATTTAAGGTAATGTTTTACTAGTTTTATTGTTGTAACGTATGATACTCTTATTAAACATAATGTAATGATGCGATTTTTTTTTTCTTTTTTTTTCTTTTAATAATTTATGTAGTTTTAAACTTAGTTAAATGTGTCCGAAACTAGTATTTTCTTACTTATAAATGATCATATCTATTTTTATTAGTTGATAACAAACTTTCTTTTGTTCATTTAGTTTTATAAAGTAAAATCAATTGAAAAATTGCCACACGTCAACAAACCACACAAAGTCGAGAAGTCAATTTTAATTGACAAAATCTCAATTTCCGAATTGCTTTTCCACAAAAGCGTACTATGCAATTTGGTTTGGGATAACAAAAAAAAAAAAAAAAATCCCATAACTGCACTGTGAACTACCATATATTTTGTATACTGAGTTATGATATTGCTCTAACCGAAAATTTTAGTTCGGTATTCATAGCGGTTTATCTCACTAATCGTAAGACCAAATTACCACTTTTATATTTTTTTCATTATTATGAAAATTCCATTACTCCCTCCGTCACAAAAAATGTTCACTTTTCTACTTTTGGTTGTCCCAAAAGATTATCCCTTACTTTTAAAAAGAAATAGTTTATCCATTAAGTGCATATTACGCCCTTGATTTTATATTTAAGGGTGTTTAATGTTCTTTTTCCCTTTTGTTATACACTTTTACCTTAATTTGATAAAAGAACAAGAAATCCGATATCATTGTATTATGTAAAGGCAAGAACATATTTTTCTTTACATTTCAATGGATACATATTTGGTAAAAAGGAAAATTTTAAGCTAACAATATATCATTTTCAATTAATGTAGGAGTTAATTTTATTTTTTCAATGGAAAGATATGTTGTAAAATTTAACTATAAATGTTTCTTTCTTTTAATAAGATAAAGGATGAAAATATTGATTTTTCTTATTTCCTGCAAGAAAATCATAAGGGACATCCAAATGATCCCATTCTTGTAGTACGACTTCTTAACTTTGTAAAGAATGAGATCATTTGGATGCCCTGGTGAAGACAAAAGACAAATACAAAAGGCTACCTTTGAGCAGATTTTTTCATCCCTAGAATGACTATTTTTTCCTTAATTTTCTCCCTATTTAAATCATTTTTTGGGCTTTGGATTTAACAATTAAGTCAATAAATATCAATATTAAGTTAATAAATAAATACCACATTCTCAACCTTACAAATAAACCCCCTGTCAGTATTACAAATTGATTGATTTTACAAAAAAAGGAACCAAACCACCAAAATATTTAAGCAAATAATACAAAAAAGGAACCAAACTATCAAAGTGTCCGATGATCGAGACGTCCCCCCATGCCACATGGTGGAGGGTGCATTAGCCTTGTAGACTATCCTTTTGGAATTACTTCTTCGGGTGAGAATTCTTCTTGATCACCAATCGGGCTGTTCATATCCAAATAGTACGGAACTGGCGATGTATTTGTTAACACTTAAATTGCAAAGAACAAACACAAACTCAAGAACGAATTCTTGCCCAAGCTTAAAGCCGAAATTCTCAATATATTCAATGATAATCCAATTCCATCCTCATACAGCGTATAAGTATTCAGCTCAAAACAATATCCCACAATTACAGACTCCTACCACAATTAGACTCCTAAGAAAAGGAAATAAATCAATTACAAGGAATTATCTAAGCAATAATAAAGTAATGACTAATTAATCCCGCCACGTCATCTGATTAATTTCTTCTTGTGCCTTGAGTACACTTGAATCTGCGCCACCTTGTCTTTCCCACTCCATGTGGATCTTTGTCACCTGCCACGCCATCATGTTCCGTAACAATACCTCCCCCCGTCAAAATGAGCCTTGTCCGCAAAGCTGAAATCTGGATATTGCTGCATCAATTCATCTGTATCAATCCACGTCGCATCATCGCGCGATTGTCCGTGCCACTTAACCAATGCTTGCCGAATGTGATTCGATCGTTGCTGTACCGTGCGCCATTCCAGTACTTTCGGTTCGAAAACATTAGTGCCCGTCACCTTCAAATTAGGTGGAAGCTCCTCTTGAATGGGATGATTACCCACCAACCTTTTCAATTGTGAAACATGAAAAACTTATCTGTATGCGACTATTATCCGGTAACTTTAATCGATACACGGTGGCCCCTATCTGTTCCAGAACTCGGAATCGTCCATAAAATTTCGACGACGGCTTGTGGTGGCCCCTTTGTGACATAGATGTCCGTCAATGTGGCCTAACCTTCAAGAGAACTGAATCCCCCACCTTAAACTCAATATCCCGCCGCCGTTTAGTAGCATAGTGTGTCATTTTCTGTTAGGCCATCAACAAATTTTTCTTCAGTTGCCGTAGAACCTCATCTCTGCCCTCTAGAACTTCGGCTACAACAGCCACTTTACACTCGCCAGGTAAGAATCGAAGGATATTCTGGGGTGCATGTCCATACACGATTTCAAATAGGGTCATTTTCGCCGAAGTTTGGAAGGCAGAATTATACCAAAACTCGGCCCAAGGTAACCATCCCAACCATTTGCGGGGCTATTCGGACGTGAAGCATTGCAAGTATGTTTCTAAAACGCGGTTAAGCACTTCCGTTTGTCCATCCGTCTCGGGGTGGTACGCCGAGCTAAATTTTAATTTTGTGCCATGTAACGTAAATAATTCCTGCCAAAATGAGCTAACAAACACCGGGTCACGATCACCAATTCTGACAAGTGATACAATTTGTGACATAGTCTTGCACTCGTTTGAACATGCCACGCCAATATACACTTGAAGCTAACCTGTGGTATGTACGGAAAGCCCCCGCATGCCCCCCCGTCGGCGTATCGTGGAATTCATACATAAGTTTCGGAATCCATCCCAATGTGTCTGCCAACACCAGCCGTCCCTTGAAATATAGCTGCCCCTATTCAACATGAAAACCCGATTTGCTAGTGACATCTTTGTTCAATTCTCCAATTATTCCTTGAACAAACGTATCAGCCTGTTGCTCCTCGATAATTTCAGCAAGGGCGGGCCAAACCGGACCACTAACAACCCTCAACTCCGCGTCCTCCTCTCGTCGGGACAATGCATCGGTGGCCTTATTTGAGCTCCCCATTCGGTACTCGATATCAAATTCGTACCCCAATAGTTTCGCGACCCACACTTGTTGAGATGGAGTGATAATTCGTTGTGATAGAAGATGTCTCAAGCTACTATGATCCGTTCGGACGGTAAAGTGACGACCCATGAGATAAGGTCGTCAATGTTCAACCGCCAACACCAACCCCATAAGTTCTCTTTCGTACGCGGACTTGGATAGTGTTCTATCGGCCAAAGCTTTGCTAAAATAGGCTACGGGCCGCTTCTCTTGCATAAGTACGGCTCCAATCCCCGAGCCCGATGCATCGCATTCGATCGTGAATTGCTTGGTAAAGTCCGGCATAGCCAACACGGGAGCGCTAGTCAATGCAACTTTCAACTGTTCAAATGCAATCCCTGCCTCTTTCGGCCACTCAAACCGGGACGACGCTTCTTTTTTAAGTAGTTGTGTCAAGGGTTGTGCAATGATCCCGTAATTCCTCACGAATCGTTGGTAGTATCCCGTCAACCCCAAGAATCCTTGAACGTTTCTTACCGACCGAGGTACTAGCCATTCGATGACTGCACTGATTTTCCCCGGATCCTTAGCCACGCCGGCAGCTGAGACAATGTGACCGAGGTATTCCACCTGTTTGCACCTGAAAGAACACTTCTTTCTATTAACCTTAAAGGGATGTCCTCGCAGAATGTTGAGAACCACATCAAGCCGCTCCTTATGGGCCAATTCGGTCTTACAATATATCAATGTCATAAAAAAAGACCAAGACAAATTTTCGGAGAAACGGACGGAAAAGATCATTCATGGTTGATTGGAATGTCGCCGGTGCATTCGTCAACCCGAAGGGCATAACCAAGAACTTGTAATGGCCACTATGAGTTCAAAAGGCCGTTTTTGGCACATCCCGCGGAACCACCTGAATTTGATGATACCCCCAACGCAAGTCAATTTTAGAAAATATGGTTGCCCCGGCTAATTCATCAAGCATCTCCTGGATTACCGGAATTGGATATTTATCCGGTATGGTGACCTTATTCAGTTCGCGATAGTCCATGCAAAAGCTCCAACTCCCGTTCTTCTTTTTCACTATGAGAACCGGGCTCGAAAAAGGTCTCGAACTCGGTTGTATTACCCCTGCCAGTAACATGTCGGCCACTAAACATTCGATCTCATCCTTTTGAGCATGACCGTACCGATACGGGTCCCGCTCCCGGTTGTAACTCTAATCGGTAATCGGTGGCTCGCCGTAGAGGTAATTCTTTCGGCTCCCCAAACACCTCTTTATATTGTCCCAAAATTTCTTCTACTCCCTCCCCCACGGCTCCTCCTTTCAATGTCTCGTCCACACACACACCATCATCATCTTTCATCACAATGGCCCAACATTCAGAATTTTGCATTTTCATTAAGGACTTAAGATTCACCTGGGCGCGACACAAAGATGGATCCATGGTCTTAAATATCCTCCGAAAATTTCGGATTTTCGGGGGTCTCGAAGCGAAATTTCACATTCGATCCAATTTTGCAGAATATCTATCAAAATTTCCCGATATTTTTCGATATTTACCGATATTTTTGATATTTCCCGAAATCTTGAATTCTTAATAAAACTACTTTGTTAAATATCTCCCGAAATCGAAATTTCCGAAATTTCCCGAAATTCCCGAAATTCCCGAAATATTTCAAAATTTAAAATAATGTGGTTTTGATTGTGTTAAAATTGTGGTACTTTGTTTTAATGAAGTTCTTAGAAGATTTGGTTATTACTTTACTCTCAAATCATATTTATTTTATATTTTTCGCCACAAATTTTAATCATACTACTTGACAAAATTCACTATACATATATTATATATATAATATTATTTATGTAAAAGATGCTTAATTATGATTTTTAAAGTTATACAAAGTTTCGTGTAAATTTCCAAATATTTCTACAAATATCCATGATTTTTTTAAAATCGAAATCGAAATTTTGAATATCCCAAAAATTTCCATCGAAATTTCCGTAAATTCACTACCCCAATATCGATACCGATACCGAAATTTAATACCTTGGATGGATCCCTTTTGAGCTGGACTTGAGTCGCCCCATGCTGGAATGTCACGGTGAAGTCTTGCTAATCAAGGTGGACACCTCCCTTTAGTGTTTCGAGCCATGCAACTCCGAGTATCACATCTATTCCGCCCAAAGGAAATACCAAACAGTTCGCCCGTACATTGCAATTGTCAAACTGAATGGCGACAGAGCGACAAAGGCCCTCGGGTTCTTGTCGTTGCCCATCGCCCAATTGTACGCCAAATCTGCCAGTGGGAAGTGGCTTCCACCCTAGTTCCGACACCAATGAATTTGATAAGAAGTTATGACTGGCGCCACTGTCAATGAGCAAGGTCACATCACGTCCTCCTACCTTCGCCCGTAGTCTCATGGTGCTTGGGCTGGAAAATCCCGCTAGTGTGTACAAAGGCAGGGACGCCGTCTCCGTTACACCCCCTTCTGCCAAAATAAACGGCTCTTCACTCTACAACTCTAAGTTTTCAGTCAGCTCCGAGTCTAGCGGGTCCCCTTCTTCCCCCAATAGTGCACGTAACTGCTTGTTCAGGCACTCGTGTAACGGATGGTAAGGCTTTTTGCAACGAAAACACAACCCCTTAGCGCGCAAATTCGAGAGTTCTTGTTGAGTTAAACGTCGAATAGGAGTGCGAGCCGTGGATTGGCCCGACCCAGTGGATCGAGCCGGGGTATTCCTGTCGGGTGGTTGAGTAGTGGCACCCGTGGGCGCCGAGAAAGAGCCAGCTGAGCTCACCGTTGCGGGCCTATTGAAATTAGCCGAGCGGGTGGGCGTGGCTGAGAATGAGCGAAACTGCCTCCCACTCGCGGAAATGGTGAGGTCGTCCTTGATGTCTCGGGCTAATTCCATGGTTGTCTCCAAGTTGACGGGTCGCAACCAACGTAGTTTGCTTCGAATGTCATCCTCCAATCCGTGCATAAAATACCCCATGTAATGATCGTCGCTCAATCCGGGAACTTGATTAGCCAATTGAACAAACAAGTTCACATAGTCCTCCACTGACCCTGTTTGACGTACATCCGACAATCTCTCAAACGGGCTGCGCTTGTAGCGATTATCAAACTTCACCATAAACGCTTGAGAAAATTCTGTCCATACCATATTTGGTTTCTGTTGAGGAATCCACGTAAACCAATGCAAAGCCCCTCCCTCCATCGGCACCATGGCGGCGGGCACCTTCTGTTCCGGTGGAATTCTATGTATCTCCAACTGATGGTTGGCGCGTGCTAGCCAACCGAGTGGATCAGAGCCTTCAAAAGTGGGGAGTAGTATCGATGGCGGGTTCACGGGATTAGATCCCATCATTGCTGTTTCGGGGCTCTCGGCTACCTGCGGATTCCCCGGCGCTGTAGAGACCGCCGGGTTTGGGGCCGCGGGTATCGTAGCTTGCACTATCGTGGTCAGATTGGTAATTGCAGCCGTCAAGTCAGCCAATTGTCGCTTCATCATCACTTGATCACCCAACACTTCATTCACGGTACCTCCAGTTTCTCCATGGTGCCTTCCAACTTGTCCATACGCTGATCCGATGAAGAACAGGTGTTCGTCATAGTCGCAGGGAAAAAGATCTAGCAGGTCGGACCAATTTGTTAACACTTAAATTGCAAAGAACAAATACAAACTCAAGAACGAATTCTTGCCCAAGCTTAAAGCCGAAATTCTCAATATATTCAATGATAATCCAATTCCATCCTCATACAATGTATAAGTATTCAGCTCAAAACAATATCCACAATTACAGACTCCTACCACAATTAGACTCCTAAGAAAAGGAAATAAATCAATTACAAGGAATTATCTAAGCAATAATAAAGCAATGACTAATTAATCCCGCCACGTCATCCGATTAATTTCTTCTTGCGCCTCGAGTACACTTGAATTTGCGCCACCTTGTCTTTCCCGCTCCCACATGGATCTTTGTCAGTTGCCACATCATCGTGTTCCGTAACAGTATTAAACTGTTGCTAGGGTAGAGGTGGATTCATAGGTTGTGTTTGTGGAAAATTGAAAAGGTCAATATTGAGAGAGAAAGAAGGACCCGTCGGCGTCACGTAGGAAAGGGCCCTCATCTTGTAAAGTGAAGGGAATGTTAGCTTCTGGTTGGTCATTGAACATGGGATAGTAAGGTCGGGTAATGGACAGAGGGATATGGTGCGAACTTGATGCTCCGGCATTGTTGGTTGGGGGGGGGGGGGGGCGCACATATTGCGAAGTTGATGCTTCGGCATTAGAGAGAGGGACATATTGCGAAGTTAATGCTTTGGCATTGTTGGGAGGGACATATTGCAAAGTTGAAGCTTCGCCCATAAACGGTTGAGTGTGACTCGGTGTTAGATCTTTATCTTCTTCTTCATATTCTTCCAAGATACTATGGCTTCTCCTTTGTGGAATCATGGATTCTCGACGTCTATCAATATGAACACCGGTTACTACATCGTCAGTACGTCTACATGTGACCAAATCAACTAGGCTGGTAAGACCCGATCTCACTGACCCAACTACCCTCTCAATAACATTGCTCGTTTGAGCAACTTGTTCAATCATGTCTTGAATGCGATTATGCTGAAAAGATGAACAAAAGTATAAGTTGAAAACACGCTGTTCCTAACAATATGTTTTAGCATTACTGTTAGTCAAACGGTAATGTTACCGTTTTGAAACATGCAATGTTGCCAACAGCATATTTCAATATTAAATTAAAAAAAAAAATATTTACAAACACGTTGTTGGGAACGTGTCTTTAGTAAACACGCTGTTGTCAACAGCGTGTTATACTAGTTTTTTAAAGTTATTAAAAACTGTATTATTTAAATTTGTATTATTTTTTTAATTTTCCCCTATATCGAGTATAACACTCCGGCGACTTCCCTATCTTTGGACTTCAGCAAAGACCTCTCCGAATGAAGGCAGAGGACCATGACCAATTATCCTTCCCCTTGCTTCATCAAATTCTATATCAATCCAACAAGAAATTTGTAGATACTATCATTCCCTGCTGTTTTCTTGTGGTGGTTGTAATCATCAGTCGACTTCCATTCATAGTCGGTGAAAACATCCAAATCTTGCGATAACCTTTTCAGGTTATTGAAATATTTTTTGACGTTGTCTCCTTGTTTAATCTCCTTAAGTTTTAGCTTTAATTCATACACTTGGGATTGATTACGAAGATCTGAATACATCTGGTAAATATTATCCTAAAATATTAGCCTAGAGTTCCTTGACAGTTGAATAACACATATAATTTGAAGCGATGTCTTCATCCATGGAGTTAACAAGCCATGACATAACCACGGAATTTTCTACATCTCAAGTGGCAAAGGATGGGTCCTTCACATGTGGTGCCTTTGTATCACCACTAAAATACCCAATGTTTCCCCTCCACCGAATATACATCTGCACTGATTGGGACCAGCACAAGAAATTGTCTCCATTTAGTTGTATGGTGGTTATTTGGACATAATGGGATTCGGAGGTGAGGCTATGGGTTTCGGCAACCCTAGAGTGAGGAGTTGGTTCAGACCTCGCTTCTGACATTGTAAGAAGCTAAGTTTTCAATTTATTTTTTGAATTTTTTTAAAAGGAAACATGCTGGAAAAAGTTCTGGCTCTGGTGCCATGTGGAGAAAAATGGTATACTTCATTATTGAATAAAGTGGATGTACAGAGATTTATAGATAATACAAGAAGCTAAAAAAGGAAACAAAATCATACAGCTAATTACAGATTTGACTAAGCCTATTTTAATGCACAAATTACAACTCATCAATCCATAAATATTTGCAGCATATCTTTCTTTTTTCCACATTAACATCTTTTAATAATTTAATCCGAATTAAGAATTAGAACTAATTTTATGATTTCAAAAAACCATAAGAAATATATAAAATTAATTTTTTTAGCTTGAACCCTAGCTTTAGAAACTATGCTGGTTGAGGTAGTGCTCATAAAAATATAATCAAGCTTGTGCTTAAGAATTTCAATGAGCTAGGTTTGAGCTCAGCTCATTTACAACCTTACCTCAACCCTTTGTAACAGACTTATGACAAAAACCTCGTGAAAGCAATAGACAATGAAAAGCAAAGGAATCACAGCACTCTTATCATTCCACCTGGGTGTTGGATTGAGCCACTGTTTCTTCCTATGCAAACCCCGTTTTGTGTAGGACTCATCCGAAGTCCTAACTTAACTTGAATTACCAAACACCCAATAGGTGCATGTCATCGGCAATACCACTGTGTTGCCCCATGTCCATGCAGATGTCCCCCGTGACCATGCGGATGTCCAAGCACTGCACACGCCTGCCTGCTTGCCACCTGGAACTATCCAACCCGTGTCTTGAACCTCCAAGTTCCTCAACCCTTAGCCAGTTTTGATGTCCCATGTGCTGCTAATCAGTGTCCTTGTCATGGCACAAACAATTAGCCAGTTTGGGTGCTGCACCATGCTGGCACGTGTTTCCACTGGCATGCAAGCATGCCTGATACACTCTAAAGGGGTAACAGCAGACTAAATAGAGGTCAAGTGCTTTTATTGTTTTTTTCTATTCTTGGTCGCACGCCATTCTAGGAGCTATTAATTATTGATAAACCATAGGATGAAAGAATTATTGTGGTGAGTTGCTGCTGATTCTGTGACGATTTCTGGCTATGTGAGGTTGGAGAATAGTTGTCGACGGACTTAAGATTTCCTACTATATTTGATTTTTTTTTTCTTCTTTTTTCAATTTTTAGCGAGGTGGGGTTGGATGGGAAGGAAGGGGCTGAGGATCCACTACTTCTCTTAATGTGGAGAGAGGGAAGGATAGTTGCCATGGGTTTTTGAAGGATGGAGCTATAGTTTACAGTACTGAGTGGATGCTTTTAAACGTCTTGCCCTGTTACTGTTAGTGTGGGTTTGGACCAATGTACATCTATGGATTTTGTGGTATGTAATCATTATGGGGAATAAAAGAATTGGCATGGACATCTGGTCAAAAATGTTAAGAAATTTATAGTAATTATCTGGAGTGTTAAATGCATATTTATTGTGGCTTCATTTTTTGTTTGACTCGGAATCCTAGATAATCATCCTCCTTTCTTTTTATGTACTCATACGTGCATTTCTCATGTTGTCTACTTCAATTTAGGAGGGAAGTTTCAAACCAGCAAAAGATGAACTTGATCATGCATTCCTGCTGCAGTTGCTCTTCTGGTTTAAGCAGTCATTCAGGTCTGAATCCACCATTCCTTTTGTTAATCATGAATGATTTCTTATTCAAACACCATGACTTCCTTGCCATGACCCCTATTATTTTTGCATGAAATATTTCGGGTAAAGGATTCATCTTTTGCATCACAGTGTCTTCTATTTAGACACTGGAAAGTTTTTAGAAATTAACCTACCAAGAATAGCATCTTATCTCTCATATACTTGGTAGGGTTGCTCTGCAATTCTGGAGTGCCCAGTTAAGAGAGTGATACTGAATATTGATAGTTGAAATTGAAGTACTAATTTTGTTTTGGATAATTAATATATAACCAAATGCCTGAGTATTGTATCATTTAGAAATATTATTTCAATCTTAAATTTGATATTGCGAGCTTTATTACTAGATAAAAAGCAAACAACAAAAAAAATGGGAGCAAAAACAATTTGAAGTTGACCTTCCTGTTTCCAACCTGTAAATTACTTTGGCTAGATTGTAATTATCTGAGAATTGCAGTTGATATCTATGTGCATGCTTTATTCTCAATATGCGAGCATATGCTTGTCCTTTTCGTACTTGAAAGCAGGTTTTCTTATTGACATATATGTCAGAATGACTGTAATTTTGGCATGGTCCGACCATAGTAATAATCAATTGCATATTGTCTTTGATAGTTTTTATCCATACTTCTTTTTACATATCATTTATGTACTTCTTCCAGTTATGTCTGAGCTCAAGTAACTGACTAGCAAAGATCTGTGGTTTTTCAATTTCGATGGCACTAGGTGGGTAAATACACCTCCTTGTGACAGTTGCAAAAATGACACAATCAATCAGGGCATGGGAGTTGCAAATCATTTAGAGTTACTTTATGGAGCATCTCGAGTTGAACTTTACCGGTATCTCCCACTGTTAATTTCCAGTTGGTTATCTTATATCACCTGCCATACCTTGTCTTTTAGACTTTATAAGTACGTGCCGCTAATTAAGTTATTGGATTGACAGTGCCAAATAGCTCTCATTCTTTCCTCTTATTTCTATGCTTAACTAAGTAGTCTGGAAATCCACAGCATGAATCCATGTGTCTGGTTTTGCTTTTGTAACCTTTACTAATCATGCTGATTTTGTGCTAGCCATTTATTTATTGTTGAGATATCAAAGCACTGGTTTTGCTTTAATATGAGATGTTTTCACATATTTGGTGCATGTTTGTCTAATCTGGCTTTGATGTTCAACAAGATGAATAGTTCTACCACAGAAGCCCTAAAGAGTGGGAGTATGCCTTAGTATAGACGATAAAGCAAGATGTTGAATGTCCAGAAGGAACACAAACCCTATCTCAATTTAAAAATTAAATAGGTGAAGCTGTTGGAAAAATGTAGGAAAAGGCTTTCCCTGCTTCCCAAGAGTACGTCGGTGCAATGGTGAAGCACATAATTAGAACATCATTAATAAAGACCCTGTGTTGCTGTCTTCCCTAGAAGATCCAAGAAGTGCAGGCAAAGCAACTATAGAAAACAGCTTTCTTTTTGTTGGGTTTTGAATGAAAGAGACAATTTTGTAGAGGCCAAGATAATAATTTCTTCTGCAAATTGTTGCTCTTTCAATACATCATTAGTAGAATGATATTACAAAAACCGATCACAAAGCCAAGGGTTTTGGGAGTTGCTCCCAGTATTCTCTAATAATTGGAAGCAAACTTTGAGAATGATATGTTCACTTCTGACATTGACAGAATATGCTAAGCATATAATCTAGGATTCTATCTTCTACTTTTGCTCTAATTCCATAAACCACAACATAGCACTAATTAAGTGCTAATCTTAATGGCCACCACTAACAATTGGATTGCACGATTATTGGATAGAGGATGATTTTGCACTTCCACTTGCAAATTGTATCTTTGGCAAACCCTCATGATTTGTAATTGATACACTATTTCAGATTTGCATGAACTTCTCGAAATGCAACTTTTCATATATCTGTCTGCTAGCTGCTCTTTTGTTCACGAACTGTAGTTGAATTTCTTTATCATTCATTAGAGCCACGATGGAATAAATGATGAAGTTTAATATGTTTTCTTTTTGAATGAAAAAGTGGACTTCTTGTCATTGGCAACATATTATTACAAAAAGTTGTTATGGGAGTTTCTTGTTTTTTCTTAACATTTGCCATAGTTGTCCTGAACCAAACAGCTTTACTAGCAGCACAAGTGGATGTATAATATTCTTTTCGTGCGCATGAGTGATACAATCTTCGATGTGCTTTTGCAATCATTACACCCCCCCCCCCCCCCCCCCCCCCCCCCCCCCGCACCAGTGTCATTATATTCGATGAATTTATCTTTTTTTTCTTTGACATATTTATTCCTAATTTTCTAGTACCTGAAGGGGAGGTATCGCAGGATTCTCTTCGTTATTATGTAGTGGAACTTGCCTGGGTCATCCATGAACCTTGAGATTAATCTGAACAGAGAGGCAGTGTCAGGCTTTTTTTATTTGTCAAGTAGATCTAAAAACCTATATATATTCTGTACAACTTTGTATTGACTTTGGCAGCTCCATCATTCAACTGCAAGTGGTGCTCAGATGGTTCATAGGACAGTTAAAATGTCCGCAATAAGACACTTCATAACTCATAGTTTAACCAAATAATATAGGAAAACTTTGTAATAAATATGTGAAAGCAAGTTCACTACTGCTAGTTGCTAACTTTTATGTATTAGAGAGGGGTTATCACCCAAGGTAGCTATTCTATTGGGTACAAACAAAAATATAAAGGAGAGAAGAATTACTTGGAGGAAATAATATTTTTCTTTCTGGAAATCACTCTTTATATATAATTAACCAGATGATACAAAATAAGAATAAAACTGAGGTTCTTGGGAGTTGCTCTCTGTATTTTGTCAAATAATTGCAAACTTTGAGATTGATTTATTCACTTCTCACTTGTATATATAAACAATTGACCTATTTATTAATAATTTCTATGGTCCAACTTTTGCTCTAGTTGGCATATTTCTAATTAGGTGCTAATCATAATGGCCACCACTAAGAGAAATGGATTTGAGGATAAGAATAGAGCATGATCAACATTTCTACTTAGAAATGATATCTTCAACATTTTTTAACATGATCTAGGCCTTATTCACTCATTCCCGAGGCTTTCAGAGTGACATCAGTGGTTACTTGAGTCAGCTAATGGATACTGGACAGTCATTTTTTGTCCATCAAGGGTTCCTCAAGAACAAATGATAGATATGGCTATTCAATGTCAAATCAGAATTCTGTCACATAGATATTGGGACTCTAGCTAACCAAAAGAATTTGATTGAACAAAGCACTAATCTGAAATGGTTGAGGTTAATGGTTTTGGTTTTCTGTTTTCTCTCTGGAATTTTTGCATATGAAATCATCCATGATGTGACTCTTGACAGTGATTAAGCTAATATCGGTCTTTATTTTGTTAGAATTCTCTTACTTTTTCTTTACAAGGAAACGTATAGATGTTTGATATTGACTAGCATAGCCTCTTATTTACATCATTTTCAACTTCGACAGCTGCAAGACGTGCTCAACGATGACCCGCTTCCCAAGATACAATGATCCATTGAAGGTACGATTTTTCCTTAAGGTAAGAAGTTTATGATTCTTGAATGTGTTCTTAGTTTTTTCTGTTCAGCTTCTGGAAACAAGAAAAGGCCGCTGTGGGGAGTGGGCTAATTGCTTCACGCTATATTGTCGAGCTTTTGGCTACGAATCTCGGTTGGTAAGTTCCTTTCTTATGAAAACATTATCCTCTTTTGGATAAGGGAAAATTACACAGACACCCTCATTTATTGTGTAATTACAAAAACTCCCCCCCCCCCCACTTATTTAAAATTACCAACACACCCCCTCATATTAAAGATTTCTTACAATTGCACCCCCTGTGTGTGGCAATTCTTACAATTTTACCCCTGTAAACCTTACAAATAGACCCCCTGAAGGGGTGTGTTGGTAATTTTCAATAAGTGAGGGGAAGTTTTTGTAATTACACAATAAGTAAGGGGTCTGTGTGCAATTTTCCCTTTGGATTTCCTAATATATGTATATAAGTATGTATGTATTAAACAACAATTGTCGAAAGAGATTGATTAATGTTATTCTAAAGTTTTTATGTCGTTTCCAGACCTTGGACTTCACAGATCATGTTTGGACAGAGTGCTTCTCACCATATTTGGGAAGGTAAAACTATCTCATTGCTTCTGCAACCCTGTTTTGTTCTATTTGCATACTTTTGAGTGTCAGAAAATTATATTCATGGGAGAAAACATGCAGATGGATGCATCTTGATCCTTGTGAAGGAATATATGACAATCCTCTACTCTATGAGAAAGGGTAATATCTTAATTCAGAGTTGTTTCTTTTCAACAAAATCTTCATGATCATTGGATTATGGATCATGCTGTTTATAATATGCATAGAATCATATATAAATTTTGTATCAAAGGGAATTTTGAACCTCTAATTTTACTTTGAAGCTGGAACAAAAAGTTGAGCTATGTAATTGCTATAGCGAAAGATGGAGTTTATGATGTCACCAAGCGTTACACAAGAAAATGGCATGAGGTGCTACTACTTTGAATTTTCTGATTGTGGGCATTCCATCTTCCCTAATTCATACAGAAAAATTTTCTTTGAATTTTGAGTTCGAAGACATTTTAATTTGCAGGTTTTGTCTAGACGAGTCCTAACTACAGAGGCTGCTCTTGTAAGTATCATCTCTGATATAACGAGAGAATGTCGTAAAACCTTCATGTCTGAGATGCTCTTAAAGCTTAATGAACGTGACAAAAACGAAGCAGTAGAACTTGAGAGGGACTTGTTTTCTAAAGATGATGCTTCAATCTCACTTCCAGGCAGACAAAGCGGGGATAAGGAATGGCGCATATCAAGATCAGAATTTGTCTCTGACGAGCATTGTTCTTTAAGTTCTTCCTCTTGTCCAGTTCGGAAATGTGTAGATGATCATGTTACAAGAATTTATGATGCATTTTTTCCTGTCATTCATCAATTAGTGGAGCAAGCATCTGACAAATCTAGAGCAACAGAAGTCCTCGAGATTTTCAGAAGGATTTTGGTTAGCCTAAAGAATTCCCCATTCAAATGCAGGAGAACTACCATAAATACTATGTCCACTAATTCATTGTTCAACAAGGTGCTTCCCTCATTTGGTCAATTGTTTGATGCCCTCTCGTTGAGGAGTGAGTTGGGTGTTGATGGAACTAGTGATATCTGTATAGCTTCAGATCCTGTAAAAACATCTTTGGCTCTTCCAGTTGTCTTTCATGCACTGGATGATTTGATCCATAATTTTAATGCTTGTGAGAAGTTGAACAAAGAATCCTTATCTTGGCCACTTCTGAAGTTAAACAGAATATGTTCTGGTTTTGTGTTAGCAAGTGGAGAGGAGCTTCCTTTTGGAGTAGTAAGTAGCTTTTGACTTGTAATCTATGAGTAATAAAGTTCCTCGACAATTACGTATTGACTACAATATTTCTTTTAATGTTATTAAACTGATTATCGTTGTGGTAAACAAATCAGGCCACGTCTGCATTTGATGGAACTCGCATGTCAAAGTGGGAAGAGCCCAATGGTGCAACAGGTATTTGAAGCATTTTCCATTCCTCTTTCTATTTTTATGAATGAAAAGTAGAACGATATTTTTAATTAACCTTCTTAGCAATGATTGACTAAATGTTCTCTCCATGTCTTTGTGACAGATGGAACCTTATTTTTAGACTCCTTCTAACTATCTATTTGTTTGTTTCATTTTAAGAAGAAAGAAGCATTTTCAATTGTATAACTTAAAATGTCAATATTAGGGCAGATTGGATATTAGAATATTAACTATATTTCTGAAAGGGCGTTGTCGTGATCTTTTCCTTATTGCTTTTCAGACATTAGATATATAATCCTCATACATGACAAAATAAGGAAAACTTCGATGTTTCTTGCTTTTCATCATAGTTAACATCCATTGCGGGGTAAAAATGTCAACATATTAGAGGATTCGTCACACAATTCATATTATATTGTTCTTGAACTCTTTCAACAAGTGATTCAAGATGTGGCAACTTTTGATTGATTAAATGAACCCACTGGAGCTTTGAAATACAAGTATGACATCTGACATTTTGTCATCAATACAGAAGAATGTAAAAATGGTGAACCCTAAAAACAGTAACTGAAAGTTTCATGCAACTTGAAAAGAAAATAAGCATTCATGTAAATCACATGACATTATATTATGGATTTATCTACGTGAACTTTTCTATTCTCTTAATGCTTCTGCCAATTTGTTATATTTCCTTTTGTCTAGGGAACTTTCTAAAATTAATGGACATAAAGGGATGTGATCCTTCCTACTCTTAATGCACTGCCATCCTTCTTTTGGGATCACATTAATGTCCAGTATTCAAGTTACAAACTTCTGCAAACATAATATATCCAAGATTCCCAATGACTTTTTGCTTCTCCGATAAACTCAATATAGAAGATTATTGAATATCATAAAATGATTTCCTTCCCTTGCACCCGTTTGCACCCAAAATATAGAAAAGGTGGATTTATAGATATATAGAAAGTCAGGTTTTAATATACTTGTTTACTTCATTGACTCAACATATTTATATTAAGTAATATTTAAATTTGGTCTTATAGGTTGTTGGATCATTTATAAGGTCGCTGATAACCGTATGCATGAGCTAGTTGCTTATGAATTAATGTCAGCCAATGATGCTCCAGAGAGAGATCCCATGGACTGGTATGATATTTCTGATTATTTTGTTCAAAGACAAACTAGTATATGTGCATGCACAGTGACTGTCGTATTCTGCAGTCTGTACTAGCTTTAGCACTATTTATCTTACATAACTACTGCTTATAATTTGCATTTATGAGTCTTAGCCAATTTGGGACTCTCTTTTTTCTCTCTATAAGTCTATATTCATCTTCTAAGGTAATATTAGTCAACTTCAGTTCCCAATATATTGGTATGCGTACTTTCTAATAGCTTGAATGACACAAAATGTGACAAAGAGAATAGAAGAAGCGGAAACGCGATGTTAACTATATGATATTGGATATCATGGCGAGTCTATATGTTAATATTTGCTATTTCCTTACCAAGATATGATTACCTACAATTTTTGTTACTACTTTACCATAATTTATTTGAGTCGTTACTTTGTTCTATTTTAATGTTTTCTCAACTTGCTCGCCAGTTTGCCAATGAATAAGTTGGTACCTTTCTGAAGTGTCTTATCCCGGTTTTACCCCTTCGCAAATGCATTGCTTAATGTTTTCAATATAGATTAAGGGGTATCTAAAATTTCCTATGTAGCTCCAAAAGTTGTAATGTCAAACATCCATATTACTGATACTGAAATGGCATTATGACATGGATGGGCCAGAGATTTTCATGGATATTCCGTTGTCCCTTTCAGGCTGCAGACTGCTTTGTCTATCTAGGCTTCCTGTATATAGAACTCTTGTCTGGTTTTGATCCTCTGCTATGCAATTCATTATCATTGATGCAAGCTGTAGTCGGTTGTTCCAACGAGTGCTTCTTTAGGACTTCAACTTTGAGGAGTTGTAGAAAATTTAACTGAAGCTAATTTTTAAGATTTTAAGTCCTTTAATGCTATAGTTTTGTAGTCTGTCTCTCCAAAAAGTATAACTGAAGTGTATTAAGATATTACTTTATGCCTGATTTATGTGTCCTATAATGTTAATAGTTTTGTAGTCTCTCTCTCTCTCTCTCTCTCTCTCTCTCTCTCTCTCTCTCTCTCTCTCTCTCACGTGTATATATATGTATTTGTGTATGTACTTTTATGTCTATCCGGATTTCTGTGGTAGAAAGTTGAGATGGTGAGTCAAATTTTAGGTAGGACCATTGGGAAGTGAAAATATGGTGTATATATGGTACGTGTGTGTATATGCGTGTATGTACTTTTATGTCTATCCAGATTTCTGCAGTATAAAGTTCCAATGGTGAATCAAATTTTATGATAGGATCATCGAAGGAAGTGAAGATGGAGGGTCCAGCTGGTGCATTTTGGATAAGCAAACTGCACAGAAATTTGACAACCGCTTCCAGCGAAAAACATTTGAAGTTAAATCACAATCGTTCTTTGCAAATGCCTTCAGGTAAAGAGTTCACTCATGATAAACTTGCATATGCTAAATGAAGTTATTTATGTTTCTAAAACTGGTTCTCGTAAATGATAAAAATTGCAGGTTTAGGTTCCTGGAAGTCCGAGATGTAAATTCAACTTCACGGTTTCAAATAGGTAGCATTGACCTCTATGCAAGGACAGACGCATGAAATAATAACTGCATGGTCTCTCCAGCTATTGCTTAGTCCTCGCGGTTCAGGAACCATATGTGCTACTACTGCTAACCTTGTTGAATTAGACAAAAGCTTGATTTGGTTGTGGTTTTAAAATTTAAAAAATAAAAGAATAATCGATATGTTAAAAAATTGTAATTTCATATTTTTTATGTAATATTTGTAATCAAATAATAATATTAACCACGTAAAATGTTTACAAATATTACAATTAGATCCAAGGGCATTTTGCTTTGTCCACTTTTGTGAATAGAGCCTGCGAGAAAAATAGGAGAATCCAGAAAATAATTTGCTGATATGAGTATTTTTCGTGTTGGATAGTGATCGAGGGGTCATGTGTAAGCTGAAAACAAATGTGGAGGGGAGGTAGGTGTAATTATAAAGATACGAGGGGCATATATGTAATTATATCATACTCGGGTGGTTAGTGCAATTGACCCTTTTTTTTTGCCTTTTATAAACGTACAGTATTTCACATGTGTGCAGCAATTGTTCAGTTAATTTATGGGAAAATTGCATAAAACCCCCTGTGAAACATGAAATCTGTACGAAATTCACCTGTGTTAAAAAAATAACCTAATATACCCCTCTGTTATCTTGTAGTTTGCACACTCTCCCTTTCCGTTAGTATATGCTAACGGCGTTAATATTTTGTACAGTTTGACCGTTATACCCCTCATTAAATGTTTTGTTCATTATGTTTTATATTTGATTATTATTTATATTTTGTTCATTATGTTTTATATTTAATTCAAAAAAATCCGAAATAACAAGAAAAATCAGGAAAATTCAAGAGAAAATTAGAAAAAAAATTTAATTAAGCTTTATGTTATTCTATTTTTCCCAAAAAAAGATAGAAAAAATATAAAAAATTGGCAGAATTAGAAAATATCAGAAATTATTATAGAAAAATTAACAGAAAAATCTAAAATTCATCAAAAATATAAACAATTCAGAAAAATCTAAAATTTCAAGGGAAAAAAACTTGAAAATCAAAATTAATTTCAAAAAAATTCAGAAAAAAATAAAAATGGAAACAAAGTAGAAAAAAATTCAAAAAATCAGAAAAATTCAAAAAAACCTGCAAAAACCCTAGCTTTCTCTCTCGATCTCTTCGGATTCTCTCTCTCTCTCTGGAGATGTGTGTGTATATATAGGGGGGAGTTGGTGGACGTTGAGGAAGGGGGGTAAACTGGAGTGCGAATTGAAGAGGCGCGCTGATTTGACGGCTGTTGTGGTGGTTGTGTGATTTGACGGCGGCGGTGGTGGTAAATCTGGACTGAGAGCAAGCGGCGGTGGGGTGGTGGGTCATGGGCGGGGGTAGTGTCGATGGCGGTCCATTGCAAGTTGGTGGTGCACATCGGTGGTGTGACTTGAAGTGGGTTGGGGGGTTGCTGCAGAGACGGGACGAAGAAGAAAGAAATGAAGGGGAAAAGGAAGGAAAGAAAAGGAAAGAAAAAGAAAAGAAAAAAGAAAGAAAAAGGGAAAAGAAAAAAGAGAAAAGAGAAAAAAGAAAAGAAAAAAAAGAAAAAGGAAAATAGGAAAAGGGTATTTTAGTCAATTATACTTCCATTTTAACTTTTAAAAACCTTAAAATACGTCCCACTTCGCACAAACCGTGCGTGCAAGCTACTCTCCGTTAGTTTCTAACGGACAGGGGTTTTCTTGCAGGGTTTTCAAAAACACAGGGGTATGTTAGGCTATTTTTATAACACAGGTAGGTTTCATGCAGGTTTCGTATTTCACAGGGGTATATTTTACAATTTTCCCTTAATTTATTAATGCACAAGTGACAAAAGCTACTTCATGATCCAAATTTTTTGGGTTCATGTTAATAGTAGGGAAAATTGCATATAATCCTCATGTGTTATCACTTTTTTGCTGAAAACCCCCTTGTGTTAATTTTTTTGCACGAAACCCCCTTGTGTTAGCCTAAACCCTGCACGAAACCCCCAACCTTACATCAAATACACTGCGCGTGTATGCTACTTTCCGCGGATTTAACACGAATTGGGGCTTTTTTGCAGGGTTTAGACTAACACAAGGGGGTTTCGTGCAAAAAAGTTAACACAAGGGGGTTTTCAGCAAAAAAGTAATAACACAGGGGGGTTATATGCAATTTTCCCTTAATAGTAAGAGACCAATGAGATTACCCATACCTTGGGATTAGTGGGGTTCAAGTCTTCACGTTACATTAAATATTGGGGATGATATGATAGTAAAAAATAGAACAAAATTACATCTCAAAATTATAATTTCCATTTTCATTATTTGACTGTGGCCACATGTGTACTAAAAATTAATTATTTTCAAGCTTAAGCACTCAACTAATTGGATTTAATTTCGATGTTGTGCCATTACATATAATACTCGGACATGTATGTTTTAAGAATATTTACGCGTAATATCAGTATTAGCTTATTTTATATATGATAAAATAAGAGCAATAAAATAAAAATTCGTATGTGTAGAAAATATCAGTATATTAGAAAATCAAAAGTAGCAAATATATTTGCAACGCCAAATATAATAATAGAATATTGTTTCGCGATAAAACAAATCAGAATAAGGTAGATCCTAATTGTCGTTCCAAGCCCCGTGATAATTTATAATTTGAGATTATCTTTCAACCACTGCGTTCGATACGCTGGATGGTGGTTCACGTCTTTAATTATTTCTCGGTTATTAATTTTGAGTGTAGAGATAATGGATCGAATAACTCAAGTCAAGATAAAATTAACCTATCAAATACTTAAATCTGAAAAAAAGATAATTTATACCTCCATGAAAGTTTTCGATCTAGAATTGTCTCTCAACCCCTGCGTTCAATTCGCTAAACGGTGGTTCAAGTCTTTAACTAAATTCTTAGTTGTTACTTTCGAACACGAGCATAATGAACGAAAAACTCAAGTCAAGATAAAATTACCTATCAAATTCTCAAATCTGAAAAAAAATAATTTATACCTCCATGAGAGTCTTCGATCGTGATGATTACAAATAAACTGCGGATACAAACTTTATATTATTCTACGGCTACTCCTAATTTACGCTATGAACTACTCCTAAGATTAGAACTAATTCTAGGAAAATGAAAACGTAGAGTTTTGTGATTCTGATGATCTCCTTATTCTTCTCCTTCTTGGCCGCATATATTTCGTCTTTGGGGAACCCATGTTCCTCTTCATCGGGAACCGCCTTCAACTACCTTCAACTGCTTCTTTCAAATTTCTTATTTTAGCGCGTCTTTCTTGAATGCAAATTATTGTCTTTTCGGTTCTTTTCGTCTCCTAGATTCGATTCTTGGGTTTTTATCAACCCAGCCTACATTCCTTCCATTTTCTAAGTTTATTGGGCCTTATCTTACCTACTTGTGGACCCTATTTTCTTCTTTTCGAATTTCTACAATTTGGGCTATTTGGGCTCTGTAATTCGAAAGTCCAAATTATTTTATAGTGTAAACAAATGTCCCCCCTAATATACATGAACGTTTCGAATTCATGTGTATTAAAAGACACGTCTTTTGGTTAAAGACAACTTCTCTCTCTCTCCTCTGTATCGACTTCTTGAGTTTTTGTCCTTCACTTTCTCGAAGAACAGACCCTCAGGTTACACTTCTCGAATTCTTCCCCCTTCTCGAAACCGTCATCTTCCTCGCCTGATTCAACCTTTTCCCCTTCTCGAAACCTTCATCTTTGAGCATCTCTCAGTTATCTTCTTTGATTCGCCTTTCGAGCAACCAGAGATCGCTGAGAAAATCCCAGAGAAATTCTTTCTTTCATTTTCTCTAGTTACCCCTTCGATTAAGATTCGATTAATGGCAAATCCCCGAATTCTTGCCCTTCACAACCTGTTCCATTTAGTTTCTCGAGCACATATCTTGGATTGTGAGGATGCCCAAGATTCATGTCAAATAATCAAGGATTTCGAATTACTTTATTGAGATACGAAGATAGCATCTCTTGGCTTCGCTCAATCACTCGGCCACCTTGGTCTTGGCCAATTTTTTGAATCTTCTGCATTCGAGTCCTCTACTGGCGAAAACCCTGATCTTCTGGGGACTTGGCCCGCGTTAGAAGATGATGGCCCCCGGTTCCAATGTAGAGTAAGTGATAAATATGTTTGGGGCCATTGATGCTTTCCCCTGGTTTAATCGATTGCGCCAATTTCATCCAAAATGGGAAGGAAATCGAATTATGGGGGCTTGTTCGAATGACATGTTACCCCATCCTTCCTTTCGAGAAAGTTGTATCTTTGAACTAATATAAGTTAGTCTTGGTTCTTCAAGTGCACCAAGATTAACCTCTAACAAGGGATCTTGGATATTTTGCCTGATATCTTCATCATGTTCCAAGATTCCTTCCTTGATTATATCTCCTATCTTTTGATTTAATTGTTCGGTATCTACATCAAAGTTCGAATCAATCTTTTCAATTAAATTAGTGAATAAACATGCAAATTCGAATCAAGTTTTTCGATTACCAAATTTTATTTATTTTTATTCAAAAACATAATTCGAAACACTAAGGCCTTCTTTGTTTATGTTTTCAAATTCCATTTTCAATATCCTGGATCACAAAATTCTAAAAATCCATAACACAAACCATTTTCATTTAAATTCTACTCTTTTCAACTTAACTTTTTCAATCCCCCATATAACTACCTATCAATCACTATATCAATCATTTCACACATTTATCAATCAACATCATTTCCTCCAATCATTACTTTTTTATTCAATCTTCCACATCTTACTATTTTTATTAAATAAATTAATCAATAAACAAATAAAATTATTACCTATTAGAAATGAAAAAAAATCCGTACCCTGCTACCCCTGCCCACCCCCACTCCCACTCCCATCCCCACCCCCTGCCCAAACACACACACGCACACGTGACCCCATGCCCAGCCCACCCCATCCCACCCCACCCTACACTATTTTTTCTTATTTTCGGTTCATTTTTCACCTTTTTTTGTGCATTTTTGAGTTTCGACTTGAACATATAAATTGTAGATTTTCATATAAACTTTATAACCACACAAGTATGGACTCATTTCGATACCTGAGTGAAGCAACATTAAAGCAATTTTTATAAGAAAATAATGACGTTTTTCTTGTTTGCGGCTCATTTTTCTCACTTTTTTGTGCATGTTTAGGTTTCGACTTGAACATATAAATTGTAGATTTTCATATAAACTTTATAACTATACAAGAATGGACTCATTTTGATACCCGGGTCAAGGAATACGACAAGCCAAAAAGCAACGTAGTGCCGGTAATTTTTATAAGAAAATAATGACATTTTTCTTATTTTCGGCTCATTTTTCTCACTTTTTTGTGCATGTTTGGGTTTCGACTTGAACATATAAATTGTAGATTTTCATATAAACTTTATAACCACATAAGAATGGACTCATTTCGATACCCGGGTTAAGGAATCTGACAACCCAAAAAGCAACGTAGTGCCGGTAATTTTTATAAGAAAATAATGACATTTTTCTTATTTTCGGCTCATTTTTCTCACTTTTTCGTGCATGTTTGGGTTTCGACTTGAACATATAAATTGTAGATTTTCATATAAACTTTATAACCATATAAGAATGGACTCATTTCGATACCCTGGTGAAAAAATACGAAAATCAAAAAAGAAACATTAAACAAAAAAAATATAATAATTATATAATAAATTAAATTAAACTATGTAAAAAAGAAAAATAAAAAAAACCCACTTTTGGCATATATTGGTAAAAGACCCGTCCCCACCCCAACCCCACTCCACCCCAAATTGTAGTATATAAGAATGCACAAGCATTCGGGGGAAAATGCACAAATGTGGAAAAAATTTGCAATAGCCAATAATTTTTTTGCCTAGTGATAGCTCCTCTTGCAATCTAAGGTGATTGTATAATTTTTTATTTGCATTTGTTTATTTTACTACAATATTTGACTCGTGTTAAATAGTGAGACATGTAAATGTGAAATTATTGATTATTTTGTATTGTTGGGACTATGGGTTGACTTATTATTTTTTCCACTCTCAATATAAAACAAATCGTCATGTTTCACGTCTTTTTGTGCATGATATTTTTATATTTGATGTGGTTCTTATATATAGAAAAAGGGGATTGGGAGTTGATAAAGACACTCCACATTTTGTTACAGGCACTCCACTTTTATATAAATTTCACCACATGGACAAATATGCCCTTTAGTCTATTAAAATAATTCTTATCATTTTTTTCAACAAACTAATTTTATACCACTTTGCTAACTAAATGTAGAATAAATATTCAAAACTTTATACTTCATAATTTTAAATTTTAAAAGTTACGGATAACTACTGAAAATAATAAGTAAAAAGAAAATTCATAGATATGACTACAACCAAATTATTTATTTTGGATAAATTGACAATTATTTTTACATTAAATTTAACAAAAAAGTACAGTTACCTATTATTCTCGGTGAACATATTAAGTTCACCCATACTAACTCAGTGTGATACGATCTGATGATTATTTTTACTTTTTTGGTAGTTTTTAGGCATTTGATATTATATTAATTTTTAATATTCAAAAAAGAAATTCTGCTATTTATTATGGAGCAAATGAGGAACGCATATCATTTACGAGTTCAATAAAATCATATCGGTGTTTGTTATCTATGGCAAGATGATTAGTCTTATTGCACTGAAAAAAAAGATAATTTTTTTTTTTATTTTCAAAAAGATGCTGGGGAAAAAACGCAAATTTATTTGTTATTATTTGCAAAAAAAAAAGAATTAAAATATATTTTTCAAAGTTTTTTAGAAGGGATTATTACCATTCAATATTAATAAGAATATTATATGATACATTGGGGGGCATTATAGTCAACTTAGTTAATATAAAAAGGATGTGGAGTGCCTTTATCAACTCCCATAGAAAATATGTTTCGTCATTTATAACAAAAGCGCAAAAAATGTTTGATTGTTTTGGACTATTATACAAAGTTATTTTTATTTGACAAATTCATAAATGATTATTTTACACTTGTCGATTCGTTAAAATTAGTCATTCACCACAAGAAAGTCATTGAGATTTTATGAATTTATATATTCATCACATCTAGAGAAAGAAAAAAGATAGTTATCAGACGATCGCTGGAATAAATTAAAAAAAAGGGTACATCAAACTTTATTCTTAAAAATAGGGGTGTGGGAATTACAGCAAAACTTCGTACAAAAACAAATAGAAGAAACGGTCACCACTACTAAACTTGGAGTCAACACTTTCAAGTTGGATACACTTAGTCCAAGTTCACCCATAAACCACCACTAAGACCCTGCCACGTGGCCACAAAAATATTTCACTTATAAAAGCCAACAAAAAAAATATATAATTTTTTTTTTGAAAAATCAATTATGAATAGTAGGGATGGCTGGGGTGGGGGGGTATGGGGGGGGGGGCATAATGGTTGGGTGGGGTCGGTTGGTGTGGTCTCTCTCTTGTCATTTTCTTATTTTTGGATTTAATATTTATAATTTCAAATTGAAAAATATATTAATAATAAATTAACTTTATATATATATATATATCTTATTCTATTATTTATTTATTCACATAATCATTACACAAACAACTAACTCAATCATTTAACCCATCATACATCAACCAATTATTATTGATTTGACACATTTTACAAATTTCAACCACTATTTAAAAACATAAACAAACACAACACACATCACATCAATTCTCACACGAATCCATGTAGTACGCATTTCCCCAGAAATTTTCTGGATTTCATCTCAAAAACATAAACAAACAGAGCCTAAGATTGCCCCATTTCAATTTGCGAGAATTTCTTCATAACTCTTTCAGATGAGTCTTCAGTTTTCCTGACATTAACCTATGGTTTCTTCGAAAACTAGGCCCGTACATCCTCTCAATAATCATTTCGATCTGATTTTGAAAGGGATCAAAGAATTGCCCCCAATATTTTCTCTCATATGGGCATCGGGTACATCTTGCCCCCTGCATATGGTACCTGGATAATATTCGGGAACGTGGGAATTCCTGGATTTATCGGTACGTTTGGGAAATTATTATTATTATTTCCCATAGGAAAAGGAGAGTTCGGAACTCCTGGATAGGCTGGTATTTGGTTAGCATATACTTGATTTACTCCTGGTTGCCCCCCAAGATTTTGTTAGTTTACAACATTCTGTTCCTCGAGAGGTAAGGGACTCAAAGTTTGGCCTACTTCGAACTGATTATTTAGAGTTTGAGTATTTCGAGGATAGCCTAAAGGGATTTCATTTGGATTCATGTGTCTAATCCGAGTCCTAGGTTCGATTGACACTAACTGAAACACTTTTTCTATTAAAATATTATGTTTATTTATTAAAGGCTCGAGTGCCAAAACTACTTGCGTGTTTATCATATTTGAAAAGACGTCGCACGTCTGATTAAATATTTCACCCAATTCTGTTATCACTCGGGTGACTTCTCAAACGAGCCCATCTTGAGCACCCACAACAATATCCTGTACAATTGCTGTGAATATTCGAGCAGACTCTTGAGCCAATGCTCGATACTGACCATCGAATTCTTTTCTTTGGTCTTCTCGAGCACCTGCCAAAATCTGTTTCATAATACGGACAAATTGTTCATACATTTTGTCCGCCTTAACCTTGTGTTTCGAGATTGGTTGAGTATCGCAATCCTTACCAAAATCGTTCCTGGTCGATTCTTCCGACATTATACTTTCTTATTATTATTTTTTTTTAATCAGGATGTCGTTCTACCAAACGTCTCCCACTGTGGTCTCCAAAAATTTGTGTTGCGATAAAACAAATCAGAATGAGGTGGATCCGAATAGTCATTCCGAGGCCCGTGATAATCTATAACTTGAGATTATCTTTCAACCCCTGCGTTCGATACGCTGGATGGTGGTTCACGTATTTAATTATTTCTTGGTTATTAATTTTGAGTGTAGAGATAATGGATCAAATAACTCAAGTCAAGACAAAATTAACCTATCAAATACTTAAATCTTAAAAAAGGATAATTTATACCTCCATGAAAGTCTTCGATCGAGGGTTGTCTCTCAACCCTTGCGTTCAATTCGCTAAACGGTGGTTCAAGTCTTTAACTAAATTCTTAGTTGTTACTTTCGAACACGAGAATAATGAACGAAAAACTTAAGTCAAGATAAAATTACCTATCAAATACTCAAATCTGAAAAAAATAATGTATACCTCCATGAGAGTCTTCGATCGTGATGATTACAAATAAACTACGGATACAAACTTTACACTATTTTACAGCTACTCCTAATTTACGCTATGAACTACTCCTAAGATTAGAACTAATTTTAGGAAAATGAAAACGTAGAGTTTTGTGATTCTGATGATCTCCTTATTCTTCTCCTTCTTGGCCGCATATATTTCGTCTTTGGGGAACCCACGTTCTTCTTCATCGGGAACCGCCTTCAATTGCTTCTTTCAGATTTCTTATTTTAGCGCGTCTTTCTTGAATGCAGATTATTGTCTTTTCAGTTCTTTTCGTCTCCTCGATTCGATTCTTGGGTTTTTATCAACTCAACCTACATTTCTGCCATTTTCTGAGTTTATTGGGCGTTATCTTACCTACTTGTGGATCAAATTTCATTCTTTTCGAATTTCTACAGTTTGGGCTCTGTAATTCGAAAGCCCAAATTATTTTATAGTGTAAACAAATATTATTATAAAAAATCTAAACTTTAATATAGAATTTAGTTAATGTATAATAAAAATAATTAACTATGATACATACATCCAGACATGCGCATACATACTTTAATTACTTGCACATTAGATCATTTAATTTAAACAAATTTTTTCATTATATCATACAGATATTTTGTTTGGTATTTTTATCATTGATTTATAATTTATAATAAATATTAAAAAATCATAATTTGGATTAATCATATTCTTTTGATTTCATTTTGAATCATATTCTAGATGTTAGGTCTTAAAAGTATCATTGATTTAGTATGTTTTTATCTCACATTTGTCTTGAATTCATACCTTGAGTTGATCTTTTTAGTTGTTTTTATTTGCATTTGCGTATTTTGGCTTCTAAGTCGTTCAAATGCTTTTATAGGCAAGAAACGATTGAATTGGGGAGTAAATGAAGGAATTTCTAAGCAAAGTGAAGAAGTCAACTAAGAGACTTAAAGAGGAGCAAAGAAGAGCCCAAACGAAAAGAGTTAAGTTGAAGAAAAAAAAAAGTGAAGAAGAAAATGGACAGCAGAAAGCGCACAGAAATCAGAATTTCTGGTTGGGCTCGGATTTTGGGTCTTTTGTTGGGCTTTTTGTAATTAGAATTCCTATATAAATAGAAGAAGTCAGAAAAATAGGAGAGTTTTTTTAGATTCTTTAAAGAAAGAAGACGCTTTGGGAGAGAGAGGAAAAGAGAGAAAACTTGGAGAGAAAGAAAAGGAAGTCATTGAAGAGAAGAAAAATAAATCTTGATTCTTGCCATCAACATAAGGGTTCTTCTTAGTTTTTTTTGAATTCTTCTTCTTCTCCAATTGTTCTTATTATTTTCCACCATTGTTAAACATGAGAATTCTTAGTTTTATACAAATTATTTCTTCTTCTTGTTTAATTATGAGTAGTTAAATAATTTTTTAGGGTTTAAGATGTAGTCTTGAGTATTATTATGGATTGTTGATTTTCATTGGGTTATTTCTTTCTTTAATTAATCTATCAATGAGGGCTTGATGCTTGTAGATGATTGGCCACCAAATACATGATTTAAGGTGAATTGAGAAGTACCGGGAGGTGAATTAATTCATTACTTCAGATTTGATAGACGTGTTTAAATTACTCAATAGAGATATTAGTAATTGTGCATGAGGCTAGCTAACGAATTTCATGAAAATTAATGGATTCATCTAGATTAGTTATTGATCATGGGAGTGACGAGAACGAGTTTAGTTGGGTACTCATGGAGATTTCGGGAGAGTATTTATGTAATTAAGAAAATTCGGGTCTTTAATGAATGCAAGAATTTACAATCCAATGAAGTTCAATATCCATAGAAATACCTTGATGAAGTCTTAATCCCTAGGCTTTCCATTTATTGAATTATTGTTTATTAATTTTGTTATTATTTATTTCTGTTTTTAATTAATTAAAATCTTAAATCTTGCAAATCAATAGTCTAAATAATAGGATAAACTTTGTTTGGTACTTGATAACCTTCCCTGTGGAGACGATCTTACTTACTCTATATTATTTGTCGATACCGTGTTGTTACGGGTGTTAACACTAGACATGGTAATGCGCACCGACCTTCCACTAGTGTGTGTATCTGTAGTTTATATACACACAAGTATGTATCTGTAGTTTATATATTACATTTATTAATATATCTATAAGATATATTTTACTTTGTACATAATTAGATAAATGTCCTTATCCAAAAAAAAAGAAAGATGAATGTCAATACCCTATCATGCAACATGAATTCATAAACGCATTACATGTTTGCATTAATATATATTAATTCTACGCACATGGACATATATGAATCTATTTGAAAGAAGTGGTATATATACTTAATATTTTGTTTAATGTCTATAACATATTATTTATCTAGTATAATTAATTATGTAAATATACTTGTGCAAAAAAAAAATACATATTAAATCTGTTACATATATTGTTGTACAAATTAGTTGTATGTGCATTTATATATTATAAATATTTTACAGAACTGTGAATATTATACAAGTAATACAAACAGTTGTTCACACAAATATGTATATTGGTGCATATATATGTATGTATATAATCTAATGTTTGTCATGTATCTAAGTGAACCAAACAAAGAAGATGGAAAATATGTTGAAATTGATTCGACCCCCAACTCACTTGTTTGCATGGAAAATATGCTGAAATTGATTCGACCCCAACTCACTTGTTTGCAATAATCAGTATTCGTAGCAAAAATCTCAGTATTTGTATCAAATGTGTCATCACAAAAATCAATAAAAGCAAAATATGAAGACAAGATTTTAACTTTATTTGCAAAAATTGAAAGAAAAAAAATAAAGGTGCTTTTAAACTTTTAACTGAAGTTTTTTTTTTGGTTTTTTTGATGTTTAATTTCACTGAAAGTTTAAAACAAGCTAAAAATAAAAAGCATATTCAACCAACTATTCTTCTGTTTCTTCTACTTTTTGATAAGTTTTGCAAACAAACTTAACATAGTTTATTACTTTTACAACTTTTTCTAAAATTCATCACTTTCATAAAAGCACAAGTTTTTGTAAAACAGACTATTTATTGATCCCGCTTGTGCGAACACATTCCAAACTTGACAATAATGAAATAGACAAAACCAACCTGCAACTATTTAAAAGCAAACAACAGAAAAGGCAGGAATTAGCAAATAACAATGCAGCTATATTAATAGTAAAATTAGCCGAGTTTTTCCATTTAAAGGCACTTTCAGTACACAAATTGGATGATATAAACCGGTAACGTCTACCATGGCCACATAAGTTTCTCCTTTAATGAAGTTTTGTAACACGAGAATAGATTCGATTTCATCGACTCACTTTTCCCAGTTAAACAAAAAATGTTCCAAATATAACAAATTTTATCCTCTCTTTGCTCATCATTTCCTGGTCAATGATCCTCGAGCTTCTTCAGACCTTTCATATCGGTGGTTTCCACCCTGCACCATACAAAGTGTGAGAGAGAATAAGATATCTTTACTGGTAAATCATTTTAGGAAATAACAAACACATACAATTATTACAGTGAGTAATCCTTTAACTATATGAACAGAGTCATCTATCTATGAACATAAACAACAAATTGCAATCTCCCCTGATGCAAAAAGATAAATCTGAATGTGTCTTCAAATCTTCACATTGCTTTTCAATAGAGAAGTTAATGTCTTCATAGAAGAATGAAGGGACAAAAGCATATTAAAGCATAATTTGGAAACTGAAACAGCAAAGGAGAAAACGTAGGTTTCATTTAATGCAGCTCTTCACGAGGATACAAAAATAAATTTCAAAGCACTTGGCGGATGTGAGTAAATCTAATGCTTTGATGAAAGTACAATGGTCGGAGTGTAGGACCTTCTAAGAATTGATTCTAATTTTATAGTAAAATAAATTGGAGATTCAGTAACAACTGTTTCCCAATCTAGCGTAACGGCTAAGCATGAGATCTTAATACCTCAGTTATTCTCTAAATCCTTTTACACTCTTGAGAAGGCTCATATATCAATTCTGTAAGTTTTACTTCTATCACTGGTTCATTTCACTTACATCCCATCCATGAATCTATAAATTGCAGCCCTTGAATCATAATTGCTAAAAACTAATGAAAAGAAATATATGAAAAATAAAAGCAACAAAAAATTTCTCCTCCGCCTAACTAAAGATATTGCCAAAGGTGACAGGTTAGATGGAATTTTTTGAGCCACCACACAAAGTGCCCGAGGAAAAGTAAAAAATCAAAAAAGCACCAAACGGAATGTAAATTAAGACAGCTTTTCACCAACATGCACATATACAAGTATGAGGATATATTCAGTATCTGCTGGTGAGGATATGTTCAGTATCTGCTGGTTGCATATTAAATAAAGACACAAACTCTGTGGTGAAATAGACTACTGTACGTCAGATACTTGCACCTCTGGACTTAAGATGAGCAAGATGGATTTAAGTTCCTCTTAGTTAAGTACTGGTTTAGCATGACTTTCATAACTTGTTAAACTCAATCTGCATCTCATAAGTTGTTCTTGCCGATATAGCATACCGAATTTATTTTCATTCAACTATTTCATTTCCGACATGTTTTCGGAACCAAAAGTGTTTAAAGTTGATAGATAACCATTCAGGGGTGTAATTTCTGGTATGATCTATCATGGGAAAAATGGAGACATTAAACAAATAACATGTTGAATTTGGTGAATGGGAGGTCCCAAACATATAAATTAGACCAATTTCTGGTAAGAAATATACATCGAGTGTTCATTTTAGTGCACTAGCGAGCGACGATGTAAAGGTAATACGTGGAAAAAATAAACCGAAAGGAACCAAGAAATCATCCCAAAAAAACTACTACACCACTCCAAAAACATGGATCTCATCAAGAAACCGATTGCACTGATATCCCAAACGTGAATACCTCTATGGGTATCCACAACTCTAAGCAATAAACCAAGTATAAATCAATATGCTAGATATCAAGCTATACTAAAAGCTTGTGTGAAAAGGTAGGAGATTAATATGACTGCATTCACAAGCACAAAATTCTATAAAGAATTTATGCTTTGAATACTCAAGACTAAATGCTAAAAAGCGAGAGAAAAGGTCGGAGATTAATATGAGTGTATGCACAAGCACAAAATTCTATGAAGAAGAATTTATGCTTTGAATACTCAAGACTAAAAGCTATAAGCGAAAGCCCCGGCCGGGGGGGGGGGGGGGGGGGGGCGCGCAAGCAATGCCCTTATTACACTTGAAAAACCGGCCACTTCCCACTCTTCCCCCTCCAATTTTAGGCTTAAACCTTAGTTGCTAAGGCGGCACCCAATCCCAAAATCCAAGTTTCCCCTTTAAACTCCTAGAATTTAGTCATCTATCTATTGTATTTGAGTCCAACCCGACTACAATAAAGTACCTGAAGCTCCAAAGTGCGTTAATAATTAATCTAATTAATTAATACTGTAATCAATTGACCTCATCAATTAATTTAATTTCTCATTTTCAATTAATTAACCGCGGTTAATTAATTTATTTAGTCCATCTAATGGACTAATTAATATCCAAGGAAGTAAGTGTTTTACCTCTTAAGCTTACTCATGAGCTAGTAGTAAGTTCACAACCTGGTAGCAACCCGATAATTCCCAATTACATAATTAATACTCGGACACCAAATAAACCACCAATTAATTCAAGACACCTAGAAATATGGTCGTTGTTCAACCAGACACAAGTGACAAAAATGACTCATCTGATTATGATCCTCGCGTGAGTAAAATCCCTTCATTATCACAATGTATAGATCTCAGGCAAAACTCAAATAGGTTAAAACACTATGATCTCATTTTAAGTAATTTTGAAGGATGTCAACTAAGAGAGATCTCATCTAGTTATTGATCCGTCTCTTGTTAGGGATTCCCTTACATATGCTATGAAATATATATATATAGGAGATTTTACGATATGACATGATCAATAATAGATCTTATCTTGTAATCCACGTGACTTCATGCATAGTGAGACTGTAACCTGAAAAATATCTTATTTCACAATTCTCCTAAATCATAGATGAACAAAGCATAGTGAGCTACATATGAGATGACCTAATGGACCCTCAAGTCATAAGGATTACTCTCAGACCTACACAACTGAGAAACTTCATATCCCATTTAGAACCAATACGGAATTTCTACATGGTTGTATAGGTTGCTTGTTCCTAATGAGTATTCTTCTACACGCATTATGAACGCGCGCTAGTATCTATGAAAACGAGGTACACCGCCCTGGCTCACGTTGGACCCACCTCTTCCCGTTGTGTTGGGAACAGGTCTAACCCGGAAAACCCGCTCCAAAGTTTTTTTCCTACTATTTTTCGTTCCTGTTCTGTTTTCAACTCAGGAATTGTCACTTTAATCTATAGGAATATAGACAGCCGATATTGATTAGTTCCTAATCTATGATGAATAACTGAAGAAGAATAGTTCCTAATCTAAAGGCAGGCCGTCAACCTGATGTTGATTCAGTTATTAGGTGCCTAACGTTTACTTTTTCAACAGTTAAAAGCTCTTTGGTGTACTTGAATCAATAGTATGGTCACTTGAATACACCCATGGAGCTTAATTAACTATTTACTACAACATTAAAAAAAGGGTCAAATATACTTCGTGCATGAAGTTTGTGAGTTCGCAAGGCACCAAAGAACTTTTATGGGGAGCCTTTTGCAAAGCCGTGTGGCTACACTCAGATTTTAAGAAAAGTACTCTCCACCCAAAACCCTAACTTGACTCCCAAATTTCTTTCCAGTGACCTAGCAAGGTACGTTCTTTTGACCTTTCTATCCTTTGCCGTCTTCTTTCTTCTATTACTTTTCCTTGTCTTTCCAGCTTCTCCATGTTTTCTTCCAGTTTCAATTTCATAGTTTTCAGCTCATTTATTTTCTCGATTTTCTCCTATATTCTCATGATCTCATCTCTTATTGTAATTGCTCAAATATAGTCTCTGAAGGATGTTTCTTTTTTCTTTTCTTATTTCAACTGAATTAGTAAAATTGGTATTGAAATATTTGGTATCTGCTTAAATTACTAAATTTATTGCTGCAACAGGTAAAATTATTATTGAAATTATGGATACATATTGCTGAAATAAGTGATGAAGCTGCTTAATCAAATAATCAAATTGCTGAAATTAACTACAAAGAAAAAGTACTTCTGAATTTCATCAAGTAACTGTAGGAATTGGTGACATTATTTCAGAAACTGCTGAAATTTTTTGAGTTCTTAGGTTTTTGAATTTTAGTTTCATTCCTAATTTTCTATTTTTAATTCTCTTCTGAATCTGAGTGTGATGCCTTTAAAAGCTATACATGTAAGCAGTCAACCATTAAAAAGTATAACAACAGTTACAATAGCATTTTATAAACACCAAATCTCCCGCAATTATACGCTAGTAACATTTGACCCCATAAATCAATCAACACTAGATTTGACCCCCTAAATCAATCAATACTACATTTGACCCCCTAAATCAATCAAGACTACATCTTACCCCCTAAATCAATCAAGACTAACACTTACCCCCCTGAATCTATTGGATAACATTGGTGAATAGTACAACGTAGAAAAGAAGCATTATACTGTGGATAAAGTACCATTACTCTTTCATTCATTACATATCTATCACAAATCAAGCTAACAAACAGAAGACAACACACGCACAAAAAGACTTGATCAAGTGCAGGAATGGGGCTGATGTTAGCAGTAGAGAATGACTCTGAAGGGGTGTTACGGTTCGTGGAGAGGGAGATTTTCTGCGAGGGAAGAGAGGCTGGCTATATTGGCGGTGGCAGGAAAGATGTAAATGATAGGTATACACCATTTACATGGCAGATACAACAGTATTTAACAATAAACATAATAAAGTGAGAAAACAAAAAGAATTCTTTTAACATCATACTCTAAGGTAGAGGACAAGATATATAGATTCCTATTAACAGTTTGGCAACATGTTCTAATGTTTATTCACCCTGGGAACTGAATGGACTGCTTCAAGCGGAACGAATGCGCCACATTGGAAAAAGCATGACATATATGTAAAATAAAGCTCACATTATTGAATTTTCATTTTAATAAATTTAATAATTAGAGATTGAAATAAGCAAAAAAGGTACAGGGAGAAAAGCAACGAGAAACTTACGTTGTTCCATAGAGAATAATCTTTTGAACTTTTGTAATTTCAGAACCACATTGATTGTCCTCGATGAAAATTGTCAAGCTGACTCAGAATAATACATTATTTGAATATGAAACAAATATACTACAGAGTATAGTACCACAAAGACAACAAACACACCTGCGAACGTTTTGAAACTTGACATACTTCACAATCACTGGTTTTCCCTAAAGAGATTCAGCATATGATACTCCATTAATGGAAAATGTACAAAATAGAATCTCTCATGTGCAAGAAATGGCGCCAGTGGAAAACTAGAGTTTACCTTGAGGTTATCCTCAGATAAAACAGCTGTATCACTTGGAGGGAAATCATTGACATTACTGTGGAAATTATTACAATCAGAATAGCAACAGAAGTTGCTGAAACATTAGTACATGTAGTAGATAACTGGACTCCAGATATTACCTGAACCCCATGTGCTCCCTGTTAGCAAAAAGCTTTACGGTTTTTGGACCTAGAAAATTAAAGATTGCATTCAAACATTATTTTTATCTAATTGTAAAGATATTATTAAAACAATGCTTGTCATAGATTATTATCTAAATTGTAAATTATCTTTTCCAATTTCTGCTTTTTACTTATCATAGAATTTTTCTATGAATTTCACTTCTAACACTGATAACAGGCAATGTTCAAAATATAGCAACTTGTGTATTGCTTGATCCCAGTTCCACACCCATGGATTCTCACTCATACCTGTGCACTTTTCATGTAAGGGAGGTGAGAATAAGGAAGATGCAGGGAATGGATGATGTTTAAAAAGAGTAGAAGAAATCAATCATCATACTCACATGATAGAAATTGACTTGTACATCAACAAAATATAACTTTAATAAAACTCACAGGGCAGGGAAAAGATAACAGGAAAACAGGTGACTGATATACTGAATATAAATTTAGCGGCATAAAGAATGAGTTTGATGTCTACAAATAAATTAGTTAATTACCTTCTTCCTCTGGTCCTTCAATGACAACAGAGTGGAGCTTAATAACTTGATTAAAAGGAATATAAATCAAGAGTTGCTCATCAGCATCACTTTCCAAATTCAAGCCCTCGTCTTCTCTGTAACCCTGATTCGCAATCAAAATAAATCAAAATTCAACAATCAACATGACTACCATTTTCAAACGAAAATTGATAAACTCATTATATTCTCAAAAGTGATGGTATGAAAAGACATCCATCCTGCCTAATATTTTGCAATCCCTATCTAACCCTAAACCTAGAAATATTTCTAGCATCAGACAAGTGACAAGAAATGAGCTTTTGCAGTCTCTATCTAACCGCAAACCTAGAAGGATAACAACCCTCAATTACGAATACCCTTTAACAAACTACAATCAACAATTCAATGAGTTATCCCCCAACACATCCTTCTCTCCATAATTTCTTGGAAAAACCAAGATTTAGTGAAGTTTTAACACTGGCCCTACACAATTATTACTATTAGAGAAGAATCTAGTTTAATCTAATTTGTCATGTTCATTAAACCGGTCCCGCCTCAGAATTTGAGAAGTAATCGAAAATCTAACAGAAACGTGA
Source organism: Buddleja alternifolia (assembly GCA_019426215.1). Taxonomy (NCBI): domain Eukaryota; kingdom Viridiplantae; phylum Streptophyta; class Magnoliopsida; order Lamiales; family Scrophulariaceae; genus Buddleja; species Buddleja alternifolia. The sequence goes on along the minus strand of CM033408.1, from coordinate 17,236,137 downwards.
AGCCCTTCAAAAACCCCTTTCACTACAGATTTGAATTCATGAACTTCAAAAATTGATATAGAAGTATAAGATAAGATCCCTCTAGAAAGAGGAACAAGAAATTGAAAACAATTAAAATACATAAAGATATACATACATAAAAGGACCCTAATTTTAGTCAGGGAATTGGATAAACAATTTACCTGTTTGAGAGCATTAGGAAGAGAGTGACTGCCGCTTTGATTCAAACATTCTACACCTGACCAGTCGACGAAGTCAAGTAAATCAACCTGTATTTAAGAAAAAAGAAATTGATTACATAAATAGACAGGAAAATAGACATAACATATACATATATATGCATATGAAGGGGGGAAATATAGGAGTATTATTACCTGGCTTCTTCGGAGAGCAGATGCTGATTCGCCGGACATGACTGCTGACAAAAATTTCAGAAAGTTTTCGGGAGAGAATTGGGGAAGAGGCAGAAGGGGTTTACAAGATTTGTTTACTTTGAACTCTCAAGCTTTGATCTTCACTTTGGTCTCTTATTTAATAATTGGGTAAAACAATTGTTTGACCTTAAACTAGAGATGACTTGTATTGGTTTGTAGTTGTAGCTTAAAATTTGGAATGTATATTACTTTGATATTTTAACTCTTTCATTAATAAATTTATATTTTTAAAGAAGGGTTGAATATAAAGAAATTTTTTTATAAAAATGCGGAAATAAGTAAAAGTTGGGTTTATTTGTAAAATGCAAAAAAAAAAAAAATTTAAAAAATTGAAGAAGTTAGTAGAAGTTTGCATAAACTTGCTTTTATGTTTTGCTTATTTTTACATTTTTTTTTTCAAAGAAGCAAGAGAGCAATCAACAAAACTAAACAACAGAAATAATGTAAGTTCTCAAAAGTACTTCTTGTATATAATTTTTGGACAATTACTATAAGCTAAATATGATCTTTCTAGTTAAAGTGAAAAATGAATATATATATATATATATATATATATGTGTGTGTGTGTGTGTGTGTCCTGCCTCTAGCTTTTCGCTTTTTGTGTTTATCTTCCCTAATGTTTTACTTTTACTAGATACTTTTTTGAGAATATTGGTTAATGTTATAATAAAATCTATATCTATATATATATATATATATATATATACTATTATAAAAGTATGAGTCTTCAAAGTGTTTCTTCCAATTGTAAAAAGACATATTTACTATTGATTAATAAGTGAGTAATTGTTCCTATTATTGTATGATAAATATGGGTATGTCTTTTAAACTACCTATGTTTATTATTATTATTATTATTATTAAGCATAAAAAATATAATAATCTCAAAATTTTGATAATCTCCGAAATTTCAAATTTGAGAGACGCCTATAAGTGTTTTGAAGCTTAATGTTTTTTCTTGTTAATCATATCTTCTTGAATTGAGTCAAATCATGGAACCCAATGGTAGAAGAAACATTCACATGTAGGAAGTTGAAAAATGGGGCTCTCGTATGAAATATGTGCTATGAAAAGTTGTACACAAGTTGAAAATTGAAAGTTGATAGTTTTTTTTTTCTTTTATTAGGTGTAGTATGTCAAAGGCCATTTGGCAAAATAATTTTGCACATGTTGGGAAGTTGAAAGATGCAATCGTTTTTATTTTTTTTAACTGTATTCTAAAGGATTTATTATTCATTAATTTGGAAAGAAATGGGGGTTGCCTTTACTATTCGTTAGCTTTTCAGGGAAGTGAAAGATTTTTATATGCTGTAATAATTATTAGATGTTTATACGTTGTAATGTCAAAATGTCTGGATACAAACAGGTCAGAGGAAAAATAGAAGGTCATTTCCATGATGATGACTATTAAAAAAGACCGTGTATATATATAGTTATAAAATATGCCTTTCAAAGTTGCATAAGAATCCTTTCATGTATTTAGTGATGAAGATCATCGTTGAAGGGCGCCAAAACTCTTCTTAGTGTAATTATTACATATGGAAAACTTTGTTTTCATGATGATGATGAGATCGTGATAATCTTTTTAAATTGTAGCCGCTAGAGATTGTGCTAGAATTCAAATTGTTATTAAGTACAGAATTGTTCAGACACTGTGCGTTAATTCTTATCGTAATTGAGAGGTTTGCACAAAAATAAATAATTGGTAATGCATGAAATTTGGATCCTTGATTTTTGAGACGCATGATCAACATAATTATGTTGTTGACAACATGCCTTTATCCTAAATTTTATGTTAAATTAGAAATTTTCACAAAAGGTGTTTAGATTATTTTATTTTTTATTAGCAATTCTGAATAGAGAGGAATCGTATTTACGGCTTATGGGGTTCCTACATCAATCCTTATGATTTGAGGAAAAATAAGGTAAGTGTTCTATAGAAGTAGGATCTTTTTCATGTTCTTCTAAGGTATTTTTTTAAGTATGCTAGACTAAATTTTTGAATAATGTTACGATCATGGTCTTAAATTTCGACCGAAACACTGAAACTTCGGTCGAAATTTCGGGTTTCGAGGGGTTCCGAAGTGAAATCGAACCTTCGATTCAATTTTGCAGAATATCTTCCGAAATTTCGACCGAAACCCGAAATTTTCCCGAAATTTAAAATATTTTGTCAAATTTCCATCGAAATTTCGGCCGAAACCCGATATTTCCCGAAACCGAAACCGAAATTTCGGTCGAATTTTTTTAAACACCTACCACTTACCCGGTTACCCCCAACCATACACATAAGTGATAAGTCACTTTCTATCCAAATGGGTCAAAAAACAAAACAAGTAGTGCATTATTAAAGCCGAAGAGCACAACAGTGGGGATTTCGAAATATGAAAGTAGAGGTAAGACAAATACTAGTGATAGCGATTGCGATCCTCCTAGAAACTCGATGTGGTATTGAGTAGTAACTTTTACTTAAATCTTGATACATTTTGTTTTAATGAAGTTCTCATGAGATTTGATTATTATCTTACTATCAAATTATATTTATTTCATATTTTTCGTAACAGTTTTTAGTGATATTATTTAACAAATTCATTATCCATATATTATATATAGAATATTATTAATATAAAAGATGCATAAGAATGATAATTAAAGTTATCCAAAATTTTATTGTAAATTTGCAAATATTTTTATAAGTTTCCATGATTTCTTTAAAATCGAAACCGAAATTTTGAATATCCCCGAAATTTCCATCGAAATTTCCGTAAATTTACTACACCGATATCTACTCCGAAACCGATATTTAAGACCTTGGTTACGATCACAGAGGATTCAAAATAATACAGGTGAATGTTTTTTGATTAGTCCAGGCTTTTGGGTTTTAGAATTATATGATAATTGTTTTTAAAATTTTCCAAGTTTCTGTTAAATGTTTTTTAGCTTTATTATTGCAATGACATTTGGTGCGATTTTGAAATTTTTTTAATCCCATTAGATTACATAATGTAGTTTAGGTTTTTTAACTTAAAATTTAAGGAACCTTAGTTAGTGTTTAATAAGTATAAATTCAATTAAAAAGTTATGAGGAGTTGTCCGTACCAATCTATCAAACATGAGGAGTGTGGATGCCAAATGTTCATATATAGTTCAATGCGCAATTTTCCCAACTATAATTTTATCTTTCTATGATTTAATTTTATTTCCTCAAAAAGAGATATCGACTCCAAAATTTAATTTTGAAATGATATTATGAGAATCGGATGTCCACGTGCAACACACGTATTTTATGCTAGTTTTACTTAAAAGACCAAATAAATCACATATACATACGCATAGTGCATACTAACTAACAATCAAATATTTATAGATTTATGAATTTATTTTAAATATTTAAATGTTAATCTATACTCAATACTTTATTTAATAAGAACTCAACTTTAGTTTTGATACTTTACTTGATTTTGAGAAAATGTGTTTATCATGTAAATAGCTATACTTAGTTTTAGAAAAGTGAAGTCTTTTATCTTAAGTACAGGATGAGGGTGTTGGGTTGTTTTGATAAGATTTTGATAGAATCTTTGTCTAAATAGTTATAATAGAGGCTGTTGCGAAAAACTCAAACTTTAGAGAAATGAATATCAAAAGCAAAAAGTTACAAAAAACGTGGATACAAATATCCATTTGTCACATATGTTGTTTTTGATAGGGAAGGTCAAGTTTTATAGACTTTAAGAAGTCGAAGTGTCAGGATGAGGGTGTTGGGTTGTTCTGATAAGATTTGATAGAATCTTTGTCTAAATAGTTATAATAGAAGCCATTGCAAAAAGCTCAAACTTTAGAGAAATGAATATCAAAAGCAAAAAGTTACAAAAAAGGTGGATACAAATATCCATTTGTCCCATATGTTGTTTTTGATAGGAAAGGTCAAGTTTTGTAAACTTTAAGAAGTTGAAGTGTCAAGATGAGGGTGTTAGGTTGTTTTGATAAGATTTTGATAGAATCTTTGTCTAAATAGTTATAATAGAGGCCGTTGATAAAAACTCAAACTTTAGAAAAATAAATATCAAAAGCAAAGAGTTACAAAAGATGTGGATACAAATATCCATTTGTCCCATATGTTGTTTTTGATAGGAAAGGTCAAGTTTTGTAAACTTTAAGAAGTCGAAGTGTCAAAATGATATGTTTAAAAGTTTAGGGTCCACAATGGTACAAATCGACTAATTTAAGAATAAATAGCAAAGTGTATATCAAAAAGAGCCTTAAGAAATAGGGTATGTTTAATCATCTTTATACAAATGTCTTAGGATATGAAGGTGTTAGTGGGAGTCAAGACAAATCTAGGATTCAACCTGTGAAAGGTTTGTAGAATATCCAAAGAAGTCTTATAGATATCGTTTCTACAATCTTTTGAACAAAGAAGTTTGTTTCAAGGAAATGCCACCCTCTTGAAAAAAGAAATCCTATTGGATAGAAATGGCAAGATTGTACAACTTGAGAAACCATGCATACCATTGCAGCATAGCCTAAGACACAAGACTTAAGTGGACATCCTCCAAGGAGATTTAGTAAAAACAAAACTAAAGGTTAGTCTCTTGCTTGAAAGCAATAAGGGGGATCCCATTGAATTATATCCAATAGTGGGAGGCGATGTTGGACCTCATAATTGGGAATTTTGGATGGAAGCCTTTAAATTCGAGATGGACTCCATCTACTCCAACAAGGTTAGACCTTGGTGGACCCACTTAAACGTGTTACACCTATTAGGTGTAAGTGGGGGCCAAATAAAAAACTTGGAGAAAATGGAGAGGTGGCCACCTATAAAGCATGCCACGTGGAAAGGGATGAAATCTTTTTACCAGTAGAGGTGCTTAATTATGTTTGAATTCTTCTAACTAAATCTACATGTTTGTATGACATGGTAGTAAAATGTTGAAACCAACTTCTTAATAGACATTAAGGAATAAACCTTTGTGAAGCAGCCAAAAGATTTCACATTTAAGGAAAGTTAGCACAAGATGCGTAAACTTCTGTGTTTCTATGACAAGCTCAAGTAAGCGTCCTGAGCTTGCAAACGTTTTGGTGGAACCAAGGTTTTATGAGTTTCATGCAAAATGTTGGAAGAACATGTGTACTAGAGTGCTAATGGGAGTAGTAGTTAAAGTTTTGGTGTTTTATGTTGATAACATCCTACTGAATGAAAATGATGTAGGGATGTCGGAATCAACAAAAACAAGGTTACAGAATTATCTAAGGCTGATTTGGGAAAAACATCCATGTACTCGGTATTTGGAGATACCGAGAAATGATCGAGTGGATTGATGAGACTCTCCCAATCCTAGTACATAGAAATGACACTAAAGAGATATAGTAATGAGGAATCCAATAAAGGAGTTATGCCTATTGAGACAAAGCATTACTTTCCAATATCCCCTGACATTAGAGGAAAGATTAATTTCAGATACTTTATGCACCAGTCATAGGCGGCATAAGGTATGAAATTCTATATACATAGATTGACATTTCTTATACACTGGGAGTGTTTAGCAACAATGGTCGAATCCAGTGATAGTCACTGGACTCCCAAAAAGAATATCCTCAAGTACCTTAGAGAACATAGGATGTCTTCACAAGTAAATGGCATGGAGAATTAGAAGTAGAGTACTTAGAGACTCTGACTTCGATTGTGAAAAACCTTAGTTTGAATTCTATTTTTGTAAGTATCCTCAAATGTCAAGCTGAAACATTCCAAGTAAGGAATTTTTTATTAAACCTGCCATGTGGAAGGGGTTCAAGGCTGTGAGAGGGCAACCCTGATGAGGATGAGTAAAATGTTGGAGCAGCGAATTGGAAAAGGTCCAAGAAATCCAGTACCGTGAAATCCACCATTAATGTTTACGTTTTGATGGGAATTATACCCTTAAGTTGTAGTAATTCCATTATTGTTGATCAAGTACTAGGTATTGTGATAACAATAGGGCTGTTACGTAAGTAAACAAGCTAGGTCTCATCAGAAATCCAAACACATATGTGGCAATAACATATGATCTAGGATATCAATGGAAGAGGCAATATTCGAGTGGAACATGTGCATTCAACTATAATATAGCAAATACACAATCACCAAAAACTCTTGAGTCAAGGTACTAGAAGGACATCTCCAAAGAATGGGCCTTAAGTACGTGGGCAATTGGCTCTTGGGCAAGTGGGAGATTGTAAGAGTTAGTGCTCGGCGTGCCAATGATTTGGCCTCCATTCTTGAGATAACTCTATGAACAATCTTATTATAACTGAGTCGAACCTTATTTGGCATTCTTTATTCTTAAATGTCTTATGGACTTACCACTTAGAATAAAGTCCCTTAGACCACACTATGGGTATAGTTTTTGGATCGCCCTGGGGATGCTAGCTTAGTGGAAGTGAAAAACAATTAAAATAACAAGCATCTCTGTTTAGGGTTAGGTAGACATTGTACTATCGGATTAAAAAAACATACATAGGGTGTTTTCTCATGTTTACCTCTTGATTCATCAACAAATTATTTGTAAGCTTTCTCCATAGATTCTAATCTCTCAGACAGATCGGCGGCTTGGAGCTTCCGATGAGATGATCTAAAGATCCAAATTCAACCGAAACTAAAATATTACTTTCGGTAAGTTTTTAGTTTCTCCTTTCTTGTACGCTTTTGATTAAGTAAGTCATAGAATCCATTTCAGGGTGGTGGTTTTATGTTAAATTTTTTATTTTCATTGCATATAGCCATCACAAGGATTAGTCAACCCAACAAAAACAAGACTGTATTAAATAGTATTTATAGATTTGGCAACGCCGCAAAATGACTATCTGAGCATCTAACACTAACAAAGAGACCACTGGAAAATAGCCTAAGATATAAGCTAAAAATGCACACGTTCAAGGAGTTTTGATAGAATCTTTAGATAGAAATAATGGTATGGTTTTCACTGGAAAAAAATGAAGAGACTCCTCCCTTGGATTTCGATCTCTATGATACATGAGGAAACAGATGTTTGACATCAATTTGGAAAAATGCTTAGGAACCATGAAATGCATTATGGAATCCACGTACTCTAACAAGGTAACACTTTTGATGGGCCTACCCGAGGGCATTAGGCTCATTAGCTACAAGTGCATCTGCAAGTGAAAACTTATAGAAGATAAAGAAGTGATGATATATGGCGCGCCTCATGACAAAAGACTAGACTTAGATGATCATGAAGAGAGTGATCATCAAGAGCAAAATGGAACTTGTGAACTTCAAGCTCTGTGCAAGAGGTTAATGGGAAAGCAACGCAAGATCAAGGGCCACAAGAACCTCTGAACCCATTCTAGCCAGATAGACCATGGCTACGTGATCATCCACTAGAGCAAATTATTGGAGATATTGGAGCTCCTGTGAGGACTAGAGCCGCAACATTTAATGAGGCCATGTTCGCGAGTGTCTTATCTCAAATGGAACCTAAGAAAGTGGATGAAGCGCTAAATGATCCTAGTTGGATTGAAGCCATGTAAGAAGAGCTAAATCAGTTTGAAAGAAGTAAGGTTTGGACGCTAGTTCCCAAGCCAACTCACCAAGGAGTTATTGGGACTAGATGGATTTTCAGAAACAAGACGGATGAGAATGGTATTGTTACAAGGAACAAATTCAGACTTGTCGCTCAAGGATATTGCCAAGAAGAAGGTATTGATTTTGATGAGATGTACGCTCTTGTGGCTCGTCTTGAAGTAATTCGTATGTTTCTTGCATATGCAGCGTTCATTAAGTTCACAGTGTATCAAATGGATGTGAAGAGTGCTTTCCTAAATGGTAAACTCCAAGAAGAAGTTTATGTGGAGCAACCACCAGAATTCATCAACATCCATGGTAAGAGTATGGTTTACAAGCTAGATAAGGCACTCTATGGCCTTAAACAAGCATCTCGAGCATGGTATAACACTCTATCTATTGTCCTTATTGGTAAAGGCTTTTCGAAAGGGAGCGTTGATACAACGTTATTTAAAATTACTAATGACGAAGATATTCTCTTAGTCCAAATATATGTCGATGATATTATTTTCGGATCTAATAATAAGCGTCTGTGTGAGAAATTTTCAAAAATGATGCAAGAACAATTTGAAATGAGTATGATGGGTGAATTAACTTTCTTTTTAGGATTACAAGTTAAGAAACTAATTGATGGCATATTTATTAACCAAGCAAAATATACACGAGATATGATTAAGAAATTTGGTATGGAAAATGCATCATCTTCGAAAATTCCAATGAACCAAATTCTTAAGTTAGATAAAGATGAAAGTGGGAATAAAGTTGATATATTGAATTATAGAGGTATTATCGGACCACTTCTTTATCTTACTGCTAGTAGACTTGATATTATATTTTCGGTATGCATGTGTGCACGCTTTCAAACTGATCGTAGAGAGTCACACTTAATTGGTGCTAAAAGAATCCTTAAATACCTAATTAGTAAGGTATCCAAGGGACTCTCCTTTTCAACTAATTGGTTATTCAGATGCATATTTTGTAGGATGCAAAATTGATCGAAAGAGTACTAGTGGTACATATCAATTTCTAGGTGATAGGTTAGTTTCATGGCATAGTAAGAAACAACAATCCATAGTGACTTCTACCAATGAAGCTGAGCATGTAGCCACTGAAAGCTGTTGTGCACAAATTTTATGGATAAGGCAACAACTTAGAGATTATGGAATAATCCTAGGTCCAACCCCTATCCATTGATGTTGGTCCTAAGTGGTATACGAAAGGGTCTAGAAGGGAGGGGTTGAATAGACCCTGAAGTCTTTTTCGACTTCTAAAAATTCGTATCACTTTGAAGTATTTGAACGCTCGGAAAGCTTTGAGCGCTGGATGCGGCGCTTGAGAGATAATGACTTAAGCGCTAGTTTCAGGCGCTTGGGAAAAGTTAACTTAGACTTGGTGATTTCAACGCTTGCCAAAGTAGGGCAGAGTTTAGTCACTAAATCAGGGTTAGCACAGCGGAAGTATTTTATAGCTTAGCGTTTGATTTGTTAATTAAAAGTAGTCGCTTAGTTGTTTTAAAACTTTATCAAAGAATATGCAATATGAATAGTAAAGCAATAAAGCAGTAAATAGCACAAGATATTTGTAAGGTTCACTGGGTGATGTAATCCCAGCTATGTCCTTCTTCTCCTTTTATCAGGGAGGTTTTCCACTATGATGATTATCGAAGAGTCACACAGAGACTTCTACAAAATAGAGGGAGATTTGGATATGATCTCGGAACTCCTTGGTCACACAGATTTCAGCTCCACTAAAGACCTTCTATCCCCTTGCTTCTTTCACTCAAAAATGGTGCAAGTTACGCTTGATCTCGGAACTCCTTGGTCACACAGATTTCAGCTCCAATAGAGATCTTCTTCCACAAGCTTCTTTTACACAAAAATATTGCTTGTGAGTCAACAAACTTTCTCACTCAGATGAAAGGTGTTGATGGTTTTGGTCACGGGTTTGTTTGTTTTTGGAAAGTTCAAACAACTTGGAGATATCTCAATAGTAGTGTAGGTTCTTCTTAAGAAGAGGTTTGAAATATGGGTGACTGTCTAGGAATGTATTTGAGAAAGCTTAAAGGGTTTTGGCTCTGGAGTGTATAAGCTCTTTAAAACAATTCAGCAACGTTTTGGACCCTTTTTCTTATTTTTATATCCAGATGTTTTTCTATATCTATCTCTATTGTCCCTTTTGCTGAAAAGGTTATTTATAGATTGTTATGAGATTTTGTCCGTTGGACACGGTTGGAATCTCGTTTCCCTAAACATTCCATGAGTTCTGACAATCCTAACTTTGGGTATATTTAATTGGTTAGGCATGGTCTTGGTTTCATAAATCTGACAGTCTCGGTCAAAGATATGGCTTGCCCATAAGTTGTAGTGCTTATATTTTAATAGCACTTATCCGACTTTTGATGCATCTTGTTTTATTTCCGTTTGGGAATAATTTCCGTTGATTCATGCATCTTTGATAACTTAGGTTTGAATCTTCAGGTTACGCTTGGAGAACTAGGCGCTTGAGCCTTTTGGAGTTTAGGCTTCTTGAAAGTAGTCTTCTTTGTTAATCAGACGCTTGAGAGAGGTCACAATCTTTGCCCGATTCTTTAGACGCTTGTCCTTTCACTTTATCTTTGATAGACTTACTCAGAATTCTATCATTGACTTAGTGTTAAGTACTTGGTCTAAGGTCCATAACAAATCTTGAGCGCTGAGTTCGTAACCCGGGATAGTCTTTTAGTGTTTGACGGACGCTTGAGACTAATCTTTATCTTTACTGTTTCTTCAGACGCTTGATCTTCAACTTCATCACTTGGTAGACTTACGCAGAATTCTTCTAGTGATTTAGTATCACATTCCTAGTCTAAACTCTATAAAAATACAAGTCTAGTGTAAAAACATGAGCTTTCAGGCGTTTACACATTTGTTCTACGAAAGCTTTTATACTTTACATTTCTTGGGGTCTAACATGAAGTCCTATTTGTCATCATCAAAACATCTAACATGAAATTCCTAACAATTTCCCCCTTTTTGATGATGGCAATACCTATTTAGTTCAAGCGTTAGATACCTAAAGTATGAGTTAGCGTAGGTTAGTAAGTTAGTTTGAGCTTCAACGAGATGTTTCAGCTGTAAAATGCATTTTATATATATCTTTCATAGTACAAGCATTTTACAACTGAAATGAAAGAATCATAAGTAAACAAATCAAGATCGTGATTTGATCTTGTATCTCTTAGTCATTTCAGCACGGATTGCTTCAGTTATCTGATCTTCTAGCGTCATCATCGCTGCATGATCTTTACTGATTATATGTTTGTTTTTTTTTACTTGTCGTGCCTTGAAAGTAATGAGCTGCTTATCTCATTCCTCTGGACTGATGCCTATGTATCGTAAGCAAATTCTAAAGATTTGGTCAAAGTCAGACATTTTTCGCTCGAAGGCTAAGACTGCTGGATCAGATGGTTCTGGAATTGACGCTCTGAGAAGAGGAATATCAAATTGTTCAAGCACTGCTCTTGAAGGTAATGGAAGATTTGGATAGAGCACTCTTGGGGTTTCCTTTTTATTGGACGCTCCCACCGAGGTAGTTACCCAAGAAGGATAGGGATACCTTGGCTCTGTACTTAGTGTGAGGGAAGTATCAATATGTTGACGCTTGGATGGTGGAGGAGGATCTTGATCTTTAGATGTTGAAGATTTCCTCTTTTCTCCCTTCTTTTCCCCCTTATTGCCATCATCAGTGTGTATGAAATGCTGAGTAAGAAGACTGACTTGAGTAGCAATCTGAGCGACAGAGGCTTCAAGAGTGGTCAGACGCTGGTCGAAGTGTTCTTTCATGACCAGTAGTTGAGCGTGATTAGCGTCTGCAAGAGAGGTCTCAAGAGCCGTGAAACGGTGGTTTAGATCATTTGTTAAAGCCACATGACTTGCCTGAGTAGCTGTAGATAGGTGCTGTATGTGAGTGAGGCATTCAGTCATGGACGCTTGAGCGTCGGGAACCGCAGTGCTAACGCGAGGCTTAAAATGGGATGTGTGTTTGAGAGATTCAATAGGTACTTGATAATTAGGATCAAATACTGTTCCTCGATGCTCTGGGGCACTGTTGGACTCGGTGGATGCAGTAGAGTCGGATTCAGTTGGACTGGGGGGATTAGGCGCTTGAGGTAATTCTAATAAGCGCTCAGGAGCAGGTAACGTGTCAGCTGGTGCTGTAGTAGATTCTGACTCTATACGGCTAAAGTTCGTAAACCGAAAGTCCAAGCTGGCAAACGGCTCAGCTGCATATGGATATGTAGCAGTCTGTAGAAGTTCATTCAAATGTAGAGTGGGGAGATAAGTACCTTGAATGAACGTTCTGATAGGATTATCCATGGCCCTGATATACATTGGCCCGAGGATATCCAGCACATGGGTGGGAAAGATTTTGGAGGGCGCTTGGCAGATGGAGAACAAGGCATCTGGGCAATAGTGTTGGGAGAAGCCAATTAGCCGATCTGTTGGGAGAGTCTTCGGTTTCCGAGAGTCGGGAACGTAGAGCCTGTAATACTCTTCCAAGTATGGGTAGATGGCTGAAGCAAGCGCTTGAGTTCTTTCCAGCAGCGACAAAACAAAATCATAGTGACTTAAGGCTTCTTGTCGGATAGACGGAAGAAGTGGATATCCTCTGAAAGGATTGATCCGAGAGCCATTCCACTGTCGCAGATTTTCTGTGAAGATTTTGTCGAATAGGGAGACTGGAGGCATAATTGTCATCATGAGAGCAAAGTTGTCTTCACAGTGGCTAGGGGTGAAGTTCAGACAGGACAGGGGAGAAGAACCGCTGGTGGACGCTTGATCAGCAAAGCGTAGAGAAGAGTTAGCCAGTTTGTGCAACGCTTGTCTTAAACGATGTTCAGGTTGGGGAATAAAGCTAAGCGTTCAGTTTATTTTGAAAGAAGTACAGACGCTAAGAAAGATTTGTGTAATAAGCATCTGAATGATTTAAGTGTATGGTGCTAAGTGCGTATGACCGATGCAAGAGAAAACATTTTTGGTCATATTCACTTAAGTATAGTTAGCTCTTTTAAGGTTCCCCCTATGTAGGTTCCCCATAAATTACATAAAATAAAGTGAATTCCCCCTAAATTTCATGCCTAACAAAAGTATGATGTTTCGAATGATTAAGCATTTAGATCAATCATACCTAGTTCACTTCTTAAAGTGAGAAAATGTTGTTCGTTAAGCGCTTTGGTGAAGATATCTGCCAGTTGCTTTTCTGTACCAATGAAGTGCATGGAGATATCTTTCTTTTGAACGTGGTCACGTAGAAAGTGATAGCGAATGTCAATATGTTTGGTTCTAGAGTGAAGAACTGGATTTTGAGTCATTGCTAAGGCGCTTTGATTGTCACAATGGATAGGAGTTGGATCTAGGATTATTCCATAGTCTCTAAGTTGTTGCCTCATCCAAAGGATCTGTGCACAACAGCTTCTAGCGGCTACATACTCAGCTTCAGCGGTGGAAGTAGCGATGGACTGTTGCTTCTTACTATGCCATGAAATTAGTCTATCACCTAGAAATTGACATGTTCCACTAGTACTTTTTCTATCTATTTTGCATCCTGCAAAATCTGCATCTGAATAACCAATTAGTTCAAAAGGAGAATCCCTAGGATACCATAAGCCCACATTTTGTGTGCCTTTTAGGTACTTAAGGATCCTTTTAGCAGCAATTAAGTGTGATTCTCTAGGATCAGCTTGAAATCGTGCACACATGCATACTGAGAACATAATATCAGGTCTACTAGCTGTAAGATAAAGAAGTGATCCAATAATACCTCTATAGTTAGTGATATCAATTTTCTTTCCATTATCATCTCTATCTAGCTTAAGCGTTTGGCTCATTGGAATTTTTGAAGGTGATGCATTTTCCATACCAAATTTCTTGATCATATCTCTAGTATATTTAGTTTGGTTTATGAATATGCCATTAGGGAGTTGTTTAACTTGTAATCCTAGGAAGAAAGTTAATTCACCCATCATGCTCATTTCAAATTGATCTTGCATCATTTTCGAAAATTTCTCACATAGACGCTTATTGGTAGATCCAAATATAATATCATCAACATAAATTTGAACTAGGAGAATATCTTCATTATGGGTAATTTTAAATAACGTTGTGTCAATGCTGCCTTTTGAAAAGCCTTTACCTATAAGGAAGATAGAAAGAGTGTCATACCATGCTCTTGGTGCTTGTTTAAGACCATAAAGTGCCTTGTCTAATTTGTAGACCATACTTTTCCCATGGTTGTTGATGAATCCTGGTGGTTGCTCCACATATACTTCTTCTTGGAGTTTACCATTCAGAAATGCACTCTTTACGTCCATTTGATACACTGTAAATTTGTTAAATGCTGCAAACTCTAGAAACATGCGGATTGCTTCAAGACGGGCAACTGGAGCATATGTTTCATCAAAGTCGATGCCCTCTTCTTGACAGTATCCTTGAGCTACGAGTCTGGCTTTGTTTCTAATCACAATCCCATTCTCATCCATTTTGTTTCTATAGACCCATCTAGTTCCAATGACCCCTTGGTGAGTTGGTCTTGGTACTAGCGTCCATACCTCATTTCTTTCAAATTGGTTTAGCTCTTCTTGCATGCCTTCTATCCAACTTGGATCGTTAAGCGCTTCATCCACTTTCTTTGGTTCCATTTGAGATAGGAAGCTTGCAAACATGGCCTCATTTATTGTAGCGGCTCTTGTTCTAACAGGTGCTCCAATATCTCCAATAATTAGTTCTGGTGGATGGTCTCTAAGCCATTTTCTGTCTGGTTGGAGCGGGTTAAGAGATTGATCTAACGCTTGATTAAACGGTGCAGGCGCTTGACCAATTCCTTGCGTAGGCGCTTCAGTGTTTATAGTTTGAGTTTGCTCTTGATGAACATTCCCTTCATGATCATCAGCGTTTCTTGCATTATCATCGTTGATGTCTTTACGAGTGATCTTAGGATTAGGTACAATGATTTCATTATCTTCATCAATATCACTATCATCACACAGATTGATTTGTGACGCTTGTTGAGATAAATCTTCAATTCCTGCATCATTAATATTAACCTTACTCGGTTCTTGGTTAGCATCATCAAACACAACATGAATGGATTCTTCAACCTTCGATTTGATCTTATTTAAGATGCGAAAACTCTTTCCATTTTTGGCGTATCCTAGAAAGATTCCTTCATCTGCTTTAGGATCAAATGTCTTTAGGCTTTGGGATCCATTGTTATGAATGAAACATTTTGAACCAAATACATGAAAGTATGAAACATTCGGCTTACGTCCCTTCCATAACTCATATGGAGTCTTTTCATGTTGCTTGTTGATCATACACCGGTTCTGAGTGTAGCAAGCAGTGTTGATAGCTTCGGCCCAAAACCTTTGAGGCAGCTTAGACTCGGCTAACATAGTCCTAGCGGCTTCTTTAAGCGTTCTGTTCCATCGCTCGGCAACTCCATTTTGTTGAGGTGTTCTAGGCGCTGAATACTCATGAAGTATTCCAAAGTCTTTACAAAATTTCTCAACAATATGGTTAGTAAATTCAGTTCCTCTATCACTTCTAATCCTTGTCACTTTTAGATCTTTTGAGTTTTGTAGCTGACGAATTAGTGATGTGAGCTTAGCGCTAGTTTCATCTTTAGACGCTAAAAATTCTACCCATGTATAACGTGAGAAATCATCAACTATCACTAGTGAATACTTTTTACCGCTAATGCTCATCATTTGAATCGGACCAAACAAATCTAAATGTAGTAATTCAAGTATTCGAGAGGTCGATAGATGAAGCTTCTTCTTAAAAGATGATTTAACTTGTTTACCCATTTGACAAGCATCACATAAGCGATCTTTATTAAAGGAACCTTTAAGTAATCCCTCTACGAGATTTAGAGATATCAATTGAGAGATTGGCTTGAAGTTGAGGTGATTCATTTTTCTGTGCCATAACCAACCTAATTCGTTTTGATTCTTAGCTACGAAACATGTAGGGTTGTTATCTAATGTTGAACCCCAATCTACTAAGTATACATTGTTTGTTCTTCTTCCTTTTAATTTAGTAGATCCTGTCTTAACATCGATTATCTCGCACAAGTCACTAGAAAACTTAATTTCAAAGCCTTTATCACAAAATTGACTTATGCTTAGGAGATTATGTTTAAGACCCTCAACATAGTATACATCATTGATCATGATGTTCCCCCTATGCATGATACCTATACCTTTAGTTTTACCTTTAGAATTATCACCGAATATAACTTGAGGACCATTGGTTGCACGATAGTTGATCAAGAGATCCTTTGATCCAGTCATGTGTCTCGACGACCCACTATCTATGTACCAAATTGAGGTATCGGTGTTGGCTCTAGGTACCTGCATTCAAAGGGCAGTTCTAGTTCTTCTTAGGTACCCATTTTGTTTTGGGTCCTTCTTTGTTAGTAACGTTAGTCTGAATTAGAATCTTCGGAACCCACATTTGCCTTGTCTTCATTTTGGGAAGATTGGCCTTTTTGGGTTTCGGTTTGTGTTGTGTGTGCTCTTTAGGTGTATGGTAATATCCTTGATAATAGCAATAATCACAGTCATAATCATGGTTATCATAGTGTCGATAATATGATCTAGATTTTTGCGGATATTGACATTGCTATTTCCTTGATATTGGCTTAGGATGCACTTTTGGTGCTAGACGCTTAGCGTTTGATTTACTTGTAGAAGGTTTTTCCTTAGCCCTTCGAGCGCTTGGATATACTTTCTTTTGTAGATCATTTACTTTGGTCTTTCTTTTGACTGAGCCAGTGTTAGCTTTTTCATTTGGTCTAATACCAATATTCTGAGTCTCATTCAGCGTTTGTCTGTTTGAGCTTTCTCCAACAAAGGTTACACCTTTTCCTCTGTTGGTTGATATAACCACAAACGCTTTGGTTTTGTGACCAGATTTATCACAACCTAAACCAGTCTTTTCACCAAATGCTCTGGTTATTTTAGTCACATTATCTAGCGTTCTAGAAGATTTTGATAATGATGAGATAAACTGCTCTGATTTAGCAAGTTTAGCGATCAATTTAGCTTCTCTCTTGACTATTATATCAATATCACCTTTTAATTGAATAATTTCACTCTCAAGCGCTTGGTTTTTCTCAATGCACTATTGCTGAATTTGCAACTCTGCTTTGAGCGTCACTTTGTCGCTTTTGAGCGCTGAGATGATGCAAAGGTGATTTTGAAATATTTTTGCGGCTTCTTGACAATCATTATAATATTCTTTCACTTTGTCAAGTAATTCATCATAAGAAAGAGGATGATGCAGATCAGTGGTTACCTCAGATGGTAAATCGTTAGATGCTTCATTATTTCTTGCCATGAGATAAATGAATGCTGAATCCTTTGATGGTTCATCATCGCTGCTTTCATCTGATGATTCCAAGTCCTCTTCAGGAGTATAGAGAGGTTCTGATTCTGCTAGCAAGCCTTGTTGTCTTAGATTGCTCCTGAATTGGTTTCTATCCGTGTGATCTTGCTTTGTAGGTTTAGACACATTTGGATATGGGCAATTAACTTGGAAGTGCCTTGGTCTCCTGCAGTTGTAATAGAGATTGGTCTTCATCTTTTGTTCGTTTGTTAATCTTGTGGATCGCTGGTTTAACGCTGCAGGCATTGAGAGATCTTTCTGAGAGGGAGTTTGATATTGAATTGGCGCTCGGGAGGGAGACGCAGGATAGTGAGGCGCTTGATATTGTGGTTGTATTTGGGGAGACGCTTGATATAAACTTTGTCCTGGGTGCTTAGGACTGTTTCCCTTCTTTTCATATTTCAGGAATTTCCTGAATCTATTTAGAAGCGCCAGTTCTTCTTCCTCACTTATATCCGAGTTTTTTTCTTTGATAGATTTTCCTTTGATTGATGCCATTAGCGCTCCAGATTCGATCACTGGATTACTTACTGCATCACTGGCCGAATTCAGCTCAAACTCAAATGCTTTGAGTTCTGAAAAAGCATCTTCTGGAGTTAGGCTGTCCAGATTGTTTGATTCTCTCATTGCAGTTGTTTTCATCAGGAATCTGCTTGGGAGACTTCTAAAGATTTTGACCACTGTTTCTCGATTTTGTAGCTCCATACCCAGAGATGTTAGTTCAGTGACAAGAGCTGTAAACCTCATGTCTAATTGCTCTAGCGTCTCATTAGGTAGCATCTTGAAGCCGTTGAATTTTTCTTTGGCAATTGATAATTTGTTTTCCTTTATTTGTGCTGAGCCACCACAAATAGTAGCCAACTTATCCCAAATTTCTTTAGTTGTATTGCATGATTTGACTTTGTTGAATAAGTTGTCATTGTCACCAATGGTTGTGTATAATGCATTCCGACCGACATTGTCTAGATTGGCTCGTCGACGCTCATCGGTGGACCATTCTTGTTTGGGCTTCTCCACATAACCGTCAGGTGTTTCTTCTGTGGCTTCGGGCGCTCTGGTGATAACTTTGTATATTTTGATTGGCCCATCTGAAATGATATCACACATGAACACAAATAAGTAAACGCTTTGACCTTCCAAGAATCATAATTTGACTCGGTCAACTTGGGAACTTTAGAGAATGCCATGAAAAATTTAAAGTAATTTTAAAGCGACTATATATATATATATTTTTAAAAAATGGATCTGAACAAGCAGTTACGCTTGGAAACGCTTAGGTTTCAACTTCAACCGCTCTGATACCACTTGTTGGTCCTAAGTGGTATACGAAAGGGTCTAGAAGGGGGGGGGGGTTGAATAGACCCTGAAGTCTTTTTCGACTTCTAAAAATTCGTATCACTTTGAAGTATTTGAACGCTCGGAAAGCTTTGAGCGCTGGGTGCGGCGCTTGAGAGATAATGACTTAAGCGCTAGTTTCAGGCGCTTGGGAAAAGTTAACTTAGACTTGGTGATTTCAACGCTTGCCAAAGTAGGGCAGAGTTTAGTCACTAAATCAGGGTTAGCACAGCGGAAGTATTTTATAGCTTAGCGTTTGATTTGTTAATTAAAAGTAGTCGCTTAGTTGTTTTAAAACTTTATCAAAGAATATGCAATATGAATAGTAAAGCAATAAAGCAGTAAATAGCACAAGATATTTGTAAGGTTCACTGGGTGATGTAATCCCAGCTACGTCCTTCTTCTCCTTTTATCAGGGAGGTTTTCCACTATGATGATTATCGAAGAGTCACACAGAGACTTCTACAAAATAGAGGGAGATTTGGATATGATCTCGGAACTCCTTGGTCACACAGATTTCAGCTCCACTAAAGACTTTCTATCCCCTTGCTTCTTTCACTCAGAAATGGTGCAAGTTACGCTTGATCTCGGAACTCCTTGGTCACACAGATTTCAGCTCCAATAGAGATCTTCTTCCACAAGCTTCTTTTACACAAAAATATTGCTTGTGAGTCAACAAGCTTTCTCACTCAGATGAAAGGTGTTGATGGTTTTGGTCACGGGTTTGTTTGTTTTTGGAAAGTTCAAACAACTTGGAGATATCTCAATAGTAGTGTAGGTTCTTCTTAAGAAGAGGTTTGAAATATGGGTGACTGTCTAGGAATGTATTTGAGAAAGCTTAAAGGGTTTTGGCTCTGGAGTTTATAAGCTCTTTAAAACAATTCAGCAACGTTTTGGACCTTTTTTCTTATTTTTACGTCCAGATGTTTTTCTATATCTATCTCTATTGTCCCTTTTGCTGAAAAGGTTATTTATAGATTGTTATGAGATTTTGTCCGTTGGACACGGTTGGAATCTCGTTTCCCTAAACATTCCATGAGTTCTGACAATCCTAACTTTGGGTATATTTAATTGGTTAGGCATGGTCTTGGTTTCATAAATCTGACAGTCTCGGTCAAAGATATGGCTTGCCCATAAGTTGTAGTGCTTATATTTTAATAGCACTTATCCGACTTTTGATGCATCTTGTTTTATTTCCGTTTGGGAATAATTTCCGTTGATTCATGCATCTTTGATAACTTAGGTTTGAATCTTCAGGTTACGCTTGGAGAACTAGGCGCTTGAGCCTTTTGGAGTTTAGGCTTCTTGAAAGTAGTCTTCTTTGTTAATCAGATGCTTGAGAGAGGTCACAATCTTTGCCCGATTCTTTAGACGCTTGTCCTTTCACTTTATCTTTGATAGACTTACTCAGAATTCTATCATTGACTTAGTGTTAAGTACTTGGTCTAAGGTCCATAACAAATCTTGAGCGCTGAGTTCGTAACCCGGGATAGTCTTTTAGCGTTTGACGGACGCTTGAGACTAATCTTTATCTTTACTGTTTCTTCAGACGCTTGATCTTCAACTTCATCACTTGGTAGACTTACGCAGAATTCTTCTAGTGATTTAGTATCACATTCCTAGTCTAAACTCTATAAAAATACAAGTCTAGTGTAAAAACACGAGCTTTCAGGCGCTTACACATTTGTTCTACGAAAGCTTTTATACTTTACATTTCTTAGGGTCTAACATGAAGTCCTATTTGTCATCATCAAAACATCTAACATGAAATTCCTAACAATTGAGTTAACCAAAGTGCCCTAGCCATGATTCAAAACCCTGTTCTTCATTCCAAAACCAAATATATTGACATTAGATACCATTTTCTTCGTGACCATGTTCAAGAGAAAGACATCCCCATGCACTTTATTGGTATAGACAAACAACTGGCAGATATCTTCACCTAAGCGCTCAACGAACAATGCTTTCTCACTTTAAGAAGTAAACTAGGTATGATTGATTTAAATGCTTGATCATTCAATATATCATACTTTATAGGCATAAAGTTAAGGGGAATTCACTTTATTTTATGTTTAAATGGTTTGAAAGAATACTAATAAGTTGTTAATTTTAGGGAGAACCTACCATAGGGGAAACCTTAAAAACATAACTTTATTAGAAAAGTGAAAATGACCAAAAAATGTATTTTCTTGCATTGGTCATCAGCGTTTATGCATTAAAATAGTGTAGACGCTTCAAACAAAAAATCTTATTAGCGTCTGAATTTTTCTTGAAAAGAAGCTAAACGCTTAACCAATTTCCAGTTAGCGCTTTGTACAAACCAATTTCAAAAGGTGTATTACCTAACGCTGAAAAGCAGACTGTGGATAAGTCAGAGCAATTAATGCTGGTATGACATTCACCCTCTCTTATCAAGTAAATCAAAAAGGTAATCATTAATTTTCAAAATGGCGATTCAGCTAATGTACTCGCATGTCTACATTACATTGTATTTTAGGCGCGTACAATTCATGGTGAAAATTTCAAAACCTTTGAAATTAAAAAAGAAACTGCAAAAGCAACTGTGAACTCCAAAATTTATATTTTGTCGTTATCAAATGCACTTTTCATATTTATCATTCCTTTCCATATTTATGGAATTTACAGCACATATTTAATTTTCTTAACATATGGCCATATTGTGATTGATCAGTTGCCCACTCTTCCTTATAAAGTCAAGAAATTGCAGAATTATTCATTTTATCACTCTCATACTCTCCAAAGTTCCCTGCAAAATTCTCTCTCTTTCAAAGCAACTCAATCTCTCATCTTTCTTCAAAACTTCTTCTAAATGGCTCCATGTAAATCTTCAAAATCTGCTGTTCCATCTTCGCCAAAAGCCAAGGACCCAAAGGATGTTCATGTTAATCCTGGGTTTCTCGTTGATTGGGACCATCTCATCTCCCAACAACATTTTTTGGTGAGAAGCATCTTTCTGTCCTTTGAAGAACGGAAACTAAAACCTCTTATGACCAATCACTTTCAACTTTATTCCGCGGCTCTCAAGGACTTCTATGAGAATGCCGAAATCTCTGATGATGGTCTTTCTATAACTTACATGTTTCCCGGAATCAACGACAAAATCTTCACTCCCTCCGCCAGCATCATTGCTGATTTCTTTAAACTTCCAGATGTCGGAATTGGAGATTTTCCCGCTGTTTGGGAATTGATGACTACTCGTACAACTTCAAGAAGAAGGACTTGAAGGCCAAATACCAGATCATGGTAGATATTTGTGCCAAGGTACTAGAGTGCAGAGCCGGATCCTTTGATAGGATTAGTCATCTATAGTTTTAGATGATGGTAGCCATCGCTAAGAATTATTAAATAAATTAGGCTAGATATATTTTTGAGCCTGTAGTGTCCTTGTTATGGAAGAAGCCCCCAATGAAGCCCTATGGCCTTATTTTGAGTTATATCCTCTTCTGGAGCGGTCATGTTCCAAGCGCTGGAACTGATGTGCCCAAAGAGAAGTTTCTGAGTAAGAAGATAGCAACTCTTCTCAACCCTTCCGCTATCGGTGGTGCTGCATCGCCAAAGAAAGAACGTGCTCACCATGAGGAAAAAAGGCTTCGCAATAAGCAAGAGGAGAAAGGTCTTAAACGCATAGCTCATGTCGAGTTGCAAGAAGATTTTCCTGAGTTGGTGTCACCCGCCGACGAGCGCCTAGAAAAAGAGGTTCTGAACAAGCGCTCTAAGAAAATAAAAAAGGCTCCTCAAGCACTTTCTAAGAAGTCTAAGCGGAAGAAACCATCATCCCCTCCTCCTTCGCCTTTGAACGTCCAGAAGAAAGCCGAGGAAGAAAAGCAAACAGAAGCTCTTAAGTGGATGGATCTGCTCCAGCTCAGATTGAGGTAATTTACTTTACCAGCGCTTATGAAAAATCTGTCTCTTTTACAAACTAGAAGATTCACACTCCAGCGGCTAGAAAAGTTTCTGACCTTCGTGGTATTTCAAAGGCAAGCGTTCCCACCGCAAGCGCTCTTGCAAAGACAAGTGCTGAATCTCCTTGAGCGTCAAACGCTTAAGAACAAGTGCAAATGGAGCCTAGCTAGTGAACCATAAGTTCATCCTCTGGAACTTGTTGCTGAGACTAGTGCTCAGGGTAAGCAATTTCTTCTACCAAGACCTTCTCTCGATTTTCTGCCTTCTGTAGAAAATCTAACTCTTAAGGTTTGTTTCTTTCTTTTAGCTCTGTTGGAAGTCGATACTGAAGTAGACTCTACTGTCAGTATTTCAGAGAGCGTGCCAGTTGAGTTAGGTGTTGATCTATCCGTTGTGATGGCAATTGCCCAAGAAGTTGCTGCAATAGTTGCTGAAGATCTCCCATACTCAGTGGGTGGATCTCAAGAAAAGCACTAGGTGGTTCTAGACAGAGCAATAGACCACACCAGTCTCGCCCCTTTGACTCAATTCAATGACGTCTTTGCCCTGCGTGATGATTATGAAGATCGATATATTTATGCCGAATAAAGTCTACAAGAAGTCATTGAGTTTAATGCCTGGTTTCATCGGATTCTGTTTGATCAAGAATTAACAGAAGCTCAAAAAGAGGAGCTAATCAAGTTCACCTCCGAGGACCCAGCGCCTCCTAAGAAAAAGTCGAAGAAGACCAAGGCTTTTAAATCCAAGTCTTCTTCAAGTAATGCAGAGGAAGCTCGTAAAAGGACTTTGCCTACTATTCTTGTTGAAATAGCCACTTCCAAGCCAAAGAAAGCTTCTAAGCCCCTCAAAAGAACATTATCTGAAATTGACATTGCGTACTTCAATGTCCATCTGCATAGTGAACCAGAGGCTAGAACACCTAGGAATGAAATAGTCAGTTTCTACGACTACTATTCTCCAGTTCCTCTTCGTCCAAGTGAGGAGACCCTCAACAATCTGGTCAATACTCATTATGGTGAGAAAGTCCATCATTACTCCAATCTTGAGACTGATAAGCCTCTCCATCTATGGAAAGCCAAAGGAATCGCCATTTGTGATAAGCCAGCAGATCTGAAGCAGATGATTTCTTGCGAAGTGCAACTCTATTTTGAGAGAGTTTGGCATGGATATTACAGCGCAGATCTCCAGCACTTCCTCACCATGAAGAGCATTCAGGATTGCACCATGAGAGCTATATTAGCAGCCGGAACTGATTGGCTACTTAAGAAAGCAGAATGGGTTGAGGCCTATGTGAATAAACGTTATACGTTTGAAGAATTAGTGTCCAATCTCAATCTTTCCAGTCAGGGTATTCATGAGAAGAGAAAGTAGTTTGCTCGCTATTGCCTTGACTCGCGCATTCATCGACTTGGACCAGTTGATCCATTAACAACTATTCAGCGTCCAGTTGAAGAATCTCTTCGCCAAGCGCTTGCTGAGCTCAGTCAATCCAATCTTATTCTAAACTGTGGCAGCACTCCCTGTGGTGAATCCTCAAGCGCCAATGTGGAAGTTGATTCTGAGCAACACTACGAGTTCTTGTTCAATTGAATGATGCTCAGAGATGCTGTAAAGGTTTTCGACCAAATCTTTACCAGGATTATCGTCACAGTGACTGGGGCCAGTGTCAATGAGTTTTCCAGATTTCTCTTTCTGGATTTTTATACCCAGGAGTTAAGTGCTCATTACCAGAAGGTAATTGATTTGCTAGAAGGGCATTGCAGCCCAGTGCTCGCTCAAGGTGTCTTGCTTTACTTGGAAGAATAATTCAAGGGTTACATCTCAAATCTTCCAGTATTAGCAGAAGATAGGTTGATGTACTTTTGCAAGGAGCAAACCGAGGACTCCCTATTCTTCATTCATGGGTCCAGCGCCAGGTTAACCCCAGTACACCCTATAGATGCTATTGGTCCTATGTGGGTAGCTGCTAAAGCAAGTCCAATTGCTATATTCAAACAAGAATTTTTCCAGCTATCGACCATCTCAGAAATATCTCGTGGACCCAGATCATGCCTTCAGCCGAGATGATTCCAGCAGAAATCATGCCTAAAGAACCCGTCATTCTATCAATGCAGTGGTTCTCCAACTTACGCCACATTTTCTCGCCAGCTCCGCCATTGACAGAATTTACTTATGGGTTTGCAAACGCTTGTGTTTTGTTTATCCGAGAAACGCCATCAGATGATGACGTAAAGAAATTTTTTGAGGAAGAAGCCCCTTCTAGCGCTCATGCCCAAATCATTTAAATCAAAGCTGTTTCTAGCGCTAAGGCCGATGGAGATGATTTCATCATGGACATTGCAGAAGTCCATGCTACAGATGCTGCTATTCCCGAAAAAGAACCAGTTATTGAATCCGAGGAACCACTCTTCAGAGATCCCGTGTGAGGAAAAACTGTAGCCTCCAAAGACTCTTTTCCTCCTCTAGCGCGTTCTTCAAGTGACAATTCAGACAATGATGATGATCCTGACGCTCAGGACTTTAAGCAAGCAGTCAAGAATTCTTTAGTCGAAATCATGGGTTCCAGCTCTGGATTGGAAAATTAGGGTACCTCAGTCCACACTGCAGTAGAAAGGAATCAACTAAATGATATGCGCAATCAGGCTGACCAGAGTGGTGGTTCCAAGTGGCATACAAAAGGGTCTAGAAGGGGGGGGGGGAGGTTGAATAGACCCTAAAGTCTTTTTCGACTTCAAAAATTTCGTGTCACTTTTAAGATTTTAAACACTTGGTAAGCAAAGAGCTAGGTCAGACGCTATAGAAAAGATAACTTAGACTTAGTGATTTAGGCACTTACCAAAGTAGGGTAATGCTTCAATCGCTTAATCAGGGTCAGCACAGTGGAAATAATTTTTAAGTTTAACGTTCTTTTAGCCAAATAGTCGCTTAACCATTTTTAAAGCCTTTTCAAAGAAATAAAGTGAATAGTAAAGTAAAGCAATAAAATAGTAAATAACACAAGATATGTAAGGTTCACTGGGTGATGTCATCCCAGCTACGTCCTTCTTCTCCTTTTCACTCAGAGGAAATCCACTAAGTTGATAATCGAAGGATCACATAGAGGTTTCTACAAAATAGAGGATAGGAAGACGATCTTGAGTTCCTTGATCACACAGACTTCGGCTCCAATGAAGATCTTCTTCAATAAGCTTCTCTCACAAAAAAATGTTGCTTGTAGATCAACAACTTTCTCACTCAGATGAAAGAGGTTGAGGTTTTTGTCAAGGGTTTGTTTGATTTTAGAAAGTTCAAACAACTTGGGATATCTCAATAAGAGTGTAGGGTTCTTCTATGAAAATGTTTAAGATATTGGTGACTGTCTTTGGAATGTATATGAAAAGCTTGAAGGATTTTGGCTATGGAGTTTATAAGCTTTAGTCAAGAATATTTTTAGCAAAGTTTTGACCTTTTCTTATGCATATACGTGTGTATCTTTCAGGGTTTGCTGAAGCGTATTATTTATAGAGAATTCTTGGGATTTGTCCGTGGAACCCATGCAGGCGCGTGTCTCTCAGGCAGCGCGTAAATAGACCATTTTTCTGACATTCATAAAATTTTGTTGTTACCGATTGGACATAAGAAGACTTTGAACTATGAATTCTGACAGTCTAGTCAAAAGGTGGCTTGTCCACAAGTCATAATGCCTTCTCACATTTAATGCACTTATCAGGTATTTAATGCATTTTGAATTTATTTGCCGCTCGAAAAAATGTCCGTTGATGATTGCATTAAGTCCTTCATGACTTGAGAATTTATTTTAGGTGAATTTGATCCTTGATTGCTTGAGTATTTTGAACGCTTGATTCATTATACCTGAAAAAGTCCTTTCGCGTTTGAAAGACGCTTAAGACAAATCTTCATCTTCACTTGATCTCCAACTTCATCTCTGATAGACTCACTTAGAATTCTATCAGCGACTCGGTATCTAATACTTTGTCTAAAATCTATAAAGATAAAAATTACAAGCCTAACAAATAACAATACTTTCAAACTCTTATACAAATGTTCTATGAAAGCATAAACTTACATTCTTTTGGGGTCTAACATTAAGTCCTACTCTTTTCATCATCAAAATATTTAACATGAAATTTCCTAACAATTTCCCACTTTTTGATGATGTCAAGACCTTAACTCTTTTAGAGTTCAAGAGTTTGAAGAAAAGCCAAAAGATATAAGTTAGCGTTAGAAAGTTAGTTGAGTTAGCTAATGTTAGATTAGCTTCAACGAGATGTTTCAGTGTTTAATCGTTCATTCATATAATAAATTGAAGCAAACATGATTACACTGAAAAAAAAAACACAAAGCAATAGAAGATAAAAGAAAGATAAAGCAATATAAGTGATCATCTTCTTTGTCGCTTCTTCGACATCTCTTCCTGGAAGATCTCATTCACTAGATCTAGAAGGACTCTGTCAATGTCTATCATTGTTGTATGATAGACTTCGTTGTAGTCCTCACGATGTTCTTTAGCGCTTATATTGAGCTCTAACAACCTTTTCACCTAATCTCTTGGAGGAATTACAAGCGTCCGAATAAGATCATGATAGAGATCTTGGACTCGATCATTGGAAGGTTTCCAGTTAAGAGGTCTACGCAAGGTTTCAGCGTAAGGGTGAAAACCCATGCCTTCAAAAAATTCAACATCCAAATTAGGAAGCCTATGCCTGCCTCTATAGTATCCTGGCTTTCGCTTCTTTGTGAGCATGTTTTTCAAGCTCGCAATCTCTTCAAACATGGAGTGCCAATTTTTGTTATCAGTTTTGGACATTGGCTCCGAGGCTTTTACTTTGGCTTTCTGATCTTTGGATTTTCTTTTGATTCCCCCTTTTTGACTTCATCAAGGGAAGATCTAGCTTAGCAATATCGTGTCTTAGTAATCTGACTTCATCGATGAGTAAAGCGACTTACTCAGCAATACTTTGACTAACTGAATTGGAAGTATTATGTCTTTTAGTATCCACTGAAGTATTCTGAGCTAGCCAGTGATTAAACTCTTCAGATAGGCCAGTAATTGAAGGGACCATGCGATCTAGTACCGAAGTAGTACTCTTGACCACATCGTTTGAAGTATCTCGGTCTTTTGTATCAAAGGCAAGCCTGATGTTCATCTCATCATCAGCTATCATCTTTGAGCGGGAACCCTCAATGGTGTGGAGCGAGTTCCTCACTGCTTTTCTAAAGTCTTTTGCCTCTGAGTCACTATCTGAATCTGAGTTGGAGAAAGAAGAAGGATGCTCAGGAGATGGAATGAGTTCATATGAGCTTGAAATTGCTGCATTTCCCTTTGATTTATAATTGATGAAAGGTTCCTTTGGATCTTCAGTAATTTTGTCCTGTACCTCCTGAATCGCTTTATCAAAAGATTGAGTTGCAGCCTCAATCTATGCAACTTCATCAACAAGTGGCGTCTCAACTACTGGGGTGCTGGGGGCTTCTGTCATTTGAATATCAGCGTCTATAATATGACCGTCCTCAACTGTAGGAGCCTGGTTCACTTGCAACTCTGTGATTTCCACAATCACTTCCAGAACATGCCTTGGACTTTGGTAGAATGATCGTGGGATGAACAACAAAGCATCTTCTCGCTCTTCAGAACTGAACGCTAGTTTAGCGTCTTTCGAGATCTCCACACCAGATGTGTAAAAAAATTGATGAAGTCCATTAACAAATGCATCAGCTATTGAGCTAGTGCCTGATCCACTGGCCGGATAAGAGAAAGGAACTTGGACACTCGAATGCTCTGTTCACAAAACAAGACAGGATGAAGGTTGTAACCATGGAAGTCACAAAAACCAAAGATATGGTTGAAAGTGATGTCCAGCGGTTGCGCATTCTCAACTATCTCTCTTCTATCTCTATGCAACTCTGAATTATCATCAGTTAGACGCATGTGCGCTTCACTGGGACTAGGAAGGGCATCACGCTTGCTGGTGGAGGCATCTTCATTCAAATCCAGTTGGAGACGCTGAGCAAAATTCTATTGCGGATGATAAACTTAGCGTTCTCCCTGACTGACCTGAGTAAGTTGATATCTGATAAAATGTTCCATGCGTCTTCTAAAATACGGCAAGGCATTCACCTCTCCCACTAGCAATTCGCGCCTTTCCAGCAAAAACAAGGCGTATCCTCGATTCCAAAATTGAAGAGAAAGGGATACTTGAGCATCTCTTCAATTATATGGAAATGCAGTACAAACTCTTCAGCTCACCTGGATGTATCCAAAATCCAGCATCTTCTGAGTTTCTCAGCCAATTCTTTGTCTTTCTTGGCCTCGAGTAGTTTCTTGAATCTTTCTTTCTCGATTTCAAAGCTATCGGCCCAAACTCTGGCGAGGTATTCTCGGGCTTCAACTTCAACCCAGAAATTAATAGGATTGAGTTGTTCTATGAACATTGCTCCCTTTCCTTTCCATAAGCTCAAGGGTTTTGGTGAAGACTTATTAGCGGCTGAATGGACGCTCTTTGGCAGGGCAGAGTAACTTATTTTATTCAAGTTTTCTTCATCGGGGTTCTTCTCCCAATCGCCCATGTGAGGATTCCTGATTTAGACATGAGTGCGGAGGAATGGATAGTTGCGTTCAAAACTCCGACCTACTTCCTGAAAGCGGTTGCTTTCAAACTCTGCCAAATTGCTGAGAGGAGTCTCTAAATACTCAAGACGAGCAACAATCTCCTTCTCAGACTTCAGGCCTAGCGTTGTAAGCTCTTTGAATGTTTGTGATTTTTGGGTGTCTAAAAGAGCCGGAGTGTGGAGAGTTGTTTGGAAAGTGAGATCCATCTCAATTAACTGCCGAAAGGTCATTTTTCTCTAGGCATAGTAGTATTCGAGATCTTCATGATGACCTCTTGGAAAGAAATTAACCACTGGAGAAGGAGGACCATTGGAGTGGGGACAATCGTGGCCACTTCTAGCAACCGCTAAACATCCAAAGTCGCTTCCCGTGTTGGATAGATCTCAACGTCGGAAAGGACTATTTCTACTTCTTTAGCGATTTCCACCACTATTAATAAATCAACATCTAATTCTATGGCAACCTAAGGAGGAGGAGGTGCATCAGCGTCTGGTACACTTTGAGCTAATACATGCAAGCGTTTGAGAAAAAATAAATTCTACTAAGTAGAGATTTGAGATAAAAAGACAGAAACGCTTACCCTGAGGACCATCTTCGACTATATCAGTTGCTTGATCTTTAGAAACATCTGTTTCCATAGCCTCAGGCTTTGGAACTTCTTCATCATCTTCTAGATTGAGGAAAGAAGTGAGGGGATCAGCACGAATTGGAATATTACAAGCATCCAAGGTATGCAGTACATACTGAATATTATATTCTCTTCGAGCTGAAAGACAATTTATCATAGCATTAAAAAAAACAAACAAGGAAAGGATAGTGTACATTGTTTATCACAAGTACTTACTCTGATCAAAAGCACAATCCTTTGAAAGAGGGTTTTCTTTAGGCTCTACAACAGGTTCAAAAGAAGGAGGAGGAGGGGCACTAGCTAGTTCTTCAAGCGCTGGCTCTGCTAGAGCGCTTGTTGAGCCTTTTGGAGTAGACCACGGTGTGCGCTTACGAGCAAGTGACACATCCACTTCTTCTGTTTCTTCTTCTGTCTCTGGCGATATAAGAGTCGCAATAGGAGGAGAAGTTGTTTTTAGAGGAGGGGAGGGAGACTTCTTCTTTTTCTCTGTCTCCTTCTTTTCTTTCTTCGCTGGCTTGGAGGGCTCAACAATCTTCAACGTAGTCTTTCTTTTTGGTCGCTTGAACACAACTTCTTCTGGTTCATCTGATGAGGAAGTCGCTCAATCCTCATCATCACCACGGACTTTGCCTTCAGCAAGGCCTTCAGCAAGGAGTCGCTTGCGCTTTTCCTTGGGAACCGCTGCACCACCCAGACGCTTGGGGTTTAGCAATTCACTGATCATCTTTTTCCTGTAGAATTTGGTCGCTGGCACGTTGGATCCTTGGGATGTTACAAATCCACAACCGCTAAGAATGACACTAAGCAAAATCCCATAAGGCTTGGGATTCACTGACTTTTGCATCGCTACCTTAAAGCGATTGAAAACGTACAAGGCCCAGTTGACCTTGAGCTCGGTTAAAATGGTGATCATCATCTTGTAGTGAATGATAGAGACTTTATCAAATGATCCTTTACATCACTCGATTATATTTGCACACATGTCGGCCAGAATGACATATTCACCTTTCATGTCATTCTTCTTGTAAGAAGCATCAACATCATCTGTTCTTACTTGTTCCCAAACTTTCGTAGAAGCTTCTATGGCAACTTCTTCAACTTCACACCCATGAGCAGGTAGTTTCAGTAAATTAGCAAGCAATTGTGAAGAAAGCACAAATGGGGTTTCAGCAGATGGAAACTAGCAAGAAATTGAGTTGCCATTGTCAGAAATGACAACATTCTCAAACAAATATTTAACTTCATCCTCATGAATCAGAGAATGAGATGTGAGAAGGGTTCTTAAACCGGATTCTTCAATGAGAGAAAAGATTTGTCTCATCGGGAAGTTTTGATTCTCAAACAGGTATTCCCAGTTAAGTGGGAAACCAACTTTAGAACCAATGGTTTTGGAAGATTTTTTGGCATCAGGTTTGGAAGATTTTGGTGGCGCCATTGATGAAAGTGATAAGCTTTTTGAGGAGGAAGAAGAAAGCTTTTTTCCTTTGAAGAATTTTTAAGTGATATAGCTTTTCTGTAAAAGTTTTAAGGGTTTAAATAGATGGCAAAAAATAACTCCTCAATTGCCTTGATAAATGCCACGTGTAAATGCAGTTAATCAGAAATGAAAAATATTGAATCTGAGCCGTTTAATTATAAAGACGGTTGTAAAAGGTGAGAAAAGTAAGGTTAACTGTTGTAGATATAAAATTGGAGTCCGCAGTTACTTTTCAAAAAACTTTTGGGATTTTTGAAAGTATTGTTGGGAAATTATTTCGAAAATAATCCAAAATTGGTACGCAGCGTAATTAAATAAAGAGTCTAGCTCTATTGCGTACATGCATGACATTAAATTTTTTTTAAATCATACATACTATAGAAACAAATTAAAACTAATTAATTAAACAATTTAATTGAAACAAATTAATTGCATGCTATAGAAATAAAATCAATAATTAAAAAACTCAAAACCAACCTTTCGTCGAAGATCCAACCGAGCTCTTGTACCGCAAAGTCTTCTTTGCAGAGCCTCGCTTTAAAACTCGGGAGAGTGGGCTCCCAAAATAAAATACTAAAATTATTAAACTTCTTTTTATAATTTTGCAATTATATTTTCTAAAAGAAAATTTCTTTGCAAGTGCTATATATCTTTGAACTCATCCTTAACCTTCTTTATATAGAGGGCCAAGGGTTAAAGGTTTAGTGAAATTTCAATGTGAGACTCAAAGCATTCACAAGTTAAAGAAAAACATAAGGTCAAAACTTACCAATGCAAAGGCCAAATCTCACGTGAGCATTGTGAATACACAAAGACTAAAATTTACCAAGGCAAAAGCTAAACTCACGTGGGCATCTACATTTGTTTTTTCTTTAAATTGAAATTACAACTTAATATAATTTTGAATATCTTTCTCTAAAGATATTTCCCACATCTTTTCATCCGAGTTCAAAAATCAATCCATCCAATGGACCTTTTAGTATTTAATCGAGTTTCTATTCGAGGCTTGCGAAGGGACCTTAGGGAAAAATTAATTCTAGCTCCAAATGGGTCAAATCGAATTACCATCGCATGATAATATTTGATTACCACTTAACAATATTTAAGTCCACTAAATAAATATTGTTGCACTCTAGAATTAATTAAATTACTCAAGAGTTCTCGTACTTAAGAATATTACAACTAACTCCTCTATTGAAATATTCGTGAAGAACTAAAATCAATGATACTATTAGTTTATTCTTCACCTCTTATCCTAAAAATGCTAATTTGCTCATTGTCAACTTTTCATACGAAAACTCATTTTTCGTTTAATTTCGGTGACACTTCACCTGAAATACTTTGGCCAAAGTTTCAGAATAGTTGAACATTGCAAATCCATTAAAGGGAATATTTCTTATCTCTCATGAAGATTATAGATTCCTTATGAATGTCCTTCATAATCACATTTCATGCAATTACTCAATGTATAAAGTATATTGGCCACCGAAGACCTCACTTCTGAATACATCAAAGTAATATACACTTAGATGCATTAGCCCACGACAATCATAGGATTTAGAGTTGTTGTTGAAGTTATTTATTTTCGATAGTAGCCAAAAAATAAATAACTTAATTGGTCTGGTTCAGTGTTTCAATCTCATTGATTTACACGAATATACTATATATGGATTCCTCGAATATAATATATTATAGCCTTTAGCAGATAAGACGTCCATTCTTATCACCGACTACAACCCATTTAGAATAATATATGACACATATAACCCAAGTCTTTTCATGGAACAACACTTCTATTTGGATTATCGTATATTATATTGGACTACGTCTATCTTATAGTACGATTTCTATAATACTCATAACTTGCAACAAAATTAATAAAGATCAATTTCATAAACGAAATATAAACGTTTCATATAATTGGATTTTTAGGGTACAATTCCTAACAAGTATTCAGCGTGAATTGCACACGCCTGTTGGCACACTAACACGTACCCAGGCAAGTACAAATACTGAACCACCTATTTATTAACAGTCAGTTTGATGTGATAGGAACATGTGGGCATTTGTCAAATATTATCTTTTGGACTTATCTACACGCTACCTTTGGCGATGAAAACAATGCATGATTTTCAAAGAAAGTTACTAAGCATTAAAGTGGGAATATTCTTAACGCTGCAGTCTTATTTAAAGAAAGAACATTTAATCGCTATTGAGAAATAATACTTTTATTTTATTAGCGATCAAATTGTGATGCACAAAGGTAAATGCTAATGATCAATGCATAAAGTTTTCAAAGTCATTTTTGATCATTGTCGCCTACTAATTGGAATAAGTACAATTTTAAAGTTCCCCCTAAAATTGATAACTCATTTCAATTTTGAAAATGCTTTAGACATTATAATAAAGTGTATTCCCCCTAAATTATATGCCTATAAAAGTATGATGCTTCATGATTAAGCATTTAAACCAATCATACCTAATTCACTTCTTAAAGTGAGAAAACGTTGTTCGTTGAGCGCTTTGGTAAAGATATCTGCCTTTTCTTACCGGCTATTGGGGCATAAGTTTCATCAAAGTCAATACCATTTTCTTGACAATAACCCTGAGCGACTAATCTTGCTTTGTTCCTTATATCAATACCATCATCGTCCATTTTGTTCCTCAAAACCCATCTAGTCCCAATAACTCCTTAGTGAGTTGGCTTGGGAACTAGCGTCCAAACTTTACTATGCTCAAATTGGTTAAGCTCCTCTTACATCGCTTCTACCCAACTTGAATCACTAAGCTCTTCATCTATTTTCTTTGGTTCCGTTTGAGATAAGAAACTTGCAAACATAGCTGTAGTGGCCCTAGTCCTTACAAGTGCTCTAATATCTCCATTTACTAGCTCTGGTGGATGGTCTCTAAGCCATCTTCAATCTGGTTGGAACTAATTGAGAGACGCTTGATCATTAATCGCTTGACCATCATTTGTCTCTTGCGCAGTCGCCTCATCATTCACAAGTCCAATTTGCTCTTGTTGATTATTCTCTTGATGATCATCAACGTTTCTTGCAATATCATCATTGATAACCTCACGAGTAACCTTAGGATTGGGCACAAAGATCTCATCATCCTCATCATCATCACTATCATCACCAAGATTGATTTGTGACGCTTGTTGGGAAATATCTTCAACTCCTACATCATCAATATTAACCTTACTCGGTTCTTGGTTAGCATCATCAAACATAACATGAATGGATTCTTCAACCTTCCATTTGATCTTATTTAGGATGCGAAATCTCTTTCCATTTTTGGCATAGCCTAGAAAGATTCCCTCATCCGCTTTAGGATCAAATGTCTTTAGATTGTGAGATCCATTGTTATGAATGGAATATTTTGAACCAAATACATGAAAATACAAAACGTTAGGCTTACGTCCCTTTTATAACTCATATGGAGTCTTTGCATGTTGCTTGTTGATCATACACCGGTTCTGAGTGTAGCAAGAGGTATTGATTATTTCGACCCAAAACCTTTGAGGCAGCTTGGACTCAGCTAACAATGTCTTAGTGGCTTCTTTAAGCATTTTGTTTCGTTGATCGACAACTCCATTCTGTTGAGGTGTTCTAGGCACAAAATACTCATGAAGTATTCTAAAATCTGTATAAAACTTCTCAACAATATGGTTAGTAAATTTAGTTCCTCTATCGCTTCTAATTCTTGTCACTTTTAGATCTTTTGAGGTTTGTAATTAACGAATTAGCGTTGTGAGCTTGACACTAGTTTCATCTTTGGACGCTAAAAATTCTACCCATGTATAGCGTGAGTATTAGGAAATTTCATGTTAGATGTTTTGCTGATGACAAAAATAGGTTTTTATGTTAGACCCCAAAAGAATGTAAGTTTATGCTTTCGTAGAACAACTGTATAAGCGTTTGAAAGTATTGTTTATTATTAGGCTTGTAATTTTTATCTTTGTAGATTTTAGACTAAGTATTAGATACGGAGTCGCTGATAGAATTTTAGGTGAGTCTGTCAGAGATGAAGTTTAAGATCAGCGTCTGAAGTCAAGTAAAGATGAAGATTTGTCTTAAGCGCCTATCAAACGCGATAGGACTATTTCAGCAATATTGAATCAAGCGCTCAAATTACTCAAGTGATCAAGGATCAGATTCACCTGAAATAAATTCTCAAGTCATGAAGGACTTAAATGCAATTATCAATGAACATTTATTTCCAACGGGAAATAAAATTCAAAACGCATTGAATGCCTGATAAGTGCATTAAATGTGATAAGGCATTATGACTTGTGGACAAGTCACCTTTTGACTAGACTATCAGGATTCAGAGTTCAAAGTCTGCTTATGTCCAATCGGTAATAGCAGAAATTCAGGAATGTCAGAAAAGGGACTATTTACGCGCTGCATGAGAGACATACGCCTGCATGTGTCCAACGGACAAATCCAAGAATTCTCTATAAATAGTACCCTTCAGCAAACCCTAAAAATATACGTACATGCACACGAAAAGGTCTAAACTTTTCTGAAAATATTCTTAAGAAAAGCTTATAAACTCCATAGCCAAAATCCTTCAAGCTTTTCTTATACATTCCAAAGATAGTCACCAATATCTCAAACATCTACATAGAAAAATCCTACACTCTTATTGAGCTAACCCAAGTTGTTTGAACTTCCTAAAATCAAACAAACCAGTGACAAAAACCCTCAACCTCTTTCATCTGAGTGAGAAGGTTGTTGATTTACAAGCAGCATTTCTGTGTGAGAGAAGCTTGTTGAAGAAGGTCTTTATTGGAGCTGAAGTCTGTGTGATCAAGGAGCTCAAGATCATCTTCCTTTCCTGTATTTTGTAGAAGCCTCTGTGTGATCCTTCAAAATTCAACTTAGTGGAATTCCTTCGAGTGTAAAGGAGAAGAAGGACGTAGCTGGGATTACATCACCCAGTGAACCTTACATATCTTGTGTTATTTACTATTTTATTGCTTTACTTTACTATTTACATTATATCTTGGAAAAGTTTTTAAAAATGGTTAAGTGACTATTTGGTTGAAGAGAACGCTAAGCTTAAAAATCATTTCCGCTGTGCTAATCCTGATTAAGAGATTAAAACATTACCCTATTTTGGTAACTGCTGAAATCACTAAGTCTGAGTCATCTTATCTTTAGTGTCTGACCTAACGCTTGCTTACCAAGCGTTCAAAATCTTAAAAAGTGATACAGGATTTTTTAAAGTAAAAAAAGACTTTAGGATCTATTCAACTTCCCCCCTCCTTCTAAACCCTTTCATATGCCACTTGGGACCACCAAGTGGTATCAAGTCAGGTTGAAGTAGAAACCAAGCGTTTTCTAGCGTAACTGCTTGTTTAGATCCATTTTTCAAAACTTAGTCGCTTTGCTTTTTGAAAAATCTCATATCATGGCTTTTAACAAAATGCCAAAGTTGATTGAGTCAAACTATGACTCATGGAAACTTAGAGCACTCGTTTATTCAAGTTCATGTGATAATGAGATGTGTGATGTAATTACAGATGACCCCATTCAAATAATGAAAGTTATAACTTGAGCCCCTGGAGCAACTGAAGCGACTCCAGATGGTTATGTCGAGAAGCTAAAGTTGGAATGGACGCTAGAAGATCGTAAAAGATCTAACTTGGATAATGTTAGACGAAGTGCTCTTTACTCAGTGTTGATAGACAATGAAGGATTGTTCAACAAAATTAAACTATGCAAGGCTTCAAAAGAAATTTGGGATAAGTTGGCCTCTGTGTGTGAAGGATCTACACGGATGAGGGAGAACAAGCTCTCCATAGTCATGCAAAGATTTGAGCATTTTAAGATGAAGCCCAACGAGATACTAGATCAATTGGATGTGAGGTTTACTTCACTTATTATAAAGTTAGCGTCATTGGATAAAGAGTTTGACCAACAAGAAAATGGTCAATAAGATTTTTAGAAGTCTTCCAAGCAAATATTTGATAAAGACTGTAGCAATGAGAGAATCACAAATGTTGGGTATTATAACTCTAGAATATGTATTTTTGGAGTTAAGGGCTTTGAATTTGAATTAGGTGAAGTCAGCGACACATCGAATTCAACGACTGAATCAGAAGCTTTAATTGCCACTACTAAAAGTAAAGGAAAAATATTCAGTGAGGTGAAAGTGACAGAATCAAACGAGGAAAAGGAGATGGCTTTATTGGTCAAGAAATTCAGAAAATTTCTAAGATATGAAAAGAGAAATCCTATTGGACATACCTCATTTCAAACTCTCCCCCTGCACCAGCGCCTCAGTATCAAGCGCCAGTGTATCTGCCCCTCAGCCTCTAGCGCTAGTTCAATATCAAGCGCCTCCGTCTCCAAATCAGAATCTCTCAGCGCTAGTAATTTCCAAAAGGTTAACAACTGAACAGAAAATGAAAACTAATCTTTGTTACAACTATAGGAAACCAGGGCATTACCAGGTAAATTGCCCTTATCCAAATGTATCTAAGCCCACAAGGCAAGATCATGCGGATAGAAACTAATTTAGGAGCAACCTACGCCAACAAGGTTTGCTAGCGGAATCTGAACCATTCTCCACACCTGAAGAGGACTTGGAATCTTCAGATGAAAGCAGCGATGATGAGCCATCTAGCAACTCAGCGCTAATTTGTCTCATGGCGAGAGATGAAGAAGCGTCTGATGACTCGCTATCTGAGGTATCCACTGAACTATCTCATCCTCTTTCTTATGAAGAATTACTTAATAAAGTCAATGAATATTATAAAGACTGTCAAGGTGCCGCCAAACTATATCAAGAACACACTGATGAGATCTCAATGATTAAAAATGATAATGTGACGCTCAAAGCCGAGTTGCTAGTTCAACAACAGTGCATTGAGAAGAACCAATCGCTTGAGGCATACATCGCTCAGTTGAAAAGTGATCTTGATATGGTGGTCAAGATAGAAGCCGAATTGATCACTAAGCTTGCCAAATCAGAGCAACTTGTCTCATCATTATCAAAAGTTTCAAGAAAGTTGGATAATGTGACTGAGGTAACCAGACTTTTTGGTGAAAAGACTGGTTTAGGTTGTGATAAATTTGGTTATAAATCAAAAGCGTCTAAGGTTATGGCAACTAACAAAGGAAAAGGTGTAGCCTTTGTTGAGAAGAATTCAACAGTCAAACGTTGAATGAACTAGAGATAATTGTAAGAGGTCAAATGAGAAGGTCAAAGCCAACTCAGGCAATAAGGAGAAGACGAAAGTGAATAATTCACAAATGAAGTTCTATCCAAACACTCAAAAGGCTAAGAAGATACCTTCTAAAAGTGAATCAAACACTAAACGTCAATCGTTAAAAGCGATTCCTAAGCTAGTGTCGAGGAAATACCAGCGTCAATATCCTCAGAGATCTAGATCATATTATCAATACTATGATGATTATGATTATGATTATGACTAAAATTATTATTATAATCAAGGATATTACTATATACCTAAAAAACACACACAACACAAACTGAAACTCAAAAATGCCAGTCCTCCCGTAATGAAGATGTTGGTCCCACTGAGCGTCTAGAGGGGGGGGGGGGGGTGAATAGACGCTTAGGTCATTTCGACGCTTCAAAATTTTCTTATTAAATTCTTTTTGGACGCTTGAGAAATGTAAACGCTTGATTAGACGCTTGAGAGATAGGCGCTTGACTTGAGCGTCTAATGAAGACTGGTTTGATAAAGTTAACTTAGACTTAGTGATTTCAACTCTTACCAAAGTAGGGTAATGTTTTAATCGCTTAATCAGGGTTAGCACAGCGGAATGATTTAGAGTCTTCTCTTTGAAAATATTTATCGTCACAAAGGTTTCTTTAGTTGCTTTTCGTTTTAAATCATTTTGAACGCTTAGAAGTGCTCAGTGCTTTGTCAAGCGCTTAAGCCTATTTTGAAAGCTTAGCGTTCTCTTTTTCACCGAAATAGTCGCTTAACTGTTTTAAAGCCTTTTTCAAGATAATATGCAAATGTAAGCAAAGTATTAAAATAATAAAGTGACACAAGATATTTGTAAGGTTCACTGGGTGGTGTAATCCCAGCTACGTCCTTCTTCTCATTTTTCACTTGGAGGGAATCCACTAAAATGATCCTCAAAGAATCAGACAGAATCTTCTACAAATTAGGGAACAAGGAAGAGATGGATATGGATGACTTAAGCTCCTTGGTCACACAGATTTCAGCTACAAGCCACTTCAATCCTCTACTTCTGGAAAGACGATCTCGAGCTCCTTGATCACACAGATTTTAGCTCCAATAAAGTTCTTCTCCAAGATGTCCTTGAGCTCTTTGATCACACAGACTTCAGCTCCAATAAAGACCTTCTCCAAGATGGCCTTGAGCTCTTTGATCACACAGACTTCAGCTCCAATAAAGACCTTCTTCAATAAGCTTCCCTTACTAAAAAATATTGCTTGTAGAAGTCAACGAACTTTCTCACTCAGATGAAAGATGTTGAGGGTTTATTGTAACAGGTTTGTTTGATGTTGGGAAGTTCAAACAACTTGGGATATCTCAATAATAGTTTGGGTTCTTCTTTAAAGAGGTTTGAGATATCGGGTGACTGTCTTGGAATGTATTTGAGAAGCTTTAAAGGATATTGGAGCTTCAAGAAAGATCTTCTTCAACAAGCTTCTCTTACACAAAAATACTGCTTGTTGAAAGAATTAACTTTCTTGAATTCCAATTGGCTATGGAGTTTGGAAGCTTTTTCTCTCAAATTATTTCATCAAAGTTTCTCTCTCCGCACCCACTTTAAGGTTTTGCTGGAGGGTACTATTTATAGAGATTCTTGGGATTTGTCCGTTGGACACAATCAAGCTCGTTTCTCTCACGCAGTGAGTGAAATAGTCCCTTTCTATCATTCCTGAAATTTTGCTGGTTCCGATTGGACAGGAGCAGATTTGAACTCTGAAAAGCTGACAGTCTAGTCAAAGGGTGGCTTGTCCACAAGTCAGAAAGTCTTGTCGCATTTAATGCACTTGCATTTATTTCCCGCTGGAAATAAATGACCGTTGAGGATTAGATGACTTGAGGATGTATTTCAGGTGAAGCCTTTCGATGAACGCTTGAGTATTTGAGCTCTCGGTTTACACTTCTGGAACAGTCCTTTAGCGTTAGCTAGGTGCTAAGAACATTATCTCGAACGCTTGATTCATAACTCCTGAAATAGACTCTTAAGCGTTTGACAGACGCTTAAGACAAATCTTCATTTTCACTTGACTTCAGACGCTGATCTTCAACTTCATCCTTGATAGACTCACTCAGAATTCTATCAGTGAATTGGTATTCAATACTTAGTCTAAAATCTACAAAGATAAAGATTACAAGCCTAACAAACTAATACACTTTCAAACGCTTATACAGATATTCTATGAAAGTATAAACTTACATTCTTTTGGGGTCTAACATGAAATCCTATCTTGTCATCATCAAAACATCTAACAATGAATTTCCTAATAGAAGACAAGGCAAATATGGGTTCCGAAAGTTTTAATTCAAACTAGCGCTACTAATGTTGAAGGACCCAAGTTAAAATGGGTACCTAAAAAGAATTAGAACTTCCTTTTAAATGCAGGTATCTAAAGCCAACACCGATACATCAATTGGGTACATTGATAGTGGGTCATTAAGGCACATGACAGGCTCAAAGGTTCTCTTTATCAACTATCATACAACCAATGGTCCTCAAGTTATATTCGGTGATAAATCCAAAGGTATAGATATCATGCATAGGGGGAATGTCATGATAAGTGATGTATATTATGTTGAGGGTCTTAAGCATAATCTGTTGAGCATTAGTCAATTTTGTGATAAAGGCTTTGAAGTTAAATTTTCTAGTGACTTTTGCTATATTAACAACGCTAAGATTGGATCTACTAAATTAAAAGGAAAAAGAACACATAATGTTTATTTAGTAGATTGGGGTTCAACAATTGATAACAACCGTTTTGTTGCTAAGAGTCAAAATGAATTTGGTTGGTTATGACATAAAAAAATGAACCACCTCAACTTTAAGGCAATCTCTCAGTTAATATCGCTAAATCTTGTAAAGGGATTACCTAAAGGTTCATTTCATAAAAATCGCTTATGTGATGCATGTCAAATGGATAAACAAGTTAAATCACCTTTTAAGAAGAAAACTCATCTATCAACTTCTAGAATTCTTGAACTTGCATTTAGATTTGTTTGGTCCTATTCAAATAATGAGTGTTAATGGTAAAAAGTATTCACTAGTGATAATTGATGATTTCTCATGCTATGCATGGGTAGAAGTTTTAGCGTCTAACAATGAAACTAGTGCCAAGCTCACAGTGCTAATTCGTCAATTACAAACTTCAAAAGATCTAAAGAAGACTAGAATTAGAAGCGGTAGAGGAACTGAATTTACTAACCATATTGTTGAGAAATTTTGTACAGATTTTGGAATACTTCATGAGTATTCTGCACCTAGAGCACCTCAACAAAATGGTGTTGCCGAGCGACGGAACAAAACTGTTAAAAAAGCCACTAGGATAATGTTAGCTGAGTCCAAGCAGCCTCAAAGTTTTTGGGCCGAAGCAATCAATACCGCTTGCTACACTCAAAACCGGTGTATGATCAACAAGCAACATGAAAAGACTCCATATGAGTTGTGGAAGGGACCTAAGCCTAATGTTTCATATTTTCATGTATTTGGTTCAAAATGTATCATTCATAACAATGGATCTTACAATCTAAAGACATTTGATCCTAAAGCCGATGAGAATCTTTCTAGGCTATGCCAAAAATGGAAAGAGTTTTCGCATCCTAATTAAGATCAAATCGAAGGTTGAAAAATCCATTCATGTTGTGTTTGATGATGCTAACCAAGAACTGAGTAAGGTTAATATTGATGATGTAGGAGTTGAAGATCTTACCCAACAAGCATCGCAAATCAATCTTGGTGATGATAGTGGTGATGATGAAGATGAAGAGATCTTTGTGCCCAATCCTAAGGTTACTCGTGAGGTTATCAATAATGATATTGCTAGAAACGCTGATGATCATGAAGAGAATGATCATCAAGAGCAAAACTGTGAATAATGAAGCGACTGCGCAAGAGAAAAATGAGGGCCAAGCGATTGATAATCAAGAGTCTCTCAGCCAGTTCCAACCAGTTAAAAAATGGCTTAGAGACCATCTACCATAATTAGTAATTGAAGATATTGGAGCACCTGTAAGAACTAGGGCCGCTACACTCAATGAGGCTATGTTTGCAAGTTTCTTATCTCAAATGGAACCAAAGAAGGTGGAAGAAGCGCTTAGTCATTCAAGTTGGGTAGAAGCTATGCAAGAAGAGCTTAACCAATTTGAGCGTAGTAAGGTTTGGACGCTAGTATCAAGACCAACTCACCAAGGAGTTATTGGGACTAGATGGGTTTTCAAGAACAACATGGACGAAGATGGTATTGTTATAAGAAACAAAGCCAGATTAGTCGCTCAAGTTATTGTCAAGAAGAGGGTATTGACATTGATGAAACTTATGCCCCCGTAGCCCGTCTTAAAGTGATTCGGATGTTCCTAGCGTTTTCCGCATTCAACAAATTCACAGTATATCAAATGGACCTGAAGAGTGCTTTTCTGAATGGTAAACTTCAAGAAGAGGTAAATATGGAGCAACCCCCAGGATTCATCAACACCCATGGCAAAAGTATGGTCTATAAACTGGATAAGACACTCTATGGCCTTAAACAAGCACCAAGAGCATGGTATGACACTCTCTCTATCTTCCTTATAAGTAGAGGCTTTTCAAAAGGCAGCTTTGACACAACATTCTTAAAAATACCTATAATGAAGATATTCTCTTAATACAAGTTTATGTTGATGATATTATTTTCGGATCTATTAATAGGTGATTGTGTGAGAAATTTTCGAAAATAATGCAAGATCAATTTGAAACGAGCATGATGGGTTAATTAACTTTCTTCTTAGGATTACAAGTTAAATAACTCCCTAATGGCATATTTATAAACCAAGCTAAATATACAAGAGATATGATTAAGAAATTTGGTATGGAAAATGCATTATCTTAAAAAATGGGGATAATTGCATAAGACCCCCCTGTGATATGCGAAACCTGCGCCAAACTCCCCTGTGTTAATTTTTTTGCGAATCACCCCCTAGTATTATTTTTTATTCTCATATTCCCCCTTTTTCGATTTTTTTTGGTGTTTTTTTCTATCATAAATGTTCTAGATCAAACACAAATTAAATTATTTAACTATTATAAACATGTTTAGGGCAAAAATACATTTGCATTGACATTTATGATTGGAAAAAACACAAAAAAAACTAAAAAAATGGGGAATATGCAGAATAAAAAATAACACAAGGGGTTATTCGCAAAAAAATGAACACAGGGGAGTTTGGCGTAGGTTTCACATATCACAGGGGGGTTTTATGCAATTTTCCCTCAAA
Source organism: Buddleja alternifolia (assembly GCA_019426215.1). Lineage (NCBI taxonomy): Eukaryota > Viridiplantae > Streptophyta > Magnoliopsida > Lamiales > Scrophulariaceae > Buddleja > Buddleja alternifolia. Next base: position 17,192,271 of record CM033408.1, on the reverse strand, counting down.
AGTTCTAATGAACCAAATACTTAAGTTAGATAAAGATGAAAGTGTGAAGAAAATTGATATCACTAACTATAGAGGTATCGTTGGATCACTTTTTTATCTTACCGTAAGTATACCTGATATTATATTTTCGGTATGCATGTGTGCACGCTTTCAAGTTGATCTAAGAGAGTAACACTTAAGTGCTGCCAAAAGAATCCTTAAATACCTAAAAGGCACACAATATGTGGGCATGTGGTACCCAAGGGAATTTTCTTTTGAACTAATTGGTTATTCAAACGCACATTTTGTAGGATGCAAAAGAGATAGAAAAAGTACTAGTGGTACATGTCAATTTCTAGGTGAGAGATTGATTTCGTGTCATAGTTTGAAACAACAATCCATAGTGACTTCTACCGCTGAAGCCGAGTATGTAGCCACTGGAAGTTGTTGTGCACAAATCTATTGATGAGGCAACAACTTAAAGATTATGGAATCCTCTTAGGTCCTACTGCAATCCATTATGATAAGCAAAGTGCTTTAGCTATGACCCAAAACCCAGTCCTTCATTCTAGAGCTAAACACATTGACATTCGCTACCATTTATTGCGTGACCATGTTCAAAAGAATGATATCTCCATGCACTTCATTGGAACTGACAAACAGTTGGCAGATATCTTCACAAAAGCGCTCAACGAACAACGTTTTCTCACTTTGAGAAGTGAATTAGGTATGATTGATTTAAACGCTTAATCATGAAGCATCATACTTTTATAGGCATATAATTTAGGGGGAATCCGCTTTACTATTATGTCTAAAGCGTTTTCAAAATTTAAATGAGTTATCAATTTTAAGAGTGACACGCTAAAAGCTAACGTGCTATTGTAGCAAGTGCACTAGTCGTGTGTAGTAATAAGTGGACTAAAAGTCCGGGTTGTCGAACCACGGAGACTTGAATTTTAGTTTATGATTTTAACGAAAAAAGAACAAATATAAAAAAAGTAAATTATAGGTAAAATGCATACAATAAGAACAAGATTACACAACTGATTTTACACAAAGTATAAAGGGAGACTAAGGCACATGCTAGGTTCAAATTGATCGATTATACTTATAAAGATTCTAGTTGAAGGATTACGCTTATATTGTTATGGTGAGAACTCCGAGGGTAGAGAATAACCGATGTCTCGCGTATAAACTCCTATGCTTAGATCGTGATTTCCCAAATATTCTTATCCAGAAATCTAACCACTAAACATGCATTAACGTACTAGAGTTCACTCGATTTGAATCGAACAACTTCACCCGGGAATCTTTACCTATGTCTAGGGCAATTCCTCATTAGTTACGGGTCATGATGTGAATTTCTTGCACCCTAAGTCAATTTTCTCCCAAAATATTAACCTAGGCATAAGATTCTAACATATAGTGATCAAGTATATGCAAGATAGGCAAAAACACAAATTCACATCACATAACAATATAAGAACAACCTCAACAATCATCTATTATAAGCATATATCACAATTTGGCCTTACATGGCCCTAGTCTTATGAATTTAGTTCATAATGGATAATATGAAAAACATAAATGAATTAATACACATGTTCATAGACATAATTGAAATGAAAAGCTATAAAAACTCCCTCAAAAGTGAATAATGATGGAACTTCAATTGAATCTTCCTTCTCCAATGATGATGATGAATCAAGAATCCTTCTCTCTCCCCTCTTTTCTTCTCTATGGATCAGTCACTTCCTCCCCCTCTTCTCCAAGAATCTGAAATTGATAGTGAATTATGAAGAGTATGGGTTCCCCTTCCTTTTATAGTCAAAATTTCACTAAAGTATGCATTAAGAATTCCCATTAAAGTTCCCCAATGAGAATTCCACCTAAGGTGATGCTTAAAGTTTGGCTTTTAAGATTCCAACCAGCTAAAAAATGCTGAACTTTCGGCCCTTAAGAATTCCACCAAGTATAACGATGTGAAAACTTCAACAAAACACATGCATGCTGCCATTTTCTTGCTTTCCAGCGCAGTCTTAGTATTGTCCTCATACAATTCTCCACAGATCTCCAAATTGGATGATTCAAGTCCCCATGTGTAGATAAAACATAGATCTACAATCTTCCAGAAGGACAGTTTGTCCAATTCGGTCGCTAAGTATACCTAAATTACGTTTCAACATGGAGGTTGTTTCTGATTTGGCGTCCATAAAGTAAATCTACCAGGAAACACACTTATGACAACCCCTCAACACATGTGCTGAATTATGGCCAAAAGTGATTCTTAACCATCATATAATGCTGGAATTTAGGCTAAAAAGGAGTAACATTTGGACTATCCACGCCTAGGCATGACTAGGAGGGCGCTGGGGCGTATCCTGGCACATGTACTTCTCTGTTCGGCGCAACAATTGTATTTCCTTCATAACTCTCTCCACAGACCTACATTTTGGATAATTCAAGTTGCCAAGTGAAGCTAACACATAGATAAACAACTTTGTTGAAGGAGACATCCTCAAATTCGAACTCGAAATATGCATAAATTCTGTATTTGCGTGCGTTATTCCTCTATTGTAGTGATTTTCCACCTTTACTCGATAAGCACACAAATTAAACGCAAATGTGGTATAAATCATGCATAAACCAATATAAATCCAATAAATATGAGGCTCTAAAATATGTAAATTCACACCCTATCAAGGGGGAACTTTAAAATTGTACTTATTCCAATTTGTAAGCGACAATGATCAAAAATGACTTTGAAAAAATTTATGCATTGATCATTAGTGTTTACCTTTATGCATGACAATTTGATCACTAATAAAATAAAAGTATCACTTCCCAATAGCGATTAAAAGTTCTTTATTTTAAATAAAACTTCAACGTTAAGAAAATTCTCACTTTAACGCTAAGTAACTTTCTCTGAAAATCATGCAATGTTTTCATCGCTAAAGGTAGCGTGTGGATAAGTCCAAAAGATAAGATTTGACAACTGCCCACACGTTCCAATCACATCAAACTGACAGTTAATAAAAAGGCAGTTCATTATTTGTACTTGCCTGGGTACGTGTCAGTGTACGAAAAGGCTCGTGCAATTCACGCTGAATATTTTTAAAATCTCTAACGTTTTTGAAAAGTAACTGCAGACTCCAAAATTTTATATTTACAACAGTTAACTAAATTTTTTGCACCTTTTACATCCGTCTCTATGATTAAACGGCTCAGATTCAATGTTTTTCATTTTGATTAACTGCATTCACACGTGGCATTTATCAAAGCAATTGAGGAGTTACTTTTTGCTATCTATTTAAACCCTTCAAATTTTTACAGAAAAACTTTATCACTTTCATACTTTCTTTGCTGTAAAAATTACTCTCTAAGGCAAAAAACTTTCTTCTTCCTTCTCAAAAGCTTATCCTTTCATCAATGGCGCTACCAAAGTCTTCTTCATCTATTGCCAGAAAATCTTCCAAGACCATGGGCTTTAATGCAGGTTTCGTACTGAACTAGGAATACCTTTTGGACAATCAAAACTTTCCGATGAGATAAATTCTTGCTCTCAATGAAGAATCCGGTTTGAGAACCCTTCTCACCTCTCATTCATGAGGATGAAGTTAAGTTTTTCTTTGAGAATGCCGTCATTTCTGACGATGGCAACTCAATATCCTGTTCGTTTCCATCTGTTGAAACCACATTAGTGCTTTCTTCACAATTACTTGCTGATTTATTGAAGCTACCTGCTGACGGGTGTGAAGTTGTAGAAGTAGCCATGGGAGCAGGGACGGAGCCAAGATTTTCAGTGAGGGGGAGCGAGATTGTTGTGATATAGCTATACATTTTTTTTTTTTGCCAAATAGATGAAGGATTGACGCGGGTGTGGGGGGCTTGCCCCCCGCGGTACGGTACGCTATATTTATTGGGGAAAATCTAATAAGGAACTAGGTTCAATTACAATAAATTTGAACAATATAGAGGATAATTATGTCAATGAGGGGGGCAAAAATATATGACATTCAGTATGTCCTGAATATTTTAGACGAATGTAATATTCCAATTTGTGATGATCCCCCAACTTCTTTACCTATTGAAGATGAAGAAGTCCCAGAGCTTGAGGCTATGGAAACTGAGGTTTCTAAAGATCAAGCGACTGATGTAGTCGAAGATAGTCCTCAGGATAAGTGTTTATGTCTTTTATATCTCGAATTACTACTTAGAAGAAATCTTTCTTGTTTCTCAAACGCTTGCATGTGTCAGCTCAAAGTATACCAGACGCTGATGCACCTCTACCTCGAAAGGTAGAACTAGAGTTGGATGTTGACTTGTCAACTGTGGTGGAAATCGCCAAAGAAGTAAAAATAGTCCTTCCGGACGCTGAAATCTCTCCAGCCTAGGAAGCGACTTCGGATGCTGAGTGGTCAATAGAAGTGGCCTCGATTGTCCCCACACCAACTGGTCCTCCTCTTCTAGCAGTCAATTTCTCTCCAAGAGGCCATGATGAAGATCTTGAGTTCTACTATGCCTGGAGAGAAAAGACGCTTAGGCAGTTGATTGATATGGAGCTTAAATTTCAGACCACTCTCCACAATCCTGCGCTCTCAGACCCTCAAAAGTCAATTATTTTCGAGAAGCTTGCCACTATTGGCCTCAAGTCCAAAAAGAAAATCATTGCTCATCTAGAGTATCTCAAGACTCCTCTCAAAGATTTGGCAGAGTTTGAAAGCCAACGCTTTTAGAAAGTTAGCCTAAGTTTTGAACGCAACTATCCATTCTGCCGCACTCAAGTTCAGATCAAAAATCCTCACATGGGCGATTGGGAGAAGAACCCCGATGAAGAACAGTTGAATTAAATGGGTTATTTTGCCCTGTCAAAGGTCGTCCATTCAGTCGCTAACAAGTCTTCACAAAAACCCTGGAGCTTTTGGAAATGAAACGGTGCTATGTTCCAAGAACACCCCAATCCAATTAATTTATGGGTTGAAGATGAAGCCCGGGAATTTCTTACCAGAGTTTGGGCCGATAGCTTTGAAGTTAAGAAAGACAGATTCAAGAAGCTACTCGAGGCCAACAAAGACAAAGAACTGGCTGAGAAACTTGGAAAATTGGATTTTGGATACATCCAGGTGGGCTGAAGAGTTTGTACTACACTTCCATACCATTGAGGAGATAATCAAATATCCTTTTCTCTTTAATTTTGGAATCGAGTACTGGCGTAGAGGATACGCTCTTTTTTTGCTGCAAAGAAGAGAGTCGCTAATGGGACCGGTGAATGCCTTGCCATATTTCAGAAGAGACATGGAAAGTTATATTCGTCATCAGCTTACTTAGATTAGTCAAGGAGAACGCTACATATTTCATCCACAACATAAAATTGCTCAGTGTATTCACCTTGATCTGAATGAAGACGCTTCCACCAGCAAGCGTGATGCCCTTTTGAGTCCAAGTGAAGCCCATATGCACTTGACAGATGACCATGTAGAGTTTCACAGAGACAGAAGAGCGATTGTTGAGAATGCTCAATCGTTAGATCTCACTTTTAACCTTCACTTTGGTTTTAGTGACTTCCGTGGTTACAACCTTCTACCTGTCCTATTTTGTGAACAGAACATTCAAGTGGCTAAGTTAATTTCACTTATCCGCCAGTGGATCAGGGGCTAGCTCAAGCGCTAATGCCTTTCTTATTGGACTTCATGAATTCGTATACATCTGGTGTAAAGATTCCGGAAGACACTGATCTAGCGTTTTGTACTGAAGAGCACAAAGATGCTTTGTTTTTATTCCGAGAACTTTTTACTAAAGTCTAAGGCATGTTCTAGAAGCGATTGGCCCAATCTGGGTCATCCCTGTGAATAGAGAAGTTTCTGTGGAGATCACAGAGTTAGAAGTGGATCAGGATCCCACTATTGAGGACGCTGAGATCATAAACACTAATATTTAGGTAGCAGAAACCCCCAGCGATCCAGTAGTTGATACGCCACTTATTGAAGAAGTTGCACAGATTGAGACTGCAACTCAATCTTTTGACTTAGCGATTCAGGAAGTACAACAGAAATTGCTGAAGATCCAGAGGAACCTTTCATCAGAGGCATATCAAAAGGAAAGGCAGAAGTTTCGAGCTCATATGGACTCATTCCATCCCCTGAGTGGCATACTTCTTCCTCAAACTCAGATTCAGATAGTGATCCAGAGGCAAAGGATTTCAGAAAAGCAAAATTAGGAACTCGCTCAACACCATTGAGTGTTCTTGCTCAAAGATATTAGCCAATGATGAGATGCACATCAGGCTAGTCTCTGACACCAGAAGCCGTGATATATCAAACACTGCGACCAAGAGTACTACATCAATATTAGATCGCATGGTCCCTTTAATCACCGGCCTATCTGAAAAGTTCAATCGCTCTGTCACTCAGAATGCTTCAGCAGATACTGAAAGACACAATACTTCCAATTCTGTAAGCCAAAGTATTGCTGAACAATTCGCTCTCCTAGTTGATGAGGTTAAATTGCTTTGGCGAGATATCGCTGAGTTGAGATCTTCCCTTGATGACGTAAGAAGGGAAAAGGAAAAAGGAAATCCAAAAGGTCAAAAAGCCAAAGGAAAAGCCTCAGTGGAGTCAATGTCCAAAATTGATAACAAAAATTGGCGCTCCATGTTTGAAGAGATTGCGAGCCTTAAAAGGATGCTCACAAAGAAGCAAAAGCGAAGATACTTCAGAGCCAGGCATAGGCTTCCTAATTTGGATGTTGAATTTTTAGAAGGCATGGGTTTTTATGTTAGAGTCCAATGATCGAGTCCTCTTAACTGGAAACTTTCCAATGATCGAGTCCAAGATCTCTATCATGATCTTATCTAAATGCTTGGAATTTGTTAGGAAATTTTATGTTAGATTTTTTGATGATGACAAGATAGGATTTTATGTTAGACCCCAAAAGAATGTAAGTTTATGTTTTCATAGAACAATTGTATGAGCGTTTGAGAGTTTGTAATCTTGCTAGGCTTGTAATTTTTATCTTTGTAGATTTTAGACTAAATATTGGATACCAAGTCGCTAGTAGAATTTTAAATGAGTCTATTAGAGATGAAGTTGAGACCAACGTCTGAAGTTAAACAAAGATGAAGATTTTGTCTTAAGTGATTGCCAATAGCTATGGACTATTTCAGGACATATGAATCAAGCGCTCAAAGCTCTCAAGTGATCAAGAAGATCAGATTCACCTGAAATAAATTCCGAAGTCACTAAGGACTTAAATGCAATCATTTAACGGGCATTTATTTCCAACGGAAAATAAATTCAAATGCATTAAATGCTTGATAAGAGTATTAAATGTGATAAGGATAGATTATATACGGAACAAGCTGCCTACTGGCTTAGACTGTCAGAATTTCAGAGTTCAAACATGGTCCTGTGCAATCGGAACCAACAGGATTTCAGGAATGTTAGAGAAAAGGCATAACTCACTCGCCCATGAGATACACGCGCCCACATGTGTCCAACAGACAAATCCCAAGAAACCCTATAAATAGTACCGTTCAGCAAATCCCAAAAAATACACGTACATACGCAAGAGGGTCAACACTTTGATGAAATACACGTACATACCCAAAAAATACACGTACATAGCCAAAATTCTTTCAAGCTTTTTACATACATTCCAGACAGTTATAGATATCTCAAACATCTTCAAAGAAGAACCATACAATATTATTGAGATATCCTAAGTTGTTTGAACTTCCTAAAATCAAACAAACCCGTAATCAAAATCCTCAACCTCATCTATCTATGTGAAGAAGTGGTTGACTCTACAAGCAGTATTTCTGAGTGAGAGAAGCTTGTTGGTGAAGATCTTCATTGGTGCTGAAGTCTGTGTGATCAAGGAGCCTAAGATCATCATCTCCACCTTGATTTTGTAGAAGCCTCTGTGTGATCCTTCAATAATCAATTTAGTGGAATTCTTCGAAGTGTTCAAGGAGAAGAAGGACGTAGCTGGGATTACACCACCCAGTGAACCTTACAAATTCTTGTATTATTTACTGTCATATTGTCTTCGTTCATATTCGATCATTTATTCTGAAAAATACAAGTAAAATGGTTAAGTGACTATTTGACCAAAACAAACGCTAAAGCTTTAAAATCATTTCCGCTGTGCTAACCCTGATTAAGCGATCTAAGCTTTACCCTACTTTAGTAAATTGCTAAAATCACTAAGTCTAAGTTATCTTTACTGTAGCACCTGACTTAGCGCTAAGCTCCCTAAGCGTTCAAATCTTTAAAAGTGATACAAAATTTTTGAAGTCGAAAAAGACAACCGCCCTACTCCCATTCTAGACCCTTTCGTATGCCACTTGGGACCATCAAGTCAAGTGGTATCAGAGCAGTTGAAGTAGAAACCTAAGCGTTTCCAAGCATAACTGCTTGTTTAGATCCATTTTTCTAAACTTAGTCGCTTTATTTATTTTAATCTCATATCATGGCTTTTAACAAGATGCTTAAGCTGGTTGAATCAAACTATGATTCATGGAAACTTAGAGCATTTGCATATTTATGTTCATGTGATAGTGAGATGTGTGATGTAATTACAAATGGCCCCATTCAGATGATGAAAGTTGTAACTCGAGCCCCTGGAGCGACTGAGGCTACTCCAGATGGTTATGTCGAGAAGCCCAAGTTAGAATGGATGCCAGAAGATCGGAAAAGAGCAAATCTAGATAATGTTGGACGAAGCGCTCTATACTCAGCATTAGGAGACAATGATGCATTGTTCAACAAGATCAAGCAATGTAAGACTTCAAAAGAAATATGGGATAAGCTGGCTATTGTGTGTGAAGGCTCAGAACATATGAAGGACAACAAGCTCTCCATAGCCATGCAAAGATTTGAGCATTTTAAAATGCAGAACAATGAGACGCTAGAACAATTGGACGCAAGGTTCACTTTGCTCATTACATAGTTAGCATCACTAGACAAGGAGTTGACTAACAAGGAAATGCTCAACAAGATATTTAGAAGTCTTCCAAGCAAGTATTTGATCAAGACGATTTCCATGAGAGAATCACAAACGTTGGAAACTCTAACTCCGAAACATGTATGTTTAGAGTTGAAGGCATTTGAGTTTGAACTAGGAGAAGTCAGGGACACAACAACTTCTACATCAGCGACTGAATCAGGAACCTTGATAGCTGCCACTAAGAATAAAGGAAAGATAGTTAGTGAGGTGAAAGTGGCAGAATCAAATGAGGAAAAGGAATGGCACTATTATTTAAGAAATTCAAGAAGTTTCTAAGATACGAAAATAGAAACCCTAGTGGACAGACATCATTTCAAACCCCTCCCCCTACACCAGGGCCGCAGAATCAAGCGCCAGTGTATTCTGCTCCTCAGCCTCCAGGGCTAGTTCAATACCAAGCGCCTTCGTCTCTAGTACAGAATGTTTCAGCGCTAACAGTTTTCAAGCGATTAACCACTGAACAAAAAATGAAAACTAATTTGTGTTACAATTGTAGGAAACCAGGGCACTACTAGATGAATTGCCCTTACCCGAATGTATCTAAGCCCACAAGGCAAGATTATGAAGATAGAAACCAATTCAGGAGCAACCTTCACCAACAAGGTTTGCTAGCAGAATCTGAACCATTCTCTGCACCTGAAGAGGATTTGGAATCATCAGATCAAAGCAATCATGATGAGCCAACAAGTGACTCAGCGTTAATTTATCTTATGGCAAGAGATGAAGAAGCGTCTGATGACTCGCTATCTAAGGTAAACACTGAATTATCTCATCCTCTTTCTTATGATGAACTAATTGACAAAGTAACTGAGTATTACAAAGATTGTCAAGATGCCGACAAGATATATCAAAATCACTTCGATATCATTTCTTCGCTCACAAGTGATAAAATGACGCTCAAGGCAGAGTTGCAAGTTCAACAATAATGCATTGAAAAGAATAAATCACTTGAGAGTGAAATTATTCAATTAAAAAGTGATGTTGATATAATAGTCAAGAGAGAAGCTGAATTGATCGCTAAACTTGCCAAATCAGAGCAGCTTGTCTCATCATTATCCAAACCATCAAGACACCTAGATAATATGACTGAGGTAACCAGACTTTTTGGTGAAAAGACCGGCTTAGGTTGTGATAAATTTGGTCAAAAATCAAAAGCGTCCAAGGTTACGGCAACCAACAAAGGAAAAAGAGTATTCTTTGTTGAGAAAAGTTCAAACAGTCAAATGCTGAATGAATCTAAGGACAATGGTAAGAGGCCAAATGAGAAGGTCAATACCAACTCAGACAATAAGGAGAAGACGAAAGTGAATGATTCACAGAAGAAGCTTCATCCAAATGCTCAAAAGGCTAAGGAAAAACCATCTATAAGTGAGTCAAACGCTAAGCGTTAATCGCCAAAAGCGACTCCTAAGCCAGGGCCAAGGAAATACCAGTGCCAATATCCTCAATAATCTAGATCATATTATCGATACTATGATAATTATGATTATGATTATGACTATGAATATGATTACTATTATAATCGAGGGTATTACTATACACCTAAAAAACACACACAACACAAACCGAGACCCAAGAAGGCCAATCTTCCCGTAATGAACACAAGGCAAATATGGGTTTTAAAAGTTTTAATTCAAACTAAAGTCACTAACATTGAAGGACCCAAGACAAAATGGGTACCTAAGAAGAATTAGAATTGCCCTTTAAATGCAGGTACCTAGAGCCAACATCGATACTTCAGTGTGGTACATTGATAGTGGGTCATCAAGGTATATGACTGGTTCAAAAGATCTCTTGGTCAACTATCGTGCAACCAACGGTCCTCAAGTTATATTCGGTGATAACTCTAAAGGTAAAACCAAAGGTATAGGTATCATGCATAGGGGGAACATCATGGTTAGTGATTTATATTATGTTGAGGGTCTTAAGCATAATTTATTGAGCATTAGTCAATTTTGTGATAAAGGTTTTGAAGTCAAATTCTCAAGCGACTATTGCTATGTTAATGACACTAAGACTAAGTCTACTACATTAAGAGGCAAAAGAACAAACAATGCGTATTTAGTAGATTGGGATTCTACAATTGATAACAACCCCACATGCTTTGTTGCTAAGAGCCAAAATGAATTGGGTTGGTTATGGCATAGAAAAATGAATCACCTCAACTTTAATGCAATCTCTCAGTTAATATCACTAAATCTAGTAGAGGGATTACCTAAGGGTTCATTTCAGAAAAATCGCTTATGTGATGCATGTCAAATGGGTAAACAAATTAAATCATCTTTTAAGATGAAACCATGCCTATCTACTTCTAGAATTCTTGAACTGTTACATTTAGATTTGTTTGGTCCTATTCAAATCATGAGTGTTAGTGGTAAAAATTATTCGCAAGTAATAGTTGATGATTTCTCTCACTATACATGGGTAGAATTTCTAGCCACCAAAGATGAAACTAGTGTCAAGCTCACAGCGCTAATTTGTCAATTACAAACCTCAAAAGATTTAAAGGTAACGAGAATTAGAAGCAACAGAGGAACTGAAATTACTAATTTGTTGAGAAGTTTTGTATTGATTTTGGAATACTTCATGAGTATTCTGTGCCTAGAACACCTCAACAGAATGGAGTTGCCAAGCGACGGAACAAAACGCTTAAAGAAGCCGCTAAGATGATGTTAGCAGAGTCTAAGTTACGTCAAAGGTTTTGGGCCGATCTATCAATACCGCTTGCTACACTCAGAACCGGTGTATGATCAACAAGCAACATAAGAAGACTCCATATGAGTTGTGGAAGGGAAGTAAGCCTAAAGTTTCATAGCTTCATGTATTTGGTTCAAAATATTTTCATAACAATGGATCCTAAAGTCTAAAGACATTTGATCCTAAAGCGGATGAGTGAATCTTTTTAGGCTATGCCAAGAATGGAAAGAGTTTTCGCATCCTAAATAAGATCAAATCTAAGGTTGAAGAATCCATTCATGTTGTGTTTGATGATGCTAACCAAGAACTGAGTAAGGTTAGTCCTGATGATGTAGGAATTGAAGATCTTGCTCAACAAGCTTCACAAATGAATCTTGGTGATGATAGTAATGATGATGAGGATGATGAGATCTTTGTGCCCAATCCTAAGATTACTTTTAGGAAATCTTATATTAGATGTGTTGATGATGACAAGATAGGACATTATGTTAGACCCCAAATATAATGTAAGTTTATGTTTTCTTAGATCAATGTATAAGCATTTGAAAGTATGTAATTTTGTTAGGCTTGTAATTTTTATCTTTGTAGACTTTAGACTAAGTATTAGATATTGAATTGCTAATAGAATTCTAGGTGAGTCTATTAGAGAAGAAGTTGAAGATCAGCGTCTGAAATCAAATGAAGATGAAGATTTGTTCTTAGCGACTGTCAAACACTAAAGGACTATTTCAGGATTTATGGATCAAGAGCTCAATGCACATCAGCGATTAGTATCAAATTTACCTGTAATAAATCCTCAAGTTATGAAGGACTTAAATGTAATCATTCAACGGACATTTATTTTCAACGGGAAATAAATTCAAATACATTAAATGCCTGATAAGTGCATTAAATGTGATAAGCCAATATGACTTGTGGACAAGCCACCTTTTGACCAAACTGTCAGAACTTCAGAGTTTATAGCTGCGCCCGTCTAATCAAAACCAGTAGGATTTCAGGAATGTCAGAGAAAAGGTATACTCACTCGCCGCGTGAAAGGCACGCCCCTACATGTGTCCAACGGACATAATTCCAAGAAAATTCCTATAAATACCTTACCTCCAGCAAACCCTAAAAAAAGAGATAGAGACATACGTAAATGCACAAGAAAACTCTGCTGAAATTCTCTTTCAAAGAAAAAGCTTAGAAACTCCATAGCCATAATTCCTCAAGTTTTTTGCATACATTCCATACAGTCACAAATATCTCAAATATCTTCAAAAGAAGAAACCTAAACTCTTACTGAGATATTCCAAGTTGTTTGATCTTTCCAAAAACAAACAAACCCTTGTGATAAAACCCTCAACCTTTCATCTGAGTGAGAAAGTTGTTGAAAACCCCTTACAGGCATCTTGTAGAAGATTCTATGTGATTCTTTGATAATCAACTTAGGAGATTCCTCCAAGTGAAAAAGGAGAAGAAGGATGTAGTTGGGATTACATCACCCAGTGAACCTTATATATCTTGTGTCATTTACTTACATTATTGTCTTGTTTCATATTGTTTTATCTATTCTGAAAAAGACAAGCTAAATTTACTAAGTGACTATTTAACCAAAACGAACACTAAAGCTTTAAAAATCATTTCCGCTGTGCTAACCCTGATTAAGTGATCTAAGCATTACCCTACTTTGGTAAATTGCTAAAATCACTAAGTCTAAGTTATCTTTACTGGAGAATCTGACCCAAGCGCTCAGTCGCCTAAGCGTTCTAATCTTTAAAAGTGATACAAAATTTTTGAAGTCGAAAAAGACTTCAGGATCTATTCAACCCCCCCTTCTAGACCCTTTTGTATGCCACTTGGGAGCACCAATTATTCGTGAGGTTATCAATGATGATACTGTAAGAATCACTAATGATCATGAAGAGAATGATCATCAAGAGCAAATTGGAACTGTGAATGATGTAGCAACTCCGTAAGAGACAGATGAGGGTCAAGTGATTGATAATCAAGAATCACTCAACCCGTTCCAACCAGATCGTAAATGGCTTAGAGATCATCCACTAGAGCTAGTTATTGGAGATATTGAAGCACCTGTTAGAACTAGGGCCGCTACAATCAATGAGGCCATGTTCGCAAGTTTTCTATCTCAAATGGAACCAAAGAAAGTGAATGAAGCGCTCAGTGATTCAAGTTGGGTAGAAGCGATGCTGGAAGAGCTTAACCAATTTTAGGGAAGTAAGGTTTGGATGCTAGTACCAAGATCAACTCACCAAGGAGTTATTGGAACTAGATGGGTTTTTAGGAACAAGATGGATGAAAATGGCATTGTTATAAGAAATAAAGCCAGATTAGTCGCTCAGGGTTATTGCCAAGAAGAGGGTATTGATTTTGATGAGATGTATGCCCCGGTAGTCCGTCTTGAAGCGATTCAAATGTTCCTAGCGTTTACCGCATTCAATAAGTTCATAGTGTACCAAATGGACGTGAAGAGTTATTTCCAGAATGGTAAACTCCAAGAAGAAGTTTATGTGGAGCAACCACCAGGATTCATCAACAACCATGGGAAAAGTATGGTCTACAAATTGAATAAGGCACTTTATGGCCTTGAACAAGCACCAAGAGCATGGTATGACACTCTCTCTATTTTCCTTACAGATAAAGGCTTTTCAAAAGATAGCGTTGATACAACATTATTTAAAATTACCCATAATGAGATATTCTCATAGTCCAAATTTATGTTCATGATATTATATTCAAATTTACTAATAAGCGATTGTGTGAGAAATTTTTGAAAATGATGCAAGATCAATTTGAAATGATCATGATGGGTGAATTAACTTTCTTCTTAGAATTACAAGTTAACAACTCCCTAATGGCATATTTATTAACCAAGCTAAATATACAAGAGATATGATTAAGAAATTTGGTATGAAAAATGCATCATCTTCAAAAATTTCAATGAGTCAAACGCTTAAATTAGATAAAGATGAAAGTGAGAAGAAAGTTGATATCACTAACTATAGAGGTATCATTGGATCACTTCTTTATCTTACCGCTAGTAGACCTGATATTATGTTTTCGGTATGCATGTGTGCAAGCTTTCAAACTGATCCTAAAGAATCACACTTAAATGCTACCAAGAGAATCCTTAAATACTTAAAGTGCACACAAAATGTGGGCTTATGGTATCCAAGGGACTCTCCTTTTGAACTAATTGGTTATTCATATGCAGATTTTGCAGGATGCAAAATAGACAGAAAAAGTACTAGTGTCACATGTCAATTTCTAGGTGATAGATTGATTTTGTGGCATAGTAAGAAACAACAATCCATAGCGACTTCTACCACTGAGGCAGAATATGTAGCCGCTGGAAGCTGTTGTGCACAAATCCTTTAGATGAGGCAACAACTTAGAGATTATGGAACAATCTTAGGTCCTACCCCAATCCATTGTGATAACCAAAGCGCTTTAGCTATGACCCAAAATCCAGTCCTTCATTCTAGAACTAAACATATTGACATTCACTACCATTTCTTGCGTGACCATGTTCAAAAGAAAGATATCTCCATGGATTTCATTGGTACTGACAAACAACTGGCAGATATCTTCACCAAAGAGCTCAACGAACAACGTTTTCTCACTTTAAGAAGTGAACTAGGTATGATAGATTTAAATGCTTAATCATAAAGCATTATATCTTTTATAGGCATATAACTTAGGGGAAATCGACTTTGAATTTATGTCTAAAAGCGTCTTTCAAAATTGAAAGGAGTTATCAATTTTAGGGGAAACTTTAAAATTGTACTTATTCAAATCAATAAGCGTTCATGAACAAAAATTAATTTCAAAATTTTGTGCATTGATCATTAGCGTTTATCTTTTATGCATGACAAAATCAATCTCTAATAAAATTAAATGAAAATGTTTTTTCAAAGCGATTGAACTTTATTAAAGACTTTAGCGCTAAGAATATTCCCACTTAAACGCTAAGTAATTTTTTCTGAAATTCATGCATTGTTTTCATCGCTAAAAGATAGCGTGTTGATAAGTCTAAAAGATAAGATTTGACAACTGCCCACGAGCTCCTATCAAATCAAACTGACGATTAATGATGCCTATAAATTGACGGTTCAGTAACTGCGCATGTCTAGGTACGTGTCAGTGTACCATTAGGCGCGTGCAACTCACGCTGAACATTTTCAAAATGTCAAATGTTTTTGAAAAAGGAACTGCGGACTCCAAAGTTTTATATTTCACAGCAGTTAACCCATTTTACCGCATCTTTTTAAATCCGTACTTATGACTAAACTTCTGAGATTTAATTTTTGTTATTTCCAAAATTAATTTCTTGATACGTGGCATTTATCTAGGCTATTGAAGAGTTAGTTTTTGCCTTTATTTAAACCCTCCATAATTTTACAGAAAATCTTTATCACTTTCAAACTCTTTGCCGTAAAAACTCTCTCTCAAGGCAAAAAGATTTCTTTTAACTCTCTCAAAAGCTTCAAACCTTCATCAATGGCACCACCAAAATCTTCCAAAACTACCGCCGGAAAATCTGCCAAAACTGAGAAACCAGTGACAGTCAATGCCGGATTCCTGGTAAACTGGGAATATCTCTTCGAAAACCAGAACTTTCCTTTGAGGAACATTCTTCTTCTCATTCAAGAATCAGGTCTAAGAAACATTCTGACATCCCATTCCAATCTTCACGACGAAGAAACTGCGTTCTTCTTTAAACATGCGAAGATTTCAGACGATAGAAATTCTATTTCTTGCGTCTTTCCTGTTGCCAAAGAAACCTTTGTTCTCACTCCTCAACTGTTATCTTCCCTACTGCAACTACCCAACGATGGTGGAGAAGTTGAAGAAGTCACTCTTAGATATGCCACCAAGATCTGGGAACTGGTGAAAAAGGACGACGTGGAAGCTGCTTATGAAGCAAACTTCAAAAAGAATGACATGAAAGGAGAATATGTCATTCTGGCTGACATCTGCTCCAAGATGATCGAGTGCAGGAAAGGTAGTTTTGACAAAGTCTCCAACATCCAGTACAAGATGATGACTACCATCTTGACCAAGTTGAAGATCAACTGGTCCGTGTATGTCTTTAATCGCTTTAAGGCAGCGATAGCAAAATCTATGAATCCTAAACCTTATGGGATTATTTTAAGTTTATTGTTAAGCGCTAGCAGTTTCGCGAACACCGTTGATAAGAAAGTCCCGGCGCTTAAGTTTTACGATAAGAAGATGATCGGCGAGTTGCTGAAACCCAAGTGACGGGGTGGAGCATCTATTCCCAAGGAGAAACGTGAGCGACTTCTTGCTGAAGGAGTTGTTCAGAGTGATGATGAAGAGCAAGCGTCTTCGTCTTCATCTTCATCATCATCATCATCGGAAGAGAAAGTAGTGGTTAAGCGACCGAAACAAAAAATTGCTGTTAAAGTCACTGAGCTAGCCAAGCCAGCAAAGAAGCAGAAGAAGAAGGAGACTAAGAAGAAGAAATCTTCATCTCCTCCTCCTAAATCGCCCTCTCCCCCTCCCGCGTTTGTAATGGTTCCAGACGAGGAAGAAGAAGAAGTGCCATTAGCACGCAAGCGTTCCACACCAGGAGGATCCACTAGCGTTCCTTCCGAGCCAGCGCTTGAACAACCAGCTCTTGGAGAATCATCTGGTGTTTCTCCTCCCTTTCCTTCCCCACCAATCGCCGAGCCCACTACTGGTGCTCTCTCAACAGAGCTTGGTGATTATAAGGGTAAGTACTTGTCTTAGACAATGTATTCTCTCATTTCCTACGTTTTTCTTTTTAACACTAGGATAAATTATTTTTTAGCATTTAGCGAATATAGAATCCAGTATACTCTGAATTTATTAGAAGGATTCAAAATTCCTATTGGTGTTGATCCCCTTAGTTCATTCCTCAATCTTGAAGATGATGAAGTAGTCCCGGAGCCTGAGGCTATGAAAACTGAAGTTCCTATAGAACAAGCGACTGAAACAGTCGAAAAGAGTCCTCAGGGTAAGCGTTGTAGTCTTTTTATTGTTTATTTCTACTCTGTGGAAATTTTGTTTACTTTTCTCAAACGCTTACATGTATCAGCTCAAAACATCCCAGACGCTGATGCACCTCCACCTTTCAAGGTCCCTGTTGAAGTGAATGTAGATTTGACAACGGTTGTGGATATCGCTAAGGAAGTAGCTCATGTCCTTCCTGACGCTGAAACATCTCCAGTCAGTGAAGCGACTGTTCACGCTGAGCGGTTGATAGAAGTGGCCCCTATCCCAACTAAAGAAATTACTTTTGTCCCTACTCCAACCGGATCTCCTCCTCGTGTCATCCACTTCCTTCACCACGAATATAATGCAGATGTTAAATTCTACTTGCCGCTAGAGAAAGTGACACCAGAAAGTTGGTTGAAATGGAGATTGGTTTCTAGGACACTCTCCACAACCCTGCTATAATAAGTTTGGTTTCTTCGAGCGATTCGCTGATCTTGGTCTTCACTCGCTTGAGCGTCTTCAATATCGGCTGGAATACATTCGGTGACCAGCGTTCAACATGACAGAATTTGATGAAAAGCGTTTCAATTTTACTGGTCATTCAGCAAAATCCTTTTATCCTTTACGCTAGAATAAAATCGTCATCAAGAATTCTCATATGGGTGATTGGTTGAAGAACCCTGACGAAGAAATTCTCAACAGAATTGGATACTCTGCCTTGCCCAAAATTGTTCATTCTCCTCAGAACGCTCTGTCCCCGAAGCCTCTTAAATTATGGAAAGGCAAAGGACCAATCGTAGCTAAGTGTCCTAATCCTGCCACTTCCTGGATAGAGGATGAAGCCTGCGAGTATCTGGCTAGAATATGAGCAGATGACTATGATGAAGATATAGAGTGATTTGAGAAGTATCTGGCTGCTAGAACAGACACGAAAAAGCCTATCAAGCTTGGTAGGCGGTGGATGATGGATACTGAAAGATGGGCTGAAGACTTTATGTTACACTTCTACACACTTGAAGAGCTCGAGACGTATCCATTTCTTTTTTAATTTGGAGTAGATTACAGACGCAGAGGTTTTGCTATGTTTCTATTCGAGCAGCACAAAATTTTGGTGGGGAATATTAGCGATTTGCCTTATTACAGACAATCGATAGAACACTATATTCGCCAGCATCTATTAATCGCTCAAGGAGGACGCTATGTTTGTCATCCAACTCAAGATTTTGTACAGTGTATCCTTCCCGGTCTTAATGAAGATGCTTCCATCAGTAAGCGACCAATTTTGCCAGGGCATAGTAAAGCTCACATGAGATTGGACAATGATCATGCTGAGTTTGAAGAATTCTACAAAGACAGGAGAGCGATTGTAGAAAATGCACAATCGCTAGACATTAGCTTCGCTGAATATTTTAGCCTAAATCCATTCAGAGGCTATAATCTTCACTCTATCTTAATGTGTGAGCAGAACTTGCAAGTGGCCAAGATGATTTCGCTTATTCGGCCAGTGGATCAAGAAGCTGCAGAAGCGCTGATGCCATTTATATTGAACTTCTACAATGCTTATATTTCAGGAGTTGATCTACCAGAGGATGTGCAATTTGCACTTAGCACTGAAGAGCGCGAAGACGCTATATTCTATATTCCGCAGACCAATATCCTAAGTCCAAGGCACGTCACGGAAGCGATTGGCCCATTCTGGGTCATTGCTGTTGAGAAACCTTATCCCTAGGTGGAGATTGTTGAAATGGAAGTGGCACATGCTCCTGCTGTAGAAGTCGCTCCAACCATAAACACTGATGTGCAAATTGAAGTTGCCCCCAGTGATCCAGCAGTCGAGGTTCCCATTGTTGAACAAGTTGTTCAGATTGAGAAAGCAACTCAATCTATTGACTTAGCGATAGAAGAAGTTCATGCAGAAACTGCTGAAGAGCCATTTATCCGAGATAAATCCAAGGGAAAGGCCACAGTTTCTAGCTCACAAGGACCTATCTGGTTCCTTAAGCGTTCTTCTTCGGACTTAGAAAGTGATCAAGAGGCAAGAGACTTTAGAAAAGCGGTTCGGAATTCTCTTAGCGATATAACGGGCTCTTGTTCTCGTTTGGAAGAAAGAAGCAATTCAATGCTTAATCAAGTAGACAGAGTTCTCCTCGCTGACATGAAAAATGCTAACAAACTTACAATCTCTTTCATGAATAGTATAGCTCCCCTTGTCAAAGAACTCCCTGATGGCTTTAACCGGACGCTTACTCAGAATGCACCCGCTGACATTGAGTGACATAATTCTTCTAACTCCATGATTCAAAGTGTCGCTGAACAAGTTGCATTGCTTTGGATGAAATTAAGCTACTGCACCGTGACATCGCTGAGTTAGAAACCTCTTTTGATGATGCCAAGAAGGGGGAAAATGAGAAAGAAAAGCATCAAAATTCCCAAGCCATAGCCTTAAAGGAGCTAATTTCTAAAACAGATAATAAGCATTGGCATTCCATGTTCGAAGAAATAGTAAGCATAAAGAAGATGCTCACTAAGAAGCGAAAGCCAAGATACTATCAAGGCAGGCACATGCTTTCGGACTTAGATATTGAATTTTTAGAGGGTATGGGCCTTCATCCATACGATGAACCTCTTAGAAGACCTCTCAATTGGAAACCTACCAATGATCGAAGACAAGGCATTTATCATGACTTGATTCGAGAACTTGGAATCCCTCCAAGGGTTTGGGTGGAAAGATTATTAAAGCTGAATTTAAGTGCTAGACAGAGAAGGCATGACTATAATGAAGTCCAGCATACCACTATGATAGGCATTGATAGACTTCTTCTGGACTTAGCGAGTGAAAGTCTAGCTGAAGAGGCAAACGCAAAGCGACAGAAAAGATGATTGCTTATATTTTTCTTTTGTATGTTTCTGTTGTTGCTTTAAATTATTTACTTTCAGTATAAATCTTGTATGATTACTTTGCATATGAATGACTAAATGATTTATCGCTGAAACAACATGTTGAGGCTAATCTAACCTTAGCTAACTTAACTAATTCTCCAAAATGCTAACTTATAATTACTTTTGGGCTTTTCTTTAAACTCATAATCTATAAAAGAGTCATAAGAGTTAAGGTCTTGACATCATCAAAAAGGGGGAAGTTGTTAGGAAATTTCATGTTAGATGTTTTGATGATGACAAGATAGGATTTTATGTTAGACCCCAAAAGAATGTAAGTTTATGTTTTCATAGAACAATTGTATGAGCGTTTGAAAGTTTGTAATCTTGCTAGGCTTGTAATTTTTATCTTTGTAGATTTTAGACTAAGTATTGGATACCAAGTCGCTAGTAGAATTTTAGGTGAGTATTAGAGATGAAGTTGAAGATTAGCGTCTGAAGTTAAACGAAGATGAAGATTTTGTCTTAAGCGACTGCAATCGCTATGGACTGTTTCAGGACTTATGAATCAAGCACTCAAAGCTCTCAAGCGATCAAGAAGATCAAATTCACCTGAAATAAATTTCAAAGTCACTAAGGACTTATATGCAATCATTTAATGGGCATTTATTTCCAACGGGCAATAAATTCAAATGCATTAAATGCTTGATAAAAGCATTAAATGTGATAAGGATAGATTGTATATGGAACAAGCTACCTACTGGTTTAGACTATCAGAATTTCAGAGTTCAAACCTGCTCCTGTCCAATCGGAACCAGCAGGATTTCAGGAATGTCAGAGAAAAGACATAACTCACTCGCCTGTGAGATACACGTGCCCACATGTGTCCAACGAACAAATCCCATGAAACCCTATAAATAGTACCCTTCAGCAAACCCTGAAAAATACACGTACTTACATAAGAGGGTTGGACACGTACATACATAAGAGGGTCAACACGTTGCTAAAATATTTTCTTAAGAAAAGTTTAGAAACTCCATAGCCAAAATTCTTTCAATCTTTTTACATACATTCCAGATAGTTATATATATCTCAAACATCTTCAAAGAAAATCCATACACTATTATGGAGATATCCTAAGTTGTTTGAACTTCCTAAAATCAAACAAACCCGTGATCAAAATCCTCAACCTCATCTATCTGTGTGAAGAAGTTGTTGACTCTACAAGCAGTATTTCTGAGTAAGAGAAGTTTGTTGGTGAAAATCTTCATTGGTGTTGAAGTCTGTGTGATCAAGGAGCACAAGATCATTATCTCCACCTCTATTTTGTAGAATCCTCTATGTGATCCTTCGATAATCAATTTAGTGAAATTCCTCCAAGTGTTCAAGGAGAAGAAGGATGTAGCTAGGATTACACCACCCAGTGAACCTTACAAATTCTTGTGTTATTTACTGTCATATTGTCTTACTTCATATTCTATCATTTATTTTGAAAAAGACAAGTAAAATGGTTAAGCGACTATTTGACCAAAACAAACGCTAAAGCTTTAAAATCATTTCTGTTGTGCTAACCCTGATTAAGCGATCTAAGCTTTACCCTACTTTGGTAAATTGCTAAAATCACTAAGTCTAAGTTATCTTTACTGTAGCACCTGACCTAGCGCTAAGCTCCCTAAGCGTTCAAATGTTTAAAAGTGATATGAAATTTTTGAAGTCGAAAAAGACTTCACGGTCTATTCAACCCCCCCTTCTAGACCCTTTCGTATGCCACTTGGGACCATCAGAATTGCTCCAAGAGATTGGGTAGAAAGGTTGTTAGAGCTCAATCGAAGAGCTAAATAAAGACGTGAAGACTATAACGAGGTCTATCATATAACAATGATAGACAATGACAGAGTCCTTCTTTCTAGCAAATGAGATCTTCCAGGAGAAAATGTCCAAAAAGCACAAAGAAGATGATTACTTATCCTGCTTTGTATTTCTGTTATCTTATGTTGCTTTATGCTTGTTTTGATACTTCTTTTTCATTGTAATCATGTATGCTTCAATTCTATATATGAATGAGTGATTAAACGCGGAAACATCTTGTTAAAGCTAATCTAACATTAGCTAACTCAACTAACTTTCTAACGCTAACATATATCTTTTGGCTTTTCTTCAAAACTCTTAAACTATAAAAGAGTTAAGGTCCTGACATCATCAAAAAGGGGGAAATTGTTAGGAAATTTCATGTTAGATGTTTTGATGATGACAAGAATAGATTTTTATGTTAGAACCCAAAAGAATATAAGTTTATGCTTTCGCAGAACAACTGTATATGCGTTTGAAAGTATAGTTTATTATTAGGCTTGTAATTTTTATTTTTTGTAGATTTTAGACTAAGTATTAGATACCGAATCGCTGATAGAATTCTAGGTGAGTCTTTCAGAGATGAAGTTGAAGATCAGCGTCTGAAGTCAAGTGAACATGAAGATTTGTGTTAAGCATCTATCAAACGCTAAAGGACTATTTCAGGAATATTGAATCAAGCAATCAAGGATCAGATTCACCTGATATAAATTCTCATGTCATGAAGGACTTAAATGCAATCATCAACAAATATTTATTTCCATAGGAAATAAATCCAAAACGCATTAAATGCCTGATAATTGTATTAAATGTGATAAGGCATTATGACTTGTGCACAATCCACCTTTTGACTAGACTTTCAAGATTCAGAGTTCAAAGTCTTCTTATGCCCAATCGGTAATAGCAGAAATTCAGAAATGTCAAAAAAATGACTATTTATGCGCTGCGTGATAGACACGCGCCTGTATGTGTCCAACGGACAAATCCCAAGAATTATCTATAAATAGTACCCTTCAGCAAACCCTAAAAATATTCTTACATGCACAAGAAAAGATCTAAACTTTGCTAAAAATATTCTTGGGAAAAGCTTATAAACTCCATAGCCACAATCCATCAAACTTTTCATATACATTCCGAAGATAGTCACCGATATCTCAAATATCTTCATAGAAGAACCCTACACTCTTATTGAGATATCCCAAGTTGTTTGAACTTCCTAAAATCAAACAAACCCGTGACAAAAAATGTCAACCTCTTTCATCTGGGTGAAAAAGTTGTTGATTTACAAGAAACATTTTTGTGTGAGAAAAGCTTGTTGAAGAAGGTCTTCATTGGAGCTAAAATCTGTGTGATCATGGAGCTCAAGATCGTCTTCCTTTTCTATGTTTTGTAGAAGCCTCTGTGTGATCCTTCAAAAATCAACTTAGTGGAATTCCTTCGAGTGTAAAGGAGAAGAAGGACATAGCTGGGATCACATCACTCAGTGAACCTTACATATCCTATGTTATTAACTGTTTTATTGCTTTACTTCACTATTTACATTATATCTTGGAAAATGCTTTAAAAATGGTTAAGCGACTGTTTGGTTAAAGAGAGAATGCTAAGCTAAAAAATCATTTCTGCTATGCTAACCCTGATTAAGCGATTGAAACATTACCCTACTTTTCTTACTGCTGAAATCACTAAGTTAAAATTATCTTATGTTTAGTGCCTGACCTAGCACATTGCTTACCAAGCGTTCAAAATCTTAAAAAGTGATAAGAAATTTTTTAAAGTAAAAAAATACTTCAAGGTCTATTCAACCCCCCCTCCCCTTCTAGACTCTTTTGTATGCCACTTGGAACCATTAGTGAGAAATCATCAACTATCACTAGCGAATACTTTTTACCAGTAATGCTCATGATTTGAATAGGACCAAACAAATCTAAATGCAATAGTTCAAGAATTTTAGAAGTAGATAGATACAGTTTCTTCTTAAAAGGTGATTTAACTTGTTTACCCATTTGACATGCATCACATAGGCGATTTTTCTGACAGGAACCTTTAGGTAATCCCTCTACAAGATTTAGCGATATTAATTGAGAGATTGATTTAAAGTTGAGGTGTTTCATTTTTCTACGCTATAACCAACCAAATTCCTTTTGACTTTTAGCAGCAAAGCATGTAGGGTAATTATCGATTGTTGAACCGCAATCTACCAAATACACATTATGTGTTTTTTTTCCTTTCACTTTAGC